>VXBU01017403.1:149197-204024 GCA_013400315.1 Bombycilla garrulus
TGTATTATTGTAATCATTTATGTATACAAAATTGCTGAATGAAAAGTTACTTCTGATAAACTGTTATCTGCTCAACTGGATAGTGCCATCTTTATAACATCATCATCCTGAAATCCTGCTGCACACAAGCTCATTGGGACCGAAACTCTTTCTTCTGTAACCAGGAAATTCACTATCATCTTTTGCCTCTGAATCACTTAGAATACAAGTGTATGTTGTGGGTTTTGGCCATTAGAAGATCTTGGTCAATGAGTCAAGAAGTCTGTCCATCTGCTATCACAGGAACTTGAAATGCAATGGTAACACCATGTGCTGGTGCTGTGAAAGTAAGTTAAACTGAAACCTACAAAAGTAGACCTGTGTGAAGAACTGTTTTTTTCACCTTGCAAGCTTCTAGTCTCGCTCTTGCAGGTGTGTCTTCTGTGTCCTATGCTGTGAAAGATTTGCGTAAGTTACTACTATAGCAGGTAGATGATCTGTATTTCATTGTATTCTTGGTCACCCACTACAGTTCTTGAAAAATGTTTTATTGTAAGAAATATAAGAACAGCAGAAGTAGATTCCTCCTGCCCCCCTCATGAAACCTGCTGCCACAGCTGACTTTCACAAAAGGCTGTTCAGTTCTCTGTCCTGCAGAGTTTGTGTTCTAGCTTAATGTTCTAAGAAACATTCTTAATGTTCTCTAAGAAATTTCCATCTCATGCTAAGTTGAACCTTCTTTTTACTGCCTCAAAGCATACTTTACTTGCAGTTATAATTGTAATATGCACAAATTCATAAAATTGAGGCATTGTAGAACATAATAGTGGATGAATTAATAATCTTCCCCATTGATGCAAACAAAGCATGGTAACATGGCTAACAAACTTAAAGGAGTGTTCCATTTTGTTAGTGAAAACTCCAGGTTTCTTTCTTAAAGATAGTGATAATACATGAGGATAGCATTTAAGATATAGAAACTATGTTATGCTCAAAATCTTGTTGGCAAAGAGAAAGTATACCTCCTATTTAACTAAGGAAATAATTTGTTGAAAGTGTAACCAAAATTCTATATGTCAGATCATAATTAGACCAGCACTGTTATACAAAAAGAAAGAATAATCGGTTTTATGCACATATTTGCTACCTTCCCCTGTTTTCAGTGCTATGCATACCCCTCTTTGGCTGCTCTGTATTGGGAGGTTGCTGATTTCATTCCTGGGCAGTGGTGAGAGGAAAGGGCATTACAGCAGGTTGTCAGCATCTGGAGCCCATCTCTGAGTGGAATATGATGTTTACATTGCTGGTTTCTTCTTCCTCACTTTGAGGGGTTGCACTCACACTTGGGGTAAATTCTTATAAGTTTTTTTAAAATACTTCTGTATGTTCTTCTTGTTGGCTGCAAGTCCATATTATATTTGAAAATACACATAAGATGCTATTTACATATGTTGGATAATCCGTTTTTCTGGTTTTGCTCTAGGTGACTCTGCTTGAGTGGGTCTGGTTGGGTAAAATTACCTCGAGGGTAGCCTGTAAACATCTTGTGCAACTTGTATGTTGCCACCATGGTTTACATTGATTTGTTAGCAGCGTTAGGGGGGAAAAAGTTTAGCTTTCCAAAGAATCCTCTGAGTTGAAGGAATTAGTTACCATTACCATGTAATTTCTTGCCATTCAAAAAATTCATAGTTTGGCTTCTCCTAGTGTAGTAGAAAGTAATCTGGAGGCAGTGGAGAGTGTCCTACAAAGAGTCAAAGAAATCAAACTAATAAGGAAAGAAAATAACCCTCCAAGTCTCTCTGCCAGTTAGAGGCTGTGACATGATCGTAGTTAAAATTATCTGAGATCATGTACCAGGGATTACAGACCTGCTATTATGACTGGATTCATAGTAGCTCTCCATGTCTACCATTCAAAGTATTAACTTAAAAGTGCATGGAGTACTGAAGTGACAACAGCAAAGCTGAGGGGATGGTAACCTGTTCCTGGAAAGTAGGAGTAACAATTTGAAAGCATTCAGTTTGGCTTACATGTGTCATAGTAGCACAACTGCCACTAACCATAAATTTCTCAGAAGTACAAACCCATTGCTCTTTTTCTTTATGGCCATAAAAACAGAGCTCCAGTGCAATGCAAACAGAAGGCATTTTGGTTCATGAAGCAGCTTACTCTTCCTTGTTTAGGCAAAAATTAAAATGGTTACCACAGTGGGTGGCATTTAACTCATGAAACTACTAGTTTCAGAGGCTGCTTTGGGAACTTGTGAACTTAACACACTCGAGCTTAACACATTTCCCCACAGAGATGCTCCCACTGCAGATTCTTCATCCTTGGACATTATGTGTCTGACTGAATACTTACAGAAAGCTGGTAACTCCCAGTGCTATGCATATTGTACACACACAGACACAGACACACACGTACACATATACACATAAAATCTAGTGGTGCAGATTTAACCTCACTGTGAGACAGAGGAGCTGGTTATATCTCTTACCCGCTTTGCCCTCTAACCTGAGTCCTGTCTTGATGCTCCTGAACAATGAGCTACACTCAGTAGGGCTTAAAAGATGATGGCTAACAATAAAATAACAAAAGCATTAGTTCAAAGACTACTTTCCAAAATTTCCCAACTGCCGTAGGCATTTGCCTTGATGCTCAAAGCCCCTGCTAGACATTCAAATGTTCACTACAGAAATACACATCAGGTGTTACCTCTCTGCAACAGAAGGCATAAAAAATTGTTGAAAAGACACACAATTTTTCAGATTTTTTTTCTGATGAGGAAAATCTGTTCAACATGGTGAAGCATGTTTTAAAGAGTTTTACCATGTTCATGAAATGACACAGGACATTCCTTAATTTTTTTTCTGAATAAGCATTGCTATGTTATCTCACAGCATGAAAAGAGGTACAGAGAAGACAGACACTGCACTGGTAGCTTGGAAAACCAAGCTGGGGCACCAGACTACTCGCTACTGATTTTAGACGATGAATTGAACTCATAGGAGTGCAATCCACGTTCTCCTCCATTCCAGCATCAGGTCCTGCGCCAGGAATTCAGCTACCTTTCTAATCTATACCAAGTCTGGTATTACAAAAACAGCGAGAAAGATGTGTCCTTCTNGCACGTATCCCGTTGGGTATTACGCTAACGCTTGGGAAAGGAGTGCGCAGAGAAACGATCCCTGCCCTAGCTGCAGCTCAGCGCCTCCATTCCCGCCGCAGCGCCCGCACGTGAGGGGGCTGGGATGCGCCCGCGGAGCTCGGCCGCGTCGCGCACCCATTGGCTGCCGGGCGTGACACGTGACGGGGCGGCAGCGGCACGTGCGGCTGTCTATAAGTACTGTTGGCGGGAGGCGCCATTTTCTTTAAGTGCGCAGTTTTGGGGACCGTGGAAAGGAGGTAGGAGAGGGGCTGTGCGCTGCCCTGAGGGAAGCGGGTTGCTTTTTCCGCGGAAGAGCTCCCACCTGCTCCATCCTCACCAGTGCAGCTCCGGGGTCGGGTGCGCTTACCGCCGCCCGCAGACATCGGCAGCGCGCCGTGTCGGCGAGCTTCGGTGCGGGGTGCCATTTTCTTTCGCGATATCCTCGGGAGCTTGGCGAGAGGCCGGTGCTGATGTGTTCTGTCTTCTCTAAGCAGGGCACAGAATGATGGAAGAAGACTGGAATGCGGAGATAGGAGAGAAAGTGTTACTCCCATCTCTTGAGAAGGTATTGAGTGCACGGGAGGGGTGGGCAGCTGTGGCGGTGGAGTATGTGTGCTTCTTACCCCTTTACTTTCTCCAGGCCATGTTCTGCAACCTGAGTGGCTGCTGGGCAGTGTGTCTGCTGTTCCCATGATTTTTGGAAATACAGTAGGCAGCCATAGGAATTCACTGTTAGTGAAGAGAGGCGTTTTTCTCTGCACTAGCAATTTACTTGGTGCTGTTTTGTTCAATATTGGTGATTGTGGTATGCTTAAGTGGGCTTGATGTGTCAGCTGTGTACCATGTGATTTTTATTAACGTTCAGATGCACAGTATGCCATTTAGTATAGTGAAATGCAGTAAACTGAAGCAAACAGAATGTGAGAGTATGTATTTCAGAAGATGCAGAGGGCAACTTCTCTCAAGTGCATGACTTAGTAGCCGTGTTTGTATTTACATTCTTTGCTGGGGTTAAAGTCATCATGATGTTGTGCCTTTTTTCTTCCTGCAGGTTAGCTTCCTGGAGAAACCAAATGACTCCTCATCTGTCTTCAGTTCAAGTGTAGACTCATTTGGTATGTGAAAGGCGCTTTTGACTTTACTGATGTTTGGAAGAGTTGATCCCTTGAGTATTGTACAAGGTTAAAGGAAAGTACAATATTATTGTGATATTTTCATGGGATGCCTGTGGAATAGCAGCGTCAAATTATATAGAGAACATAATGAATAGGCTTTCGTTTTGACTGTCAATGCTTCCTTATTTACTGCAATTATGTAGTAACATATAACTACTAATGAGTCAAAGGTAGCTTTAAATTTTAACCTAATTCTTTATTTTAGATTATAACTACTGGTGAATTTGTGAACACATAGCATCAGCCAGTGAATAGTTTTGGTAGAGGAAGGAATTTTGTAGTCAGAGGTAACTTCCAGTAGTGGTTGTATTTCTAATGGCTAGTTGTATATGATACATATATATTAAATTTTGTCATTCACCACTTTCAATAAACAGATAGATTCAGCTCATGAAAGTAGAGCTCTGTAATGCATGACCATGGCTTGAGAAGTGAGACACCATCACTCCAAATGCCCTCCTCTTCCTCTTTTCCCTGGCTTCGTATGCTGAGCTTGGGATGGATGGGATCAGCTTTCCTAGCTCTGTCCCATCTCATCTTGTGCTCCCTCACCACATTTGCTGGTGTGATGAGGTGAGGAGCTGAAAAGGCCACAACTCAATGTGGCCACTGCTCAGCACTAACTTTAAAAACATCTTTGTATTATCAATACTGTTTCCAGCAAATCCAAAGTACAGTGCCAGCTGCTGTGAACAAAATTGACTCTAACCCAGTCAAACACAGCACAGTTTATTATTTGAAAAAATTCTATGCTGTTTCTACGTACTTTTTGTTGAACCCTGTTATGGTGGGAGAATGGTAGGTGTATTTGGTGCAGGGCACTAACGACAAGCAGTTTTACTCTAGAGTTTCCAGCAGCAATTAAAAAGTAACTCTCAAGCTGTATTTGAAGTCTGTTATATTTAAAGATACTTAGGATACTGTCATTTACATATAAACCCTTATAATGTAATTTTTATGTCTCTAACTGATGGGGAAAACAGCAAACTGACTGACCTACTAGTATACACACCAAGGTTTGGTGGAGAAGAAGCCACAGATGCTGTGCTAGAAGAACTTAATGGTATCCTATACCAGATAATGTTCTTTGTTTTTACACTGTGATATAACAGGTCTTCAGCTGAAGAGTAAGGACTAAGGAGTAAATTGTGATCTAAGCTGATTGTTTGGATCTTAGACAACACCTGAAACTTAAGTCTAAAACAAGGAATACCTTATTTATGCATATGATTTATGTTCATGCATATGCTTATTTCCTTTCTGTCCCCATCAGGAGAGTGACTAAGGAAAGGGATTAGAAATAGGCTACTTACTTCTCCCTGCCAACTGAATAAGCAATCCTGAGTAATTAAAAAACAGAACTTGGTAGATCTGCAAGACATGTTTTCAAGTCTTCACTTTGCAGCAGGCAGCAACTGGCATTACCACCTTATTCTATAGTACCTGTTAAGAAAAGAGAAGGGACGAATGCTGTCAGTTGCCCTTGAACCACAAGTCTGAATTGATATGTATCCGTACTGAGAGATGAAATTAGTGGCTTGATTAGCATATACAACTGTAAAGTCAAGTACTTAAAGACACAATGTTTCAATTACTTGAAATTGTACAGAAGAGCAGGGCTCTTTTCTGCAGACTTCTTGGCAAAAAGTGCTTTCTGTCTTAATTTAGGCAAATCACTTCCTTGTGAAGGATTGAGAGGAACAAGTACCAGATATAAGGTCTTGACTTGCATGTCAAATGAGGTAAATTTCAGTGATTGTATGCTGTGTTGTACTGCAGGTTTTCAAGAAGAAAATGGGGAAGATGCCATTATGCGAAACAGAGGATTTAAAGGATTTGGACAAGGTGAGTGTAAGTTTATTGTATTGACTGGTTTGTATGATGGCAGCATAAGCTGGTCATTTTTTCTGGCTTTGCTCGTTCTCTGAGAACTAGCAGTCAACAGTGGAAGCTTTGTAATGGCTTCTGTTCTTCAGCCAGATAAAAGGCACTTGATCTGCTCAAGCAGAAGTGGACAAATTGAGTTAGTGTGTACTGTGTTGTATTGTTGCAGGTTTTCAAGAACGAAATGCAGTAGATGGTGCTAGTACACAAAACAGAGGGTTTAGAGGATTTTGTGGTGGCTTTGGACAAGGTGAGAATAAGTTTGGTGGTTTGGGCTTGTTTTCCCTTCTGACTGGTTTGTATGGGTACAGCATATGCTTGGTGATCTTCCTGGATTTGCTTGCTCCCTGAGAACTACCACAGAGAGCTGAGAACTCTTACTACTAGTTCTGTTCTTCAGCTGTGTTGTGGCATATGGATGGTCTTTTTAAAAACAATGAGTATTACTGGGTATAATACATTGTAGATTGGAGTTACTGAAGAAATTGTTGTGCCTGTTGCTCTGTAGATTTGTTGGTGTAAGTAGTACTGGTTTTAGTTGTAGTATTTCATGATGCTAATGTGCATGTGATTTAGAAGAGCTGATCAAGCAGCTCTCCCTCACCCATGCCAGCTGTTCAGGTGATGGAGAGGTGTTGTTTGTGCCATTTGTATGCGATTGAAATCACTCCAGTTGTGCTGGTGACCAGGACTAGGCAAGATGGGGTGTGGCACCTCATTGAGGGTGTTGGCATGGCAAATAACAGGAGTGAGAAAATGGGCCTTGGTGGGTGAGGATGTGGCACAATAGGGATTGTGGAGTGTCCGTTTGTGTAGCATTGATGGGGCATGGCTGTCCTACTGCTAATGAGTTGTGTGGTATTTTGGCTGCAAGTTTTTTGTTGTTTCTATGTGTGTGTTTCTTGGTTTTTTTTTTGTTTGGGTTGTTTCTCTTCTGTTTCTCATTGTCCCTCCTTTCCCCCCCTCAATTCCCTATATCCATTATTGATTTACAAATGGTCAAAAGCCATTGCTGCTGCTACCAGCAGTGGTTTGCTAACCCAAGGGAACTCCCCCAAGCAGCAATCAGATGTCCAGGCCACTGGCTGCAGGTAGTGTCTCAGCCTTGTATTAGCACCAGAGGATGGTGCAAAAAAACCTGCCTATGGTGTAAGCAGGTGAGTGATTTGCTGTGTCTGGGGGCGGAGGTTAAAGAAGAGGTGGAAAGGTTAAGGAGTATTAGAGGAAGCAGCAGAGAAAGACTGGGGGAGTAACACCCTTCTAAATGTAAGAGAAGCTCAGGAGATGTTAGAGGACCCCTGCTCCTCCTGCTGGGAGGCAGGAGAAGGAGATCTAGTAGATGGGGAGGTATGGTAAGATGTCCCTTCTTGGGGAGGTGAAAAAATTCCCTCTCAACCCCGGTTGGCTTCCCAGGTGCCTTTACAGATTAGGTATAAGACCCTAGATCCAGAGGGTGAGGCAGATGATAGTAAAAAAAAAAATCCATGTCAGTGGTCTTCCAGTTGCTCTCACTCTGCCAGGTGGATCACAGCCTCGGGTATTAAGAAGAAAGGAAGGGTGGTTGGTAGTGGGTGAGTCCCTTGTAAAGGGAGCTGAGGGCCCTGTATCTTGACTGAATCCACCCCACAGGGAAGTCTGCTCCCTCCTTGGGGCCTGGCTACAGGATATCACCAGGAGACTCCCTGAGCCAATTCAGCCCTCTGATTATTACCCACTGCTGGTTGTCCACCGGTGCAATTTAAAAGGACTTCAGGGCTCTAGGTTGATGCGTTCACGGGACAGGAGCACAGGTGATGTCTACTTGGTTCCTTTAGTAGCAGAGATGAATGATGAAAGGAGCAGGAGAACCCATATTATCAATAACTGGCTTAAGGGCTGGTTCCATAAGCGAATTTTGGTTTTTCTGATCATGGGGCAGTTTTCACAGCAGCAGGCCTGTTTGAGACAGGTAGATTCTGTCTAACAATGATTCTAGGTCAGAGTTGGCAGGGCTGATTGAGAGGGCTTTAAAGTTGGTTTGAGGGGGGAAGGGTATGAAACCAGGCTTTCTAGAGAGGAGGCTAAGGGTGGTAAGCTAGAGTCAGCAGTGACATCAGCCCAGCTGAAGTGCATGCACACAAATGCATACAGCATGGGTAACATTAGGAGCTGGAAGCTGTTGTACAGAAGGAAAATGATGATGTAGTAGCCATCGTAGAGATGTGGTGGGATGACTCACTTGACTGGAGTACTGCAGTGGATGTCTGCTTGCTCTTCAGAAGGGACAGGCAAGGGAGATGAGGTAGAAGGGTCACTTTTTATATTAGAGAGGCTCTCAACACTATAGAACTTCTGATGAGTGATGATAAGGTTGAGTGCCTATGGGCAAGGATCAGCAAAGGGCCAGCAAGGCTGACATCCTGGTGGGTGTCTTACAGATGAAGAAATAGATGAATTATTCTGTAAGCAGCTGGAGGATGTTTCAAGATCACCAGCCCTTGTTCACGGAGGAGACTTTAACCTACCAAATAATTTGCTGGGAACTCAACACAGTGGAGAAGGTGCAGCCTAGCAGGTTTTTGGAGTGTATGGAGGACAGCTTCTTGTCACATATGAGGAACTACAGGCCTGTCAGCTTGCCTTTGGTCCCTAGCAAGATAATGGAATAGATAATGTGGAGTATGATCACATGGCACATACTGTAGGGCCAAGGGATCAGACACAGCCAGCANACGGAGGAGACTTTAACCTACCAAATAATTTGCTGGGAACTCAACACAGTGGAGAAGGTGCAGCCTAGCAGGTTTTTGGAGTGTATGGAGGACAGCTTCTTGTCACATATGAGGAACTACAGGCCTGTCAGCTTGCCTTTGGTCCCTAGCAAGATAATGGAATAGATAATGTGGAGTATGATCACATGGCACATACTGTAGGGCCAAGGGATCAGACACAGCCAGCATGGATTTTGGAGGGGCCGTGTCCTACCTGGCTGATGTGATCTCCTTTTACAACCAAGTGACCCACCTGGTGGATGAGGGGAATGATGTGGATGTTGTCTATTAGCAAAGCCTTTGACATAAGCTCCCATAGCATGTACCTGGAAAAGCTGTCAGCTGATGGCTTGGACCACGTGCTGGGTTAAGAGCTGGCTGGACAGCTGGGCCCAGAGAGTTGTGAATGATGCTGCATCCAATTGGTTACCAGTCATTTGTGCTGTCCCCCAGGGATCTGTGTTTGATCCAGTCTTGTTTAATATCTTTACTGATGATCTGGATGAGGGATTAAGTCTACTATTAGCAAATGACGCTAAGTTGTGTGTGTGTGTTGATCTGCTGGAATGCAGGAAGGCTCTGCAGAGGGACCCGGCCAGGCAGGATCGATGGGCTGAACCCAGTGATAGCAGGTCTTCGTCTTTAAGAAGTCCGAGTGTTGGGTCCTGCCCTTGGGTCACAGTAATGCCCTGCAGGGCTGCAGGCTGGGGCAAAGGGACAGGCAGACAGGGAGAAGGAGACCTGGGTTACTGATTGACAGCTAGCTGAACATTGAACCAGTGTGGTCAAGAAGGCCAATGACATCCTGGTGTGGATCAGCAGTAGTGTGGCCAACAGGGCCAGGGCAATGATTGTCCCCCATACGTGCCACTGGTTAAGCTGTGCTTTGAGTGCTGTGTGCAGTTCTGGGTCCCTCAGTTTAGGAAGGACCTTGAGATGCTGGAGCAAGTACTAAGGAGGGCAACAGGGCTGGTGAAGGGTCTGGAGCACAGGTCCTATAGGGAGCCAGTGGATGGAGCTGTGGGTGTTAGGGTGTTTAGCCTGGAGAAAAGGAGGCTTCGAGGAGATTTATCACTCCCTACAACTGCGTGAAAGGAGGTTGTAGCAAGGTGGGGGTCAGCCTCTTTTCCTTGCCACTGGTGACTGGAGAAGAGGAAATAATCTTAAGCTGTACCAGGGGAGGTTTAGGCGGGACATCACAAAGTTCTTCACAGAAAGGGTAATTAGGCATTGAAATGGGCTGCCCAGGGAGCTAGTGGAGTCACTGTCCCTGGAGGTGTTTAGGAAAAGCCTGGACACGGCACTCAGTTCTGTGGTTTAGTTGATGAAGTTGNGAATGTGTGTTCAGTCATAGTCCTTTTCCAACCTAGTTGATTTTGTGATTTCTGAAATTTTATACCCTGTATGCATTACACTGTCTGTTACAGGTACTAAAAATGTACAAAGGGATATATCTCAGTCTGGAACTCTCAGCTTTAGAGAGAGAGGAACTCTTGCAGATGGTGCAGGTGAGTCTTTTTTTAGTAGCGGGGGTGAACTGTACAGATTTCCTTATTGGCGAGTTATGGCAATGTAGCTAATTGTTAGCTTGACTGGGACTTTGAGCAATCTGATTTAGTGCGTGGCAACTCCCATAGCAGGGATCTTATAGCTGGGTGACCTTTAAGGTCACTTCCAACCCAAACCATTCTGTCATCACTATGCATTTTCAGAAGTGCTCCTTGATACCTCAGGAACAATTGATTTGACACTACTTCTGGTTCAAAGAGTGATTTTTAGTATGTGTTACCAAGGCATCATTCTAATATTGTTGGGAACATACGCAGCATCCTTAATACAAGATGGCAGTTGTTTTCTGTTAAAAAACAAGTTGCACAGTTTTTATTCTTTCAAAAAAATTAAGACCATTTTCCCACCTTTTTGGACTGACTCCCATTATGGTAGGGGAATGATAGCCTTATTTGACTAAGCAAGACAGCAGCCCTTTGATACAGAGCACTGACAGTTTTGCTGTAGGCTCTTCCAGCAGCAATTGTGAAGTAACTTGAAAACAGTATTTAAGGTCTGTTGTACTTAAGGGTACTTCGGATACTGATTTTGCATGTCAGCCTTTAAGATGCAGTTTTTATTTGTTGATGTGGAAAAACCAAACGGACTGACATACCAGGTGCTGGTGGAGAGGAAGCCACAGATTCTGTGCTAGGAGAACTTAATGGTATCCTGTACCAGCTGATGCTCTTTATTTTTATAGTGTGATAGAACAGCTGAATGCTTTCTGGCAAAAAAGTGTCTCTTGTCTTAATTTTTTTTCATACATTTAGGAATATCTCTTTGTTATATTGTATTTTATATATGAATAAAAAAAGGACTGAGGAGAATAATTACCAGATATAAGGTGCTGATCTGCACGTAAAAGTGAGGCAAATTTCAGTGATTGTATGCTGTGTTGTACTGCAGGTTTTCAAGAAGGAAATAGAGAAGATGCCATTATGCAAAACAGAGGATTTAAAGGATTTGGACAAGGTGAGTGTAAGTTTATTGTATTGACTGGTTTGTATGATGGCAGCATAAGCTGGTCATTTTTTCTAGCTTTGCTCGTTCTCTGAGAACTAGCAGTCAACAGTGGAAGCTTTGAAATGGCTTCTGTTCTTCAGCCAGATAAAAGGCACTTGATCTGCTCAAGCAGAAGTGGACAAATTGAGTTAGTGTGTACTGTGTTGTATTGTTGCAGGTTTTCAAGAACGAAATGCAGTAGATGGTGCTAGTACACAAAACAGAGGGTTTAGAGGATTTTGTGGTGGCTTTGGACAAGGTGAGAATAAGTTTGGTGGTTTGGGCTTGTTTTCCCTTCTGACTGGTTTGTATGGGTACAGCATATGCTTGGTGATCTTCCTGGATTTGCTTGCTCCCTGAGAACTACCAGTACAAGGGTAAAAGCAGTGAAATGGCTTCTGTTCTTCAGCCAGATAAATGGTATGCAAAATAGAATAAACTGTTATTTTGTATTGTGTTTTGCTGCAGGTTTTCAAGAAGGAAATAGAGAAGATGCTGTTATGCAAAACAGAGGGTTTAAGGGATTTCATGCTGGATTTGGACAAGGTGAGTGTAAGTTTATTGTATGACTGGTTTGTATGATGGCAGCATAAGCTGGTCATTTTTTCTGGCTTTGCTCGTTCTCTGAGAACTAGCAGTCAACAGTGGAAGCTTTGAAATGGCTTCTGTTCTTCAGCCAGATAAAAGGCACTTGATCTGCTCAAGCAGAAGTGGACAAATTGAGTTAGTGTGTACTGTGTTGTATTGTTGCAGGTTTTCAAGAACGAAATGCAGTAGATGGTGCTAGTACACAAAACAGAGGGTTTAGAGGATTTTGTGGTGGCTTTGGACAAGGTGAGAATAAGTTTGGTGGTTTGGGCTTGTTTTCCCTTCTGACTGGTTTGTATGGGTACAGCATATGCTTGGTGATCTTCCTGGATTTGCTTGCTCCCTGAGAACTACCACAGAGAGCTGAGAACTCTTACTACTAGTTCTGTTCTTCAGCTGTGTTGTGGCATATGGATGGTCTTTTTAAAAACAATGAGTATTACTGGGTATAATACATTGTAGATTGGAGTTACTGAAGAAATTGTTGTGCCTGTTGCTCTGTAGATTTGTTAGTGTAAGTAGTACTGGTTTTAGTTGTAGTATTTCATGATACCAATTTTATACCCTATATATCTGCTCCATGTCTGTTATTTACAGGTACTAAAGGTGAGCAAAGGGGCATACCTCAGTCTGGAACTCCTCTTTCTAGAGAGAGAGGAACACTTGCAGATGGTGCAGGTGAGGCTTTTTAAGTAGCAGGTACTAATTAACTATATAAGGATTTCCTCATTGGTGATTAAAGGAGTTCCTTCTTAATTCTGGCAAATACTATCACTAATTGTTCTCCCTGTTAAGAACCTTCTGCAAGTGCTAGGTGTCTTGATTGTATGCCTTTAAAAAACATGTTTGTTACTTGAATTTTAGTTACTGGATTTTCAAAGCTGTTGTGTTACATAATCTTTTCTCTTAGTTTTGCTGATGCTGTTCCAGTTAATGCACAGTGAAGCAGAGGTGCGAACCACAAAATTTGAAGAACTTGCTAAGTTTTGAAAGAGTCAAAGAGTTCCCTTCTGCCCTCTGTAAGGGGAAATATTTTATTGTCAGTGCTGACAATTAAGGTATAATAGTTCTGACAGGCCACTTACTACTGATTTAACTTTATTTTAATGTTGGGGTTTTTAGTGGTATGCTTGGGATTTTTCCTTCATAGTCCTGCTGTATGCTTTTTCCACTGATGCTACTGTACCTCACTGCATGTATGTTGTCTTACCTAGAGCATTGTAATATATTATTCACAGAAGTACCATAATTCAAATTAGGATTAAACCAGTGTAATAGTAAGTGGATGGCTGATCTTCTCCATGTAAGAGCTTTCTGTGTGATACTCATAAAAAAACCTTTTCATTATAGGAAAGATGGTTAAATGGCTCAGAGGGTGAGTTGCAGTGAAGCACTGGAACAGGTTGACCAGAGAGCTGGAACTTTTAAGGCCGTATTCATTTGGGCTTTGAGCAATGTGGTTTAGTGGAAGTTGTCTGTCCTGTGGCATGGGGGTTGGAAGTGGATGATCTTTAAGGTTCCATCCTACTCAAACTGTTCTTTCATCCAGTGAGTAGTATACAAGTGCAAAAGTGATACCTAATATCTAAAGAGCAGTTGATTTGCTTCTATTTGACTCAGTTCAACTCAACTTTTCAGATTTTTAGTTCAAATATTTTTTAGGATTTTTAGGAATTGAAGTCTTTATAGAGGCAACATGCTAGTGTTTATAGTGGTCATAATTGCATCCTTGACGGAGAATAGTAATTTGTTTTTTGTGACTATAGTGTAAAGTATTAGTGTGTTAAAAACTGTTGTGGATGCTGGTATACAACTATAGTTGCATCTATATGGAATTTCATGTGGGAAGAGAATTCTTCACAAAGAGTAATTTGTTGCTTGGGAAGCAACAAATTTCTTGTCCTTCCTGGTGTCCTAAGAGCATGTGTCTGTCTGGGTGATAAAGAAGAGCTTAATTTGCTTTTTGTGAGTACCACCTGAAAGTGGGGTCCTTGAATGAATGTGAGAAATGAATGGTTTACAAGTCTGACTTTATATGGAGGTAAGTTTTAGGACTCAATAGTATGAAATTAAGTTCTGATAGAATTAATGTATGGAATTTTGTGCCTGCCTGAGAAATGGAGGGAAGTCCAGATGACATCTCACTGAACTTCAGTAGCTTCATACTTTAAATAGTTTTATTTTAACTTCTCTTTATATGGTTTGTGAACTTAAGTGGTTGTGTTCTTAAGGTCCAAAGGTGACTTATGTGCCCCCTCCTCCACCTGATGATGAACAAGCCATCTTTGCTCGTTATCAGACAGGAATGAATTTTGACAAGTATGATGAAAACAGTGTTGAAGTGTCAGGACTGGACCCTCCGGCAGCATTAATGGTTAGTGAACTGGTTATTCTCACAGTTTATGTGAAGCATGACTTACAAGGATGTGTAGTGGGTTATATATGCACAGCTAATGAAAATACTAATAAAAAGTATTGAATCTTGCAGATAGTGCAATGTTGGAAGGAGATACTCCCCATTTGAAAGATAAAAATTCGAATTCACTATAGCTAACAAACTACATAAATGGTCCAGAGAAAGCAATACTTGAATATATAGGAAGAATAGACATTAAATAATGGAAGAATACTAGTTTAGCTATTGGAGGAAAGGTCTTTGGCAGCAGTTTCTGGGCAGGCAGGTATAGTTACTTTATTGAAGTCAATTACTGGGGGATCTTCAAAAAAGTAAGTGAGCACCTGTTGTGTTAGTATTTGTTTGTGTTTTAAAGTAATTTCTAGCCCCGTTCTCTGTGCTTGCAGTTAATTGTTTAACATATAACTTAGTTTTTTATCTGTAGTGGGTCACCAGTGTTTAAAAAGAAAGGAAGCACTTTGTAGAGAAAGGAATGAGGAGAGAAGTGCAGAGGGGTTGAAAGAGAAGATGCTGAGGTGTTATTTCTGTCCGTGTTGTGAAAGGTGTTCTCACTGAAGTTAAACTGATTTTTGTCACCTGTGTTGCTTTTTGGTCTTGGCTAGTAATGTTGTTTTAGCTACACTTAGTGCTTTTTAGCCCCAAGACCATGTATAGTTCCTATATATGTTCCTATATAGTTCCATGTATAGTGAAATGGAACTAAGGAGTTGCAGGTTTTTTTCGTAGTATGCCATGTGAAGTTACTTGCTTGAATCCAGGTACATGGCTTCCAAGCAATTTTCTATTAAAACCATTAAGACCAGCTGAGAGTGTTCAAAGCGTTCATGTTCTGCAGACAATGTTATTTGAATGGCATGAGCAGATTTTAGAGACCTTTGGGGCTTTTACCTTTAGGAGGCTTGGCAACCTGAATGACTGGTGAGACTACCTCTAAAGTTAACACTCTTTAGTATTTGGATGTCTATCCTACAATAAGCATTTTGGGGTTTACAGTTACCTTTTGTGATTGTGTAGTAACGGTTAATAATTTTTTCTCTTACAGAGTTTTGCAGACACTAATATGTGTCATATTTTAACTGTGAACATTGCTAAAGCTGGATACTCTAAACCTACTCCAGTGCAGAAGTACAGCATTCCTATTATACTGGCAGGACGGGATTTAATGGCATGTGCCCAGACAGGATCAGGGAAAACTGTAAGCATTTTGTGCCATATTTGTTCTGCTGCAAGTGTGACTGTGAGCTTTCAGGGTGATGCCTCGCTCTGCCGCATGTCATATGCTTGACTGCTTGTTTTCCAGTAATTTCACTTGCACAGCAATGGCAGGTATTAGGCCCAGGTACAAATGATGCTAGGGTTTTCATATTTTGGGCTTTATTCTTTATTTCTGTAAACTAGTGTCTTGATACAGCAGACCAGCCTTCAGATATACAGCTGTGGATTCAGAAGTATACAGCTTTGGATTCAGGCAGTCCTAGAAACTGCTGATGAGAGGACTCAGCAGCTGAAAGCAGGGACTTCTGTGTTGTGAGGGGTTTTGTCTTATTTAGTGGTGTTTGGGTGTTTTTGGTTTTTGTTGGCAATTATTTTTGGTGGGTTGTTTCTGGTTTTGTTGTTTTTGGGGTTTTGGTTGTTTTTGTTGTTTGTTTGTGTTTATTTTCTATTGTGTGTGTATGAGTTTTGTGTGTGTTTTGTTTCTGTGGTTTTTTTCCAAACTTAATGACAGAGTGTAACTGTGTTGTGCAGGTCATACTCAGTTTGATGAAGTCTGATCTGCACCACTCTTGGTTTTAGGCGATTCCATGGAAAAGTGTTGAGAGTTGATACTAAGTTGAAAATTGTGTCACTTTGTAAAGTAATGGCTTAATAATAACGGTATGGTGGTCTAATGTACCCAGACCCTAACCACTGACAGCTGGTGGATGGCAATGTTTGGTTTGAATGAAGTGTAGCTTTTTGCTGTTCAGTTTAGTGTGGAATCGTAGTTTTGTTTTAATGTAGGCTACTTGTTCTTTTGAAAGATCTCTTCTGTTTGCAGAAGGGAAAACATCCAAAGCCTGTGCTCTAAATATTCTGAATGCTTTTGGTACTGTTGTACAGATGCAGGTCCGTGGGTATCTAGTCTTATGTGGAAGTAGGTGTGCTGGTGTGGTGCAGCTGCCTTGCAAACTGATCTGCCATTCTAGTAGTCTGGAGAATGTTTGTACGTGATTACTTTACAGACCTACTGATGATAGCCAGTAGCTTTTGAGAACTCATTAAGGATGGTTTTGGTCTTGGGTTACTTAATTACCAGGGTAATTGCCGTCAGTATATGGAAAGATAGCCACTGCATTATTGTATTCCTGTATTACTAGACTGTTAAAATCCAGAGAGATACTTTGATTCATACTGGGTAACAAGGAGAAATAAGCTTAAATGTTCTACTGTGCATTCATGTCAATGCTTTTGCAGTCCGATGTCCTTTATCATTGCGTGCGCTATCATTCAAACTTTAAGATTGATATACAGATTTTAGTAAGACTGATGAAAGCTTTTAAGACTGCCCAAATACTGCTGTGGTTTTTTCCCCCCCAGGCAGCCTTTCTGGTGCCAGTTGTGGCCCAAATGATGAGGGATGGTGTAGCCGCCAGTAGCTTTAAAGAGCAGCAAGAACCAGAATGTATTATTACTGCCCCAACTAGAGAACTGATAAATCAGATCTTCCTACAAGCAAGAAAATTTGTGTATGGGTAAGCTTTTGCACTGTTGCCTGGTATTGATGATTACTTTGCTTGAATCAGCAGTGCTTCATTTTTTAATAAATACTTGCAATTTTTTTGTGCCAATCAAATTACAAACACTTGTGTTTAGATTATAATGAGTTCAGATTATAGTACTGGTGTCACGATCCGCTTTAATATTAAGGTAGAAATTGTGGTGGTTTGTGCATCTCAGGGTGCAGAAAAAGGCAAATAGCGAGGGACTATGATTTCAACAAACAGCAGAGCACTTTATTGAGCGCTGATCAACGCAGTTATGCAACAGAGGGAGAGAGAGNCAGGTTTGTGCTGTACCGTTCTGCCTGAAATCATTGTACCGCAGAGCACTTAAAATGATAGCAAGCATTTTCCCCCTCAGCCAGGCCAGGGTCTGTCTTTTAGGGTCGTCCAGTCTCTGTCTTGATGATCAGGAGGCAAAACGAGATCTGCGGGCCGACCTTTACAACTGGTTACCAGGTTTCTTGCTATATGACTGGGGATTTAAGTACTTAGTCTTTCTGACAGTGGGATGGGTGAGTGGGTGAATGGAAGGCTTACTTAATCTTGAAGCGGAGATAAGTTTTCAGCTTACCATTGGTGAGAAAAGTGAAATTTCTTAAAAGAGGTGCTAAGAACATGTTCCTGTCTGACTGTCCAGGAGCCACTCCGACAGTCACTCTGACACCACCAAGGACTTCAACTGCTGGGATCAGAATTCCTTTGCAGGTGGCTCTAGTGAGTTGCTGGCTGCCCAACTTGACTTCCTACACACACCACTCGGAGAGTCAGATGAGATTTCCTCTGTGACTTGACCCCAGGATTCCCATAGAATCTCAGACCTCTTACTTCCTTCAAGTAGTGTCATTGTTTTGCAGCAGCATGTAACAGCTCAAGCAGGGTGTCCCCTGAAGGGGCCCCTGAGCAAGAGAATCACTGGGCTGTTATATGTTCTCAGTTTATGTACCTAGTATTTTGATGTCTTTGAGTTATTTGTTCCTGCAGTGTCTGAATGTCAGGTGACCGGACTAGTTATGCAGATACTTGTCCCCATTTTTAAGCAAAGGGTCAGCACCAGTTCATGGTCTTTCGCCTGGGTTCCAGCCGTTTCTTGCCACCCCGAGGCCAGTCTGCAGCTTGCACTGCAGCTGCACACTGAGCTACCTGTGTATTTAATACAAAGGAACTTATTAGTTTGTCATACATAATTTATACCTGCTTTACTGTAATCACAGCAAAATGCAGGTGACTGTTACGGGTTTTAGTTAACTTCCAGTAATGGTTTCTAATTACTGCTCCCTGGGTTTCTGGTTTTAAACATGTCACAGTTCAAAGAAACTGTTTGAGCTTTCAAAACAGAACAAGACATCTAAACTTCTCACCAAGTCCTTGAGTGTTGTGTGAGAGTACATTTGTACTAGATTTGTCATCCATCTTTTTATTAAGTAATAGGTTCTTCGTGGGAAGAACATTGATTAGTATAGTCTTTGAGTGGATTTGCTGTCTAATCCTTGAGTCACACACTAATGGCCAATGTGATTAGCTGCTTTACAAAGATGCCATGTGTGCATTTATTATTTCTCCTGTTTAAGGTCTGCAAAGATTAGTTGAAAGCTCTAGAAGCATTTGTAGTGGTGTTTCTGCTTTTTCTGAAGATGCTGTGTGAAAGGGGACTAAGTCCTAACACTGTTTTGACTGTTACTGCTAGTAGGTTGCAGTTGAAGAGAGGGAAGAATGCAGGTGAAATGAGGTGTTTGTTCCTAGCAAGCCACTTGGGCAGCTCTGTTATGTAGTGTGAGGGGAAGCTTTAAGCTTACTTGGAATGAGTTTCTGGTTTTGAGCGCTGTTTTTGGACCGAGCTGTATGCTGAAGCAGTTAAACTACTCTTAAATTGATTTGTGGTAGATCTGATTATTGTTTATGAACTTTCATGGAACAATACTGTTGACATGCTTACACAATTAATCCAAACCTTTTTCTACATAATAGAACTTGTATAAGGCCTGTTGTGATTTATGGAGGTACACAAACAGACTATTCGATTCGTCAAATAAAGCAAGGCTGTAATATACTGTGTGCCACTCCAGGAAGGCTTCTAGACATCATTGAAAGAGGAAAGGTAAGATTTTAAGACTTCATCTGAATTCCCTAAATGCCTAAAAGATAAAATACTATTTTTCATTCTTTAAAATCAGTAGAAGCAGAGATTGGTTTTCAGTGGCTCTATCAGTATACTGCTTTTGTGCAGGCACTGAAATACAAGTGAGGTTTTCTTAGCTGGTCTGAATTCCATGAGGTTTTTGAAGGAATAGCCTGAGTCTAGATCTCTTCAGTTTGTTTCAGAGACAGCTGGATAATAACAGTCTAAATCAAAGTGGCTGGAGTGGTCATGGCAATAAAATTTTATAGCTAAATACCTGAAACACCTTAGTTTAATTTTTGCAGCATATTCCATACTAGCTATGCACTTGATGGCTTGTTTGTTTTGCTACAGTGGCTTTTTGCCTATCTGGTGCTGTATTTTCATACTGATCCAAAATACAAAAAACTCCAGGTTACACAGTACTATATTTGAATTTTTATTTTTCACAGTCATTATAAATTCTTACTGAAATCTTTATTTGTTGGAGTGGTGACCTAGTGATATTCACTAAACAAAGTTTGGAAAAACTTGGTAGTTAACTGGAGATCAGTTTTCTGCAGTTGTCACGCTTTTAGTCAAAAGTGATAGTCTTGGTCAGCAACAGTGTGGCTGTAATATTCTTAATAATGTTTTCTGACATATTTGTTTTTTTCAGGGAAAAAAAAATGGTTTTTGTGAAGGTTTGAGGGCTATAAGAGAGCCTTTCTAAAACTCAAGCATAATTCCAAAATAGATTGGCAAAATTATAGTTGGTCTCTATAGTCTGTGTTTACATTGCTGAACCAAGTTCTGAAGCACTTTGGTGTGTGAATTTGTGCAGATTAAAAGGCTAAGTAGAGGTTGAGACGTAAACAAATCATAATGCTTGTACTTTTTTTTGAACTTGAAAGAAATAAGTAAAAGGTGGATTTTGGCAATTAGGGTATTTTGTAAGTCCATGCTGTCAGTGAACCAATAGTGTTTTTCTTTAAATGAAATTCTTGCAGATTGGTTTGCATAATGTAAAATACTTGGTGCTAGATGAAGCAGACCGCATGCTTGATATGGGTTTTGGTGCAGATATGAAGAAGTTGGTATCTTTCCCAGACATGCCACAAAAAGACAAACGGCAAACATTAATGTTCAGTGCCACTTTTCCTGAAGAGGTTCAGAGGTGAGTAGAATAAAAATAGAAATCTCTGTGAAGATGTACTTGTATAGAACCAAGTATCTAAAGAATTAAAAACACTCCTTATTTTTAAGAGCTTGAAAATACTTGATATTAATATTTGTTGCTTAATTTTAAGCAGGGACTCTTAAAACATGAACTGCTTAATTTAGATGGAGACTTGTAAGCAATTTACAAAGTTTTTTGAAGGCTTTTAAATTCCACTTCTGTGGAAGTCCTCATGTTCCCCCTTTTGGTTTCTTCTTCCTTCCTCACCACAAGCTTTGCAAGCTCAAAACCGGTGATGTTTTTGATAACACTGTCTTTGGCTAATGGGACATACCATTTATTGCTCATCTTACGTAGCAGTGTTTGTAATATGCAGTTCTTACTTTTGTTGGTATTTATTTCCAGTGGTACTTATTGGTATTTATTTTCAATGGTTTTAAAGCTTCTACAAATATTACCATACATATTCACTACTCATTACCTTTAAAGTTCCTGTCACATAAGGGAGCAGTCTTCAGCAGATGCTAAGTATGGTAGCTGAGTAACAAAACAACTAATTCCCTGCAGGCAGATAGAAACTTCTTAGTATTTCTTCTGCTTTTCAAGACACTGGCATCTAAATACTCACTGTTGAATCAGAGAAGTCTCAAAACTGCAGTTGGAAAAATGATTGGATGATTTTTGTGAGGCAGGGAGAAAATATTTTTCAGTAGTTCACTGTCCTGAATGAAAAAGGGGAATGGGCTGCTTTCTCCCCTTCAGTCAGGTAGTGCTGACCACTGATGTGGAAATGTATCACTTCTCTTAAGGCAGGACTCACCTGTTGTGGCTTTGGTTCCTTGTCAAGACTTTTTTGATTGGATTCTTTGTATGGGAAAATAATCTTCTAGTGAACTAAAAAATGGCCTTGTTTGCTCAGCTGGTAATCAAGCACTCAGATGATATCCTACACCAGAATAGTTTGTGTTCATTCCATGTGTTTACCTATTTCTGCAGGAATGTGGTCTCACTTCTCAGTGTGTCCTGGGAAAAGATCAGGCATATCCCCCTGTAAGATACACAGTGCGCTCTTATTCACTTAGTTTTTGGGTTTAAGAGAAGAATCTGTGTCCCTTTAGGTCTGTTTTTATCGTTGTGGTTTTGCTCATGCTCTTGCTAAGTATTTTTCTTGCATACTGTGGAATGAATTGAGAGTACTGTAACTACCAGCATCGGAAAGGAGATAGCTTGAACTGTTAAAAATGTTTTTACTGTCTGCTTCTATTTAATGAAAAAAAAACCAGCAGATCTACCTTTCTACTGTCAGTCCTGCAGGATTTTTAGAAGTGCTGGTGGAAGACTTCAGAAACCTGACCGCTTGGATCATACTTTGGAAGTACATAATAACATTAGAGTCCTAGAAGCATTTAGGTTGGCACCAGAAAGTGGACCACTAAACCAGTGCCCAAGTGCCACATATGCACATCTTTTAAGTACCTTCTGAGGTGGTGATTTCACTGCTTTCCAGGCCAGCCTGGTCCAATGCTTGCAAACTCTTTCGGTGAAGATATTTTTCCTAACAGCCAGTCTAAGCCTCCCCTCATGCAGCTTTGAGGCAGTTCTCTTTTGTCCTTGTCCTTCTAGTAACCTTTTGAAACAGAAATGCCTAAAGGTAACATTCAGATTTTAGAGTGTGAAAATCCTTCTTTTCTGGAGTCAGTTCATTCCTGGATTAATTTTTTTCTAATACTGAAGTCAGGAAAGCTAATGATTTCCCCATACTCTGCTGCCAGGAGAGCTTTAAACAGTACACTGTATTGGTAGTTTTGGACACAAAGGTGCTTTCTTTGGACCTTTTGGGTTCAGATTGTCCTGCACTTCTGCTCAGTGAATATAATCAAATTTAGTTTTAACATGATGTTTGATTTTATAACTAAACTTGTTTCTGCTGTTACACAGAACAATGATTGTTGAACCTCTTTTTGTACATGTGAGTTGAGAGAACCATGCATTTTTTTAGTTGACTGGAGAACTTCAGTTTTGCATTTGAGGCTTTATATCTTTCACTAAAAGGCTGTGGTTTAATCCCAGCTGGCAACTAAGTACTGTACAGCTGCTCACCCTGGAAGGTTACTCCAGGGTCTCCCTGAAGCCTTCTCTTCTCCAGGCTGAACAACCCCACCTCTTGTCAGTGTGTCTTCATAGGAAGTGTATTCCAGCTTTGTTATCTAGGTTAGTGGCCTCCATAAAGTCATTCCAACAGATCCACATCTTCCTTATACTGGGGACCCCAGAGCTATGAACACAGTTGAGGTGAGGTCTCACAGTACCAGAAGAGAGGGACAGAATCCCCTCCTTTGCCCTGCCAGCCACACTGCTTTGGATGCAGCCCAGGGCACAATTGGATTTCTGGGCTGCAAGTGCACTTGCTGGGCCATGTCCAGCCTCTCATCCACCAGCACTCCAAAGTCTTTCCCTCCAGGTCTGGTCTGTATCTATTCTCTGTTCAGCCTATACTTTCCTGTCCTATCAGCCTGTGTAAAAGGTTTTTCTCTCTTTTTTTTATAAACCCCCTTTAGGTACTGGAAGGCTTCAGTAAGGTCATTCTAGGCTTAATAACCCCCACTTCTCAACTCTCTCAGCTTGTCTTCAGAGGGGAGGGGCTCCAGCCCTCTGATAATCACTGTGGCTTCTCTGGATCTTCTCTGACATACCTTTTTTCTGCTGAAGATGCCACAGCTGGATGCAGTACTCCAGCTGATGTCCTATAAAGGCAAAGGTAGTCTCTTGACCTGCTAGTCCCACTTCGTGCAGCCCAGGATGGGTGTGCTGGACCCTGATTTTTAAAAAGTGTGTAGGAGGCTTCTTATGTTGGTCCTCACAAAATGGAGGATAAAAATATTTTTGTAAGTGTTGTTTAAACATAAAATAAGTGCTTTTAAAGCAAAAAAATTATGTAATATATTTCATGTTGCATAATTTTGTCTCTTTTTTTCAGGCTAGCTGGTGAATTTTTGAAAACTGATTTTTTATTTGTTGTTGTTGGACATGTGGGTGGAGCATGCAGTGATGTTCAGCAAAATATTCTTCAAGTTTCTCAGTATTTCAAAAGGGATAAACTGATAGAAATTCTACACAGCATAGGTAACTTCACTTAATGCTACTTGTTCACCAGGGATGTCCAAATTGCTTGATTTTAAATTTGTGTTTAAAAGGTCATGGTTGTGTGATTTTACGGTGTGTTACGGGCTTTACAAGACTATTAATGAAGCTTGGAGCAGAACTTGGGGAGCTGTGGGTTTTTAGGCATATTTATGTAGGTGTATTTCATAGAGTCGTAGGATAATTTGGGTTGGAGAAGGGAATTGCAGATGTAATTGGATTTAGTCTAATGCCCAGTATTTGTCCATGACTCATCTCTATTGAGTACTAGCAGACAAGCTTCCTGAGATGGCTTTCTACTTAAGATGGTTAGTTACAATACCTCAGCATCTGGGGATGTTGTCTCAAGATTACAAATGCATTAAAATTATTGTGTGAATGTTTGGGCCTGTGTTTTACTACTGTCTGGGATTTTTTTCCATTTTTGGTCTATATGTTTTTAAGTTTTAATGCTGAAGACTGATTGGAATTAAGAAATGGTCTGTGGCATCTTGCTGTTCAGTTCTCAGGATAATGTGCTGCTTTGAGCAACATGCTGTAGAAAAGTGCGTGCCTGTCACAGGGAACAATGTTTGTTTCCTCCTTTTATTGAGGAGAGAAACAGTGTATGTGTCTTCATCTGTCTCTGTATTGATACAGAAATTGATGGATTGAATTTAATTAGCTGAGAATAGGCAAGAAGTCACAGTCATACTTTAAAGTCTTGATTAAAATGTGTGCCTGTATTAGGTGTTAACATAGAGAAATGCTCCTCTAAATAGTGAAAATGTGTCATGTTTCAAACTGCAGCGCCTTTATACTTCTGTTCAACATAGGTAATGAACGAACCCTGGTCTTTGTGGACACAAAGAAAAAAGCAGACTTCATTGCATGTTTTCTTTGTCAAGAAAATATACCAGCCACTAGTATCCATGGGTAAGTATTTTTAAAGTGAAAGTTACCTTTGTTTTGTAAGAAGCTTTTATTAAGAACTCATGTTGGGCCATATCTGTGTAGTTTAGCTTGCCATGTAAGACACCAGAATATCAAGGTTAACAAAGGGTTAAAATGGTCTTAGCATGCAGATGCAGGATGTTTGTGTATATCCTGTGGCTGTTGGATTTGTAGGTGTGTGAAAGCCATACAGCTTTTGAGAAGATCTGGCCTTCCATTACTGATGAGCTTGAATTGCTAACCCATGATCCTGTTGTGGTGGAAGGAGGTTCTTAATACATTTCTGTAGAATTACTGTACTGTGAGTTGAAGTATACATAGAATAACTGGTTCAGTGGAAACTGTTAAACTGTCATGGATGTTACTGGTTTCTGATTAATTTTACCTTTTTTGATTGAAGTTAGGATAGTTACTCTTCTCCGAGTTGTGATCACACCAGACTTTACTAAATATCCCATGTTAAGATACTAAAGAGCGCTGTTGAGCTTTTCTAATTTGTTTCTTTTGTCTGATAATAAAGAACATGAGTTTAATTCTGATACACTGTAGTTCAGTACTGGATAATCTGTAAATATTCTTCAAACATGGAAACACAGAGTAAATCTAGTTTGGTTGTCATGATGTTAAACAGGAGATAAGTTCTGTACTGTTGACTGGACAGAGTTTTTTAGTATATCTGAAAAATTGCCTGTGCAGAAGTCTGTGTGGACTGTGTCTTTGGTATTCCTGTGTCTCTGCTACAAAGCCATAGGGAAAGCACTTTGTAATCAATTAAGCAAGTGGATTTTCTTAGAGAGGCAGTGAGTTTGATGCATAATCATTGCCAGTTGTTTTAAGAAACCTCAGTTTCTCTACAGACTTAAGTTTAAACAGTTGTTCTGTCTTGCTGCTCTTCAGTTAAAAATTCAGAAAACCTAAACTGGGCGTCATATGAGTTGTTTGGGTCTTCTTTTGTTTTGCATCCGTTGTCCATCCCTAAGAGCTTCTTTCCATGAAGCATGACATTTAAATTGTATCTTAAATAATACTGTAGATTTTAGAGACATCCACTCTTAACTCTTGCTTTCTTTATAGAGATAGAGAACAGAGAGAGAGAGAAATAGCTCTTCGGGATTTTCGTTCTGGAAAATGTCCAGTTCTTGTGGCAACCTCAGTGGCAGCAAGAGGTCTGGACATAGAAAGCGTTGAGCATGTTATTAATTATGATCTTCCTTCCACCATTGAAGAGTATGTACACCGAATTGGGCGAACTGGTCGTTGTGGAAATACAGGGAAAGCAGTTGGCTTCTTTGATAGCAGTTCAGATGGTCATCTTGCACAACCTTTAATTAAAGTGCTTTCAGATGTAAGTTTCAAATCTTTGTGCTTAACTTTTTTGTTCTTTAAGATTTCACTTGAATGTACTGAGCAACTGTGACATTTTTGGTACAATTATGGAACTCTTTGTCTGAATTAGTAAAGCCTTTAAAGTCTCTGAATTGAATTTCCAAACTGCATAGGCTCAGCAAGAAGTTCCTGTTTGGTTGACAGAAGTTGCTTTTGACACTGAAGGAGGACGACTCCCAGTTAATACCCAAAAGGTAGGTCTGGAAATTAATCAAAAGTCTTGGCTATTAGAACTTTCTCTCAGTTTAAAACTGTCTTGAGTGGTATATACCCAGAGTAATGCCACTGAAACGGTTTTGACTGTAATTGTATCCCTTTTCTTAATTGTGCATCCTCAAAGGATTCAGTATTACTGAAACTAATTTCAGACAATTTGCTTAACTTGGGCTCTAACAGTGTAGCCCCTTACTTAGCTGCTGTAGTCTTGATCTATGAAGGCCAGGTTCCTCTGGAAGAAAACACTCATGCAAACGTACAAAAAAAGTGTAGTTCAGGAATTTCTCTTCTGCACATCTAGGATGAGAACAGGTAGTTGTTGATTATGTAGTTACTGCTTGTTACTAAACACCCAGTCAGGCAACTCATTAGACTGAAAACTTCAGCTAATTATAGTTACATAAATGCCCCAGTCTGGTCCTTGTCAAAATTCTTAATGTCTGTGACAGGGAGAAGCCTTCTGGTCTCTTAGTGTTGCTAATTTTAGGATTAAAATTCTGTGCTTACTTGTATTTGAAAGCCTTTCCTTTATGTCTTGATTCCATAAGAACTTTATCACATCGCAGTTGCTTACAAATGTTACAAATGTACTTTCTTTGGGACCATAGTAGAAATAATTGCTGTCAGTGTTACACAATGTCTGAAGCTTCAGTTCAAGCTCTGACCTTTCTTTCATTAGTTACCATTTCCCATACTGTTGTTATTTAAAGGGTTGGATGGTTTGGGTGTTTTTTTCTGGCTGGCTAGTCCCCTTGCTACATCTGAATAATTTTTCTGATGAGTCTTCATGAGATCTCAGTTACACAGATGTTGCAGCCTCACATTACAGCTGTTGCGTATATGTGCACAAACCTTTTCTTGCTGAGTAATTTTTGACTCAGTGTATCTTTCTTGAACATTCTAGTTCTAGGACAGTTTATTTTTGGTTTTTTACTAGATTGATTCCATATGCATGCCTCCAGCCTTTGTGTAGTGTCTCCCAGAATTTCATTAAATACCTGATTTCTAGGTTCAAGTCTGTCCATGTCCTTTACAATTTGAGTTACCAAATCAGAATAGGATAGATTTTCTTGTAAAATCTCTCTGCTTGCATTGAGAATACTGCCCTTAATATCACCTACATAGAGTGCACCAACTCTTTTGAGATGTAGATTGTGAGGTTTGAGTTATTATGAGACCTTCTCATGTGAGTGTGACAGAAACTCTTCATTTGTAATCAGCCCAATCTTCCATGAAAAGGCCTTTTGATAATAAAGTTATGAATTTGAAAGAAGAATCTGTTGGAGGATCTTATGTGATTGTTTTGAGGCAGTCTTGGAGATTACTGACTTTTATTCTTTTTCCAAAGGAAAAGCATTTTACTGGGAAGGTAATGCAGACAGTCGTTCTTAAGTATGTAGTGCAGAAGGAAGTTTTTTTCCCCACAGTTGTATGAAATTATTTGTGTTGGGCAAGCAAGGAAGTTGGGACATGAACTGCGGGAAGTGTTACTCCCACACGTGATAAAATCTGAGGTTGATTAAACTGCATTAATTTCACACCAGGGTTAGAAAACAAGGTGTATAGGAGATTAATGATGAAAACTTTGAGTGTTCACATTACATTGAGGTAGATGCATGCAGAAAAATAATATATTTTTGTTGTGACTTACCATTAAATGATGGAAAGTGTTAAGAATTCTAAACTAGGGCCTGTTGTGTTTCCTAGAATTACAGAGGCAGAGGCAGCATGAATGCAGGAGAAGTAAAGATGGAGTGTTCTGCAAGAGAAATTGAGTCATGGGATTAAACTACTTTATACCAAACTGGTTTGTACTCTGTTGTGCTGTAAGTGGAATGTTGCATGAGAAGATAATCTTGTGAAGACCTAGTTTGGGAAGGAGCTTTTATGTAAAGGGTTTGCCTAAACTTTGTTCCTTTTTTTGTAATATTCAGTTAAAAAGTTTGAATCTAGTGTTATGATGGTTTAAGTATCTGTTAAACAGCTCATAAGCAGTTAATAAAAGTTTGAGAAGTGTACTTTGATTGTTGCCTCTGTGTCAGGTGTATGTCATGGCAGTTTCCTGAAGTGGTATTACTTTGACATGCGTGGCACGTTTGCATCTGCATGTGGAACTAAAGGTTGGTGGCTACACCCACAATTTAGTGAAAATACAGATTTTTTACAAAGCCATCTTGAGAGAAGGGTGGAGCCCTGTATTCCATCTAGTAGAATGTTTTTAGCTTTGACTGACATAGATAGACTTCTGCTATCTCTTGGGGAAAAATTTACTTTACAACAAGCTTGGTGCCTTACATCCAGAAATATTCCCAGGCTTGCAGAAGCTATAGGAGGTCGTCAGTCACTAACAGGTCTAGTTTTCTGTAAACTTGATTTTTCATTGAAATCTTTTTTTCCTTATCAATACAGTATGCTACAAAGATGAGTATTATTGGGTCCCCAAGGAAAAGGGCAAGGTCATTACATTTTGTAATATCTTGCACAGCTGAACAAGCTTACAGGCTTCACATGGCTTGCTATTCAGTACACAATGCTAAGCACTATGTCTTGTACAGTCTTCCCGCTAAATCCAGAGAAATAATACTTCCAACGTCTGCTTACAGGACTAGTACCCAAGTTAGTGAGATTCAGAATTGACTGGGCAATTCTAGGGAAGCTCTCATTTTGGAAAAGTGGGCTGTCATTCTTTGTATGACTATCTAGGCAAAACTATATACTTAAATATCAACTTGGAGAAATAGTGTTATTTTTGTAGACTGTAATTTTACTGCTATGTGTTATGCAAAAAGAGTGAAGTCTTAATTGTGTACTTGGCAGTGAGCTGAAAGAACAGTATACTTGAATTGCAACTCATTAAACAGTGTATGTATATCAGCATGATGTTAGTAATTCAGAGTAAAATACTCTGGGCAGTGTGACTCTCTTTTCCTGAGAAGTATCCTTGAGGATTTTTGCATTCATTCTGAATTTCAGGTAAATTGAGGGTGCTTTGATGTCTGGCTGCCCTAAGTGAGACTGAACTATGATTGTTGGAAGAAGCTGAGAGCTGATCAAAGAAAAGAGTCACTTGTATAACCTAGAGTAAATGTTTGAAGGGAACCTGACTTAGCATTATTGGAAGGACTGCTGAGTGTTTTTTGCTTTGTCTCCCATCATATGACTTGTGAGTTGTGGTCAGGCAACAGAGGGAGTTCTGTAATTGTATTTTCTATAAAACAACTGTTCTGGCCCCATTCTTCATAATCATTTACACAGAAGGGTGATAAATAAATGATGACTGTTCTAGCATAGAGCTGCAAGTTCTCATAAATAAAAAGGAGCCAACTAACCAGTCCCTGGAATGGTATTCAAATAACTCAAAGACAAAAAGTCATGTTTACTACTTTCTGTGAGAGGGTAAGAGTTGGAAGGACCAAGTCTGCTATGGAGGGGAAATAGAATTAGGAGAAATAAAAACCTGAAGAACAATATTTGCAGAAAAATACAATATTCAGTTTTGGTTTAGGCTTTGTGATTCTTTAAATACTTAATCTGCAGGAAAATATTTCAGTGTGATTTTCAGCTGGAGGAGAACGCTGACAAGGGAAGTTGGGATGGGGAATGAAGTGCACTGTCAGTTGCCTGTTATTTTATTTTTGCACTCAAGTAATCTTACATGAAAAACCTGTTGAAAAACTTACTGGAAAATTCCGTGTCAACTCTTCTTCGTTCAAGAGGATCGTGTTGTCTTGGTGGCAGGTCAGGGTAAGTGTTCTTGAAGGGTTTTGCTGAATTGATTTTAACCTTGAGAACAGTGTAACCACATGGCTGTGATGACATTTTGTTGATTCTACTACCTGTAGTTTGTGCTAAATGGGGTCATTGAATATTTTTTCCCCAATCTCAAGGTTTATGTAAAGATGCTATTTGTATTGGAACTTCAGTTCAGGATTATGTTGAAGGTTCTTGACAGACTAGTGTTGAAAAATGACATCAAACCTTTCATTGAACAATGAAAATGGATTTTTTTCAAGCTAAATTCAGTTTTAATGGGATATATAAACATTGACAACGTTTTCTTCTGTTGCCACTTTGACCACAATTTATGTCCCATTCTTGTCACTAAAGGAAAATATAGATTGTTGGTTTTGCGTGGCCTGCTTTTTGGTAGTGGGGCAGCCACAGAAGTGGTTTCTGTGAGAAGCTGCTAGAAGCATCCACCATGCCCAGCAGAGCCAGTCCCTGATGGCTCTGAAGATGGACATGCTGCTGGCCAAGGGTGGGCCAATTAGAGATGATGGTAAGGCCTCTGTGATAACATATTTAAGAAGAAAATCAAAACAAAGTGAGTCACAGCTTCTTCTAACCAGAGAAGAGGTGAGAACGTGTGAAGGAAACAACATGGAGAAACCAAGGTCAGGAGGGAAGGAGGTGCTCCAGGCACTGGAGCTGAGATTCCTCTGCAGGCCATGGTGAAGAGGATGGTGAAGCAGCTGCAGTGACCCTGCAGCCCGTGGGGATCCATGGGGGATGCAGAGGTCTGCCCACAGCCCATGAGGGAGGTGCTCACACCAGAGCAGGTGGATGCCTGGAGGAGGCTGTGATCCAGTGGAAGGACCTGGTGGAGAGAGTGGTCTCTGCTTCCAGGCTGGAGGAACTTTGAGGACTGCGCTCTGTGGAAGAGTGAACCATGCCAGAGCAGTTATGGGAGGACTGACTGCCCATGGGAGGGACCCCATGAGTTAGTAGAGGAAGTATTCCTCTCCCACAGCAGCAGAAGAAAGTTCTTGCGTGATGAACTGACCAAACCCCCATGCCCTGTCTCCCTGCACTGTTGGTGGGAGAGAGGAGAGAGGGGGTGGGGGAAGAAAGGGTGGTTTTAAGGGCTTATTTAAATTTTCATTGTCCTCCTCTGATTTTAGTTAGTAATAAATTCAGTTCGTACCTTGAAGCTGAGCCTATTTTGCCCTTGAAGTGTTTTCGCCTGGACCTTATCTCAACTCGTGAAGCTTTCCTTAATTTTTCCCTGTCATCTGCCCGGTCGTGGCAAGTGGGGGTGAATGAGCAACTTTCTTGGGTGCCTGGTGTTTGGCCAGTGTCAAACCCCAACAATTAGTAATTTATTTCCTTTGGTCTGGAGCTGTTCATGTGCTATGAATGAGTTGTAAGGAAATTTCAGGTAGTAGCTGAATAAGGACTGTAAACAGGAGTTCTGAAAAACAGAAAGAAAATAGAATGTTTGCAAAACTAATACTATGTTAGTTAAAATCCTCCAGAGTGTCTTGGCAGATAGGAAAGCAGACTTTAGTNGGGATGCAGAGGTCTGCCCACAGCCCATGAGGGAGGTGCTCACACCAGAGCAGGTGGATGCCTGGAGGAGGCTGTGATCCAGTGGAAGGACCTGGTGGAGAGAGTGGTCTCTGCTTCCAGGCTGGAGGAACTTTGAGGACTGCGCTCTGTGGAAGAGTGAACCATGCCAGAGCAGTTATGGGAGGACTGACTGCCCATGGGAGGGACCCCATGAGTTAGTAGAGGAAGTATTCCTCTCCCACAGCAGCAGAAGAAAGTTCTTGCGTGATGAACTGACCAAACCCCCATGCCCTGTCTCCCTGCACTGTTGGTGGGAGAGAGGAGAGAGGGGGTGGGGGAAGAAAGGGTGGTTTTAAGGGCTTATTTAAATTTTCATTGTCCTCCTCTGATTTTAGTTAGTAATAAATTCAGTTCGTACCTTGAAGCTGAGCCTATTTTGCCCTTGAAGTGTTTTCGCCTGGACCTTATCTCAACTCGTGAAGCTTTCCTTAATTTTTCCCTGTCATCTGCCCGGTCGTGGCAAGTGGGGGTGAATGAGCAACTTTCTTGGGTGCCTGGTGTTTGGCCAGTGTCAAACCCCAACAATTAGTAATTTATTTCCTTTGGTCTGGAGCTGTTCATGTGCTATGAATGAGTTGTAAGGAAATTTCAGGTAGTAGCTGAATAAGGACTGTAAACAGGAGTTCTGAAAAACAGAAAGAAAATAGAATGTTTGCAAAACTAATACTATGTTAGTTAAAATCCTCCAGAGTGTCTTGGCAGATAGGAAAGCAGACTTTAGTCTGCTGAAGGCATAATAAACAGTCTATTCTGAAAACATCTCTTTAATTTTTGATAATGCTCATAGGAATTTACATTCACCTACAAATTCGCTTTAAAAATGCGAAAGAATGGACCTATCTCGGTCTTCATTTGCCTCGGTTAAAGGGCTGGGAACAAAAAGCAAGCTTGCTGAATATTTTCAGTGTTGTCAGCTGGCTTTACGCAAAATCTTTATTCCTCTTTGGTTTAAGACAAAATTGTGAGACTTCAATGTTAATAAGGAAGTGGGTTTTTTTTTTTTCCATTACCTGAGTTTAGTAATTTGAGTGTGCTGTCCATCAGTTCAGGAGTTCCATTGTTACTCAGGAGGATATTTGACATCTGTCAGCTTCTTCGGTGACACCATAAACAGATGGGTCTTTGTCAAATGTGGATGTCTGTACATTTTCCTGTAATTCAGAAATTGGGAAAGGTAAAAATACTGCTTTGTTGTTGCAAATTTTACTTTTTTGTGAGACTTCTGTTGTGTGTGGTTAGTGTCAGTCTTTGGCAATAACATTTGTTATAAACCTTCTGTTACCTGAGGGTTTTATGGTATGATTGTTTCCATGTCTTAACTCTGTTAACTAATAAGCAACAGTAGATGAAATCGTTTGACTATGGAGTTTGTATCAAGGATGTGGGAATCCTACATTTTGGCAGTTTCTCTTCAAAATTATCTGATACTTGTATTTTTTCTAGATAGTTTCAAGAAAAGGTTGAAATGAGTAGAACTAATTCTGGATAATAGTTCAGTAGCATTTGAAATATAAATATTAAATGTTTTTTATTTTATGCTGTTTATTTCCTTCAAAGTAACTACGGTACAGTCTTTGGCACTTTTAAAGATAATGAGTTTGGCTTTTATTTCTTATAAGGAGAAAAGGTAATCTGTTGCAAAAGGACACTTAGAGGAACAACTTTGTATTAAAGACTTCGAATCATCTCTGTTCACAGTTGAATAGACAAATTATTTGGGAGCCAAATGGCTGAAAACAGGTCTTCATCTTTATGCTTCTAAATAAATCCAGCTTGCCTTTCAGAACCTGATATCCTTATATAAGTAAGAATAATACTTTAATTTCTTACTGTAAATGTACATATTGCCTGCTGATACTGTCTTAGAAAATTATGGACAATGGCTGTAGTCAGCTAATTTTAGTGTTGTATGAACTTGTAATTCTTCCTGCAGTGCAATGCTATCAAGCAGGATTTCCTTGCACTGTTTCTTTTCACTCCTTTAGGCAAGTCAACTATAATATTTTTCTATACTCAATCCTTAAGTATCTCCCAACTTTAAAGAATGCTATGCTTTGCTCATCCTCCACTCTTCGAAATGGCATATGCATGGTCATAGGAGGTGGGATGGTTGTTGACAAAGACTTTGTAACCTGAAGAGGTGAATAAGGTTTATACTGAAAGAAGCTGACTCAACTTTGGCCTCTTAGTGCCTTTCCCTTTGCAGTAGGGAGATGCAAACAGGCAGATAATTTGTCAATAATTCTTTCTCAATAATGCTTTGTCTTCATCAACTCTGCCCCTCCACTCCTCCTGCTTAAAAATGCTGGGTTTCTTTCTTTAGTATCATTATCATGTATCAGTTGGAACTGTGAAGCTATTTCTGTGGCAGTATTTTGTGGGCTTCTTGATCTAAACATGCCAAATTAAATTATATTGAAGACCTATGTTTCTTTAAGAGATTCTGTAATTCTAAGGTCCTGTGTAGCATACACAAATGTACTAAGCAAAGGAACATTTTTTCACCAGGACAAATTCATTTCTGAGCTTGCAATATACACTCTTTTGTAGTAGTTGATCAGCTCATTTAGAGATCACTTCCAGAAGTTAATACACTTGCTTTATTCACATTTCCTTTCTAGAGTGGTGACTATGTAACCTAGCCTCTCTGAACCACTTCTGGAATTTTTATGCATTTTTATCCAATTTAAGAATACAAAACAGTGGTTTATTAGAAGGAGTAGATAACTGGTAGCATGTTAGTCTTGACTAAATTCTAGGGTACCCTTCATAAGACAGCTGATGAGTTACAACAAAAAACCCAGCCTCACCTAGTGAAGACTTGGTGTTCTGACTCCTTGGAAGGTACAATTGTGGGTAGCCAGGCAGGAAAGACAGGAGCTCAAATCATTCTATGAATCTGTTATAGTAATTTCAGAGACATAGAAACAAGTAATGTGTCTAAAACATTTCCTAAACTATTTTTCCTTTTCCAGAAATGTGGTGCCCTAGCAAGTACGTACATTTTCTCAAATTCAGGTTGGTCGTGCTTTGTGCTGTAGCTCCTTTTCGAACTATGGATGTTTCATTTTATAAAAAGCAGTTGTAATTCCATACTGTATTCTTCAGTCACCAAGATTTACCTCAGATTTGCAGGTTAGGTATTTGTTAGTGAAGTGTTTTACTTCTCACTGTGTTCCACTCTGAACTGTTTCACAAAATACTTTGACTCATCTATGCGAAATAAAGCCTTTAACACAATTTCCCACAACATTCCCATGGAAAATCTGGCAGCCCATGGCTTGGACCGGATGCTCTGTTCATGGGTAAAAACTTTCAGGGTGTCTAGGCCTTGAGAGTGGTGGTGAGTGGAGTTACATCCAGCTGGTGGTTGGCCATGGATGGGGTTCCCCTGGGCTAAGTGCTGGGGACACTTCTGTTTAGTATTTTTATTAGTGATCTGCATTAGGGGATTGAGTGCACCCTCAGTCAGTTCATAGGTGAAACCAATCTATATGGGAGCGTTGATCTGCTGAGGGCAGGAAGGCTCTGCAGAGAGATAGAGACAGGCTGGATTGATGGACCAGGATCAGTGGTGTGAGGTTTAATAAGGCTAAGTGCCAGGTCCTGCCCTTGGGTCACAACAACCCCAGGCAGTGCCACAGGCTGGGGCAGAGTGGCTGGAAAGGACCTGGGGATGCTGGTGACAGCAGCTGAACATGAGCCAGGGTGGGCCAAGAAGGCCAATGACATCTGGCCTGGATCGGCAATAGTGTGGCCAGCAGGACCAGGGCGGGCATTGTCCCCCTGTACTGGGCACTGGTGAGGCCACACCTTAAATGCTGTGTCCAATTCTGGGCCCCTCACTGAGGTGCTGGAGTGGCAACAGAGATGGGGAAGGGCCTGAGGCACAAGTCCTGTGAGGAGCAGCTGAGGGAGATGAGAGTGTTTAGCTGGGAGAAAAGGAGGCTTGAGGTGACCTAAAAAGAGGTTGTATCCAGGTGTGGGTCCGTCTCTACTCTCAGGCAACCACTGACAGGATGAGAAGTGGTCTTAATACCAGGGGATGTTCAGGTTGAGTATCAGGGACAAATTTTTCACAGAAAGGTGGATTAGGCATTGGAACGGGCTGTCCAGTGAGATGATGGAGTAACCATGCCTGGAAGATTTAAAAAACACCTAGGCTTGGCCCTTAGTGCTGTGGTTTACTTGACAGAGTGGTGTTCGCTCAAAGGTTTGACTCAATGTTGGAGGTCTTTTCCAACGTTAATGATTCTGTAGTTCTGTAACAAGTGGAAATGGCCAAAGGTTGTATCAGGGGAGGTTTTTAATGAATATTAGGAAAAACTTAAGAAACTAGTCATTAAGCATTGGATCTGGCACTGCAGGTTAGTGGTGGAGTTGCAATCCCTAGCATTGATCAAAAACTGAGTTAACATGGCATTTTGTGATATGATTTAGTAGGCCATGTGGTAGGTATTAGAGAAGAAGAATATCTCTATGATAAGCTGTTCTCATCTACATAGCCTCTTTCTGTTTTCTTTATTAGAATGTATGTGAGAACTTGCTTCACTGCAAGTGATTACTACGAACTGCTACAGCTTTCCCTTCATCGTGACTCCGCCAACAGAAACTCATGCTGATCAAAGTTGTCATAGTCTGCTCACTGTGGTCTTGGGGTAGAAAATGACAAGAAATGGCACTTTGTTGTCTTGCTATTAAAGCCACATGGGATTTTCAGTAATTCCTTTAGCCTGTTTTTACAAGTGGGTTTAATTACGTTTTGCTGCTTTTGCAATTTTAGTAGAAGGCTTGGGAATCTTAAATTGCTGTAGAATGAAAACATATAAAAAAATTCTGTAATAAACCACTAAAGACATTACATTGGGAATAAAGCATCCCTTCTTTGCCAGCATTTTAATGGATTGCAATTACAGCTTTTGTGATGTTGCAATGCTGTGAAGGAAGATGTGACAGGAAGAATGTCTTGCATAGTTCTCTATTTTGAAATTGTTAATGGCTTTGTGGCCTTCTTAGCAAAACACCTGATTCTTTTCTTGAGGAATAAATCTTCTCTAGAGTACAGATGAAGATGATTCACAAATAATTGCAGTAAGTCATTAAAACCTTTCTGTGTGTATTAAATGTTGGTAGTTGCACACTCCACAGCATAGTAATTGGTACATTTCTTACGCCTTTTGTTGAGTTTTAGCAGTTTATAGTGCCTCTGACTCTAATTTGACACAGTTTTATATGTGCCCATTCTAGGGATGCTGACTTTAGGCACATGATGGATTGTGGTGGTCCTTTCTCTCTTCCTATGCCTTTATCAAAAACCCACTGTTGTGTGCTTATACAGTTGGTCAGGGACTAACACCAGTTTCTATGCCAAATGTGTAATTTACTAATAAAACTTTCTGATGGATTTTGGACCTTTGACTCATCGTTCCTTTTAACCAGTGAGCATTTACAAATCTTAGGTGCTTCCTTCCCCTTAAACTAAGGCTTTAGTCGTAAACCAGTAATTTAAGAGCATGGTTTTTTAAGAGCAGTTTTATGAGCAAGAGAGTTTTGAGGGTACTGCTGTTGTTGAATTTTTATGTTACATTAAAGTGAAATCTAAGAATAGCATAGCTAGGCGTATTTGGAAATTTATATCAAAATTAGACTGGTTACACTGGATTTTTCTTCCCCACAAGTGAAATCAGTAGGGAATAGAAGGACACTCATACTTTTTATTTGTGTTTTACAATGCTGTAAGTCAATGAAAGTCTGTTGTCATGCCCTCCTCATCACATTTAGAGGAATGAAGTGGGTCAAGTCATTGGCATAGGTAGAAATCAGCCTAATGAGTTTCTTGGTTAAAATCAACTCTGCAACTTCCTGATGTAAGATTCAGTATATGCTTTTGGTAAGACTGTGCTATTAAATGCTGCAAGGTCAATTTGCAGACTGGTCAAGGAAAATGCATCCTAATTTTTCCACTGAACTCCAAAATGCTCTATTCTGTGTCAGTGTTAATTAATACAGGTTCACTGTAATTATACAGTGGTTAGTAACTTTGTAAGGTGTGGTCATACATGATATGGAAGACAAGATGTTTTTTGAAACTAATCTTCTATGAGTAACAAATCAATTTGCAGCGAGGGTCAGATTTTTAGCAGCAGTTCTGCAGTCTCGTCTCACCCTGCCAAAAGAGACAGTGGAAATGCTTCTCTTTAGGAAGGGATACCATCTGGGATTAACTAATCTCTGGAGCAGTTGCCCCTGAATCGTCAGCCCAAATAATACTGGTAGAGAGGCATCAGCAATGAGAACAGTTGAGACTTTCTGCGGAAGGCACTTCCTTCCTTGTGTTTCAGGAACAGTGGCTTCACTTTGCTCCCACCCTCAGGACTGAAGAGTTAGTTCTTCTAGAGCATTCATGTGCAAAATGGGTAAAAACATCTGTAAGTGTGGATATGGAACACATTTTTTGGCAGGATTTTTATTGTACTCTAAAGGTTTCCCATCTTCTGTGCCAAATCACTTTTGATAAATGACATCACTTTTGTAATCACTTTTGTAAGATGCTCTTTACTGTTAACTTGCTACAAATGATAGTAGCTGAAATAGTTGCTGATGCTATCATTAAATGCATCTTTACATCTTGGAATCTCCTAATTGCTATTGTCCAGTCCACAACCAAACATTCAAGACCATGGAAGCCTTAAGGAAGCAGGCAGAGGGATGACTCAAGGTTTTCAAAAGTTAGACAAATGTTTAACTAGTCTGTTAGGTTTGGTGCAGCTTCTCATGATTTTGAAAGATTGAGCAGCCTGCTTTCAGTGTGTCAGTAAAATGAGTGTATTAATCTGTGAGAACAGGCAACTAATCAGACCAAATGTAGAATAGAGGTTCAATAATTAAACATAAGTAAGGGTCTGGTCCTGCCCTTTCTTACATTCTCACTAAAGAAAAAAAAACCTCCTGGTATACCAGAGAGCAGTTAGGTTACAGTTTCTGAACCGACTGTCTGCTTCTTTTGAACCACATTTCTGTTTCATTTGTTACCTCATAGTAAAACAAATGCAAATTTCCAAAATACCACTATGCATGCTTCTAAATAGCAAGGGGGATTAAAAAAACATGAGAGTAGTTTGCAGTGCAGCCTCACACAGAGGTTATGGATGATGGGGAGATGGCAACATCATTCAAAAATAAAAAGGGAGGCAAAAGGGCTACCTGGCTGAATCTGATGATAGCTAAAGAGGGTGAAGGTTAATGAGTGAACTGGAAGTTGGCGTGGGTGTTGAGCACATGTGTTAGAATAGCCTGAAAAAACCTGAGCTGCACAAGTGATGGAAGTAGAAATTAGTCAATCTACAGCTTCTGTTGTGTGTGACACTAGTGCAGGATAAACAATTTGTTGTCTGTAATGGATCTCTTCCCGAATTGGGGCCAGGAACTTTTGATGTACTGACTGCATTATTAAAATTCAGCATGTGTTCTTGGAGAGTGTCTGCTTAGCAAGGGCTGTCAGTGCTGAATAGGAGCTACATTAACTAGGGACTTTGGATTTCCACTTAGTAACTTCACAGCATCTTAATTGCAAAGTTCCTTCTGATTTTCTGTCCCATTATTTCTTTTTATGTTGATGATGGCTGCAGTCTTCTTCCAAGCCATTAAGTGGAATACATTTGTTAGTTTTAAAAGGGATCACCACTTGATTTATTCCTCTGCTTGTGCCCTGATGCATGAGGTGCTTATGCGTGAGTGCTCCTCCGCGGTGGCTGTTACAGAGCACGCTTGTTTCGCTGCGCGTGTTTATGCGATTTGAAGACACTCTTGCCTTGATTCATCTGTATCAAAATGTCGCTGCATACACTGGCGCACTGCCGGCTGGTTCCCGCCCTTTGAAAGAGCGGCGAGGCTGGTGCGGGCACGCCCTCAGCCTGCGCGGCAGCGGGGCTGCGTCCCGGCTCCCCATCCCGGGGGCTGGGCCGGCTGCACGGCCCGGCGGGAGGCGGTCGGGGTGCAGAGAGGGGGCGGGCATGGTGCGGAGGGGCCGGCGGCGTGGCTCCGGGGCGGGCGCCTGTCGGGGCTCCGGGCAGGGTAGAGCATTTTCTCGCGGCCGGCCGGCAGGCCGGCGCCGTGCAGGGCAGCTGGGGTGGCCTAAGTCAGACACCGCTAGTCTGACTAACGGCGAGGGTGGGGGGGTTTCTGGCCTTCAGAATTACAGGAAAAAGAATTACTGCTTCTCAGCCGGGCAACTTCCTATTTTGTCCGTCCCTTTGCCGTCGCTGGGAGGCAGCTGAGGTAGGTAAAAAACTGCTTTCAGCAAGGATCTCTCTGCTCGTTTTCATTTATATGAAGTGTGGGGAGAGTGTGAAACTCTTCCCCGGGATCTCGCGTGGTTCTCTAGCAGTGAAGCTTGCTTGCATTCACATCTCTCCAAGTGTTCATCCCAGACTTGGGGCTGGTCATGCTTCTGTGTCTCTTCAGGCCAAAAAGATCCTTTGGGTTTCTTTCTTTCAAGTCCATGAGATAATAAGAATTGAAACGTTTTGTTTAGTTCATTGCATTTGTCTCATTTTGTAAAGAATGCGATAACAGATACTTGGCAGTGGTTTTCCTTTCGTGTGTAATGGTTAAGAGTCAGTTCTCAAAATGGTTGCAATGTATGCAACCATCAGAGGAAGAAAAAGCTCTTATTTAATTGCTCTCTGTTTAATTTGTATTCACTCAGATTTTCTCAAAGTGATGTGTCAGGTTTAAATGCACTGGCCCCAGGTTTCTTCAATGTTTGCAATTTCTGCTTTCTGAGGAAAAATATTTTTGTAGTGTTTGTGTACTTATCCATCATGAGTATCATCTTCATGCACTTGTGCTTAAGTTGGGGAAGTGTAACTTGCCTTTTTACCTGTAATGGACAGCATGCTTTGTCTTTTGGGAGTGGAGGGTCTGGAGTGCAAGTCCTGTGAAGAGCAGCTGAGAGAGCTGGGGGTGTTTATCCTGGAGAAAAGAGGCTCAGGAGTGACCTTATCACTCCCTACAAATGCCTGAAAGAGGTGGTTAGGTCAGTCTTTTCTCCCCAGTTGTAAGCAGCAGACAAGGAAATTGCTGCACGTTGCACCAGGCAAGGTTTAGATTGGATATTAGGAAAACTTCCTTGTCAGAAAAAGTTTTCAAGCCCTGGAACAGGCTGCCTGGGAAAAGTGGTGGAGTCATTGCCCCCGGGGGGATATTTAAAAGGCACGTAGATGTGGCACTTGAGAACATGGGTTAGTGGTGGATTTGGGATGCTGGGTTAATGGTTGCACTTGATGGTCTTCTTGAACCAAAATGATTCTATGATTGTCTAAAATAGTTGAAATCCAACTTGTAGGCTCTGTAAATTAAGAAACTGATTGGGCAAGAGAATATTTTCATGCTTGAAGGAAGATTCGTGTACTGGGCGAAAGAATGGAGTGGTCAGTTCAGATTTGTCAGAGGCTGTCAGAGGCTGATCTGTAACAAAACACATCTCAAAGGGGATAAAAAGGAAGAAAGAAGCTTTGGACTTGTATCATAGAGGTTGCAGGATTGAAGATTAAAGATCTTTATTTTTTTCTATAATAATCGTTAGAACCTGGGGAATTTTTGCATGATTTGGTGTTTGTAGGGGGCATTTTCAATTAAAAAATGTCAAAACATAAATGTGTTTAGTAGTGTTTGGAGCCTGATTTCTCACTAGTGTGCCATGTTTTGCCTTGCAGTTTTGACTAAGATACAAGAGTATTGTTAGTAAAGTTTACAGTATAGATAGTAAAGACAAGCAGGATATATAACCCTTATGAGCTGATCTGAAGCAGCAAGGTTATGGTGCTGCAAATGAGTATGAGTTTATAATGTTTTCTAAAATACATGATTAAATATCTTTTTCAGACTTTAAATATATTACATGTACATATACATTTCAGGGTCACGGTCATCTTTTTGAAGAAAGTATGAAAGTGAAGTTTTGTGCTTACTTTGTTCTCTTCCTTTCTCATGTCTGTGGAGCATGGTATCACCTGCACTGTGTTCTTCTTGCAGCACTGCAATAGTACAGGGATTGTGACTATAGTCTGCATTTTGGAGCTGTAACTGATTCCATAACAATCCAGAAATGTATTTTCTTTTTTCGAAAATATTTCGCTAACGTTATTTAAGAAGATGTGTGTTTTGCTCTAGTTCCAGTCTTAGTTTGAAAGGCAAGACTGGAGAAGGTGAACAAATGCTCTGAAGTAATAGAGAGAATCTACCTTCTTTCTGACAGGTGGGTATTCTGCACAATAGAGATTGGAGCCACTTCAGATTTCACCTGAATCTGAAAAATGTAAAAGATTTTGCCTACTCTCTTTTCAGTGAGAGCTTTATGTTTCTTTGGAGTTCAGTGCATGGATCCATCCATTTTGCTCATCTAGTTGCTTGCCGCACCACAGACAGCTTGTTTTCTACCAACACAAAAGGGCACGAAGGCAACCATTGTCTAATAATGTCTTAACTTGCTGAAACATCTGATGCAAAATCATCTCTCAAAGTAGGCCCTTGGCAGCCCAAATGCTTGCTCCAAGACCAGACTTTTATGGGAACTTGCTTTAAACTGCATCTTGTCTGTTTTTAATTTGTCAGTGAAAAAAGAACAGGGAAGGACAGTGCCTGAAAGCAACATTATGTCTAGTAATATAACCAGCATTTAGTTCTAGTGACACTGATGGCCTGACCTTTCATTTTTTCCCTTTTGCATTAGCAAATTATATTCAATCATGTAGTTAAAATTAAAGGAGTGACTCATATGTAAAGATAAAGAAAGTAAATCCTATTTTGTGTTTGTAAATTTTTTCCCTAAAAATTGTTTATTTTGTGAGGTACAATACGTTAAGTAGTAAAATAATTCCTGTTTTGCGGTTTTTATTATCTGAGCATTTTATTATCTGAGCATTTTTTACTTAAGATTTATGTAGATAGTTATTTGTTATGCTTGTTCAGAGAATAAGGAATTATATTCTAGTTTTTCCTATTAGTATCAAGGTTATTTAGTTAAAAACTTGTTTTAAATTCTAATGTAACAGCAATTTATATTATAATGTATGAATATGCAGGGTGGTGTTTTATAAGAAAACAAAGGGTTTCTCAAACATCTACAGATAATTGGCATCTGTAACTCCAGGGTGTACTAAGCAAAATAACTTATCAGCAGTTACTAGCAGAAGTGACTTTTCCTGGTTACTATGTCCTTCAGCATTTTAGAACAAAAGTATCTTATCCTTTTTTGCCTACATTTGCTATTGAGAGACTGAAAGACGAAAAAAGGCTTTCCTGCTTTTTCAGTTTCCAGTTGGTTTGAAGTTTTTAAATTGCCAAGTTGTTTTATGTGCTGATTTATTTTTTTTTTTTTGGTGTTACAGTGTTTTTAGAACAAGTTTCTATGGTCAACATTTGATAGAGCATTTAGAGAGCTTCACCATATGGCTCCTTCAGATATGTCTGTAGGCTTAGTAGTTTTCTGAATAGATATGCATTGTTTGAATTTATTTACTTTAAGTGGTGTTAGTAGAAAAGGATACCATTCAAGTTCCTGGTAGGCCATCCTAATTTAAAATACAGGTAGGTTTATTTTCCAGAAGCAAGTGTACCTCACACCTGTTTCAATCAAATTCTATTTAAAGGTAAGTGTTTAAATCCTATTCATCCTGCTCTGAGGTTCAACTGACTATTTTCAACTCAGTTAAAGACTGTGGATTGTGAAATCAGTGTGCCCAGGATCTTTCGTCACAGTGCCTGTCATTTTTCCCATGGATTGGCTTGTCAGTGCATAAGTCATAAAGTTAGAGTTGAAAACACCCACTAGCTGTCCCTCAAATTTACTGCTTCTTCCATTATGTTTGTGTCATTGTCTTCTCTGACCAGTTTAGAAAACCCTCCATTTTCCTCTTCGGATTCTCACTGGTACTCACCTTTGGTGCAATCCTTGACCAATCATGAATCTGATGCACCCTGTTACCAAAAAGGATGCTGAAGCATGTATATGAATATTTTTTGTGAAATGTCCTGTTTCCCTCTAAGATTTGTGTAAGTGCTGATTTGAATCTTGGAGTTCTGAAAACTGATGGTTATTGCTTTTCCAGGTGCATTTTGCAGAACATCACATTTAGGTGGCCCAGTGGGCTAGAGTGGAGGCTTAGGCTCCTGTCTTTCAGCATTTGCTGGCTGTGGATAGAGCAAGGTGTGTCTCTCCATATGGCAGCCATCTTGGGAGAGATGTAGCAATGGATTCTAAAGACTAAGTAAAAGGAGAGTCTATTTAGCTTATTCCTTCCTTAATAGTTGTTAGAAGAATGTCAGACTTAGTAGGAAAGAATTTCCTAGGACTAAAGACATTCCAGCAAACACTACAAGATGACTGGAACAGAGAATGATGCTGAGTGGGGCTACATCCAATTGGCAGCTGGTTGCTAATGAGGTTCTTTATGGGGCCTGTCCTGCTCAGTATCTATTCCTGATCCTCACAAGGGATCCAAGGGCACCCTCAATCAGTTTGCAGATGAAACCAAGTATGGCAGTTGTTGATCTGCTGGACGGCAAGAAGGCTCTGCAGAGGGATCTGGGCAGGTTGGATCATGGCTGAGGCCAATGGTGTGAGGTTCAACAAGGCCAAGTGCCAGGTCCTGCCCTTGGGTCACAGCAACCCCAGGCAGTGCCACAAGCTGGGGCAGAGTGGCTGGAAAGGACCTGGGGATGCTGGTGACAGCAGCTGAACATGAGCCAGGGTGTGCTCAGGTGGCCAAGAAAGCCAATGACATCCTGGCCTGGATCAGCAATAGTGTGGCCAGCAGGATCAGGGCGGGGATTGTCCCCCTCTATTGGGCACTACACAGCTTGTATCCACAGATATGTTGCAAGGAAGAGAAAAGTTAGGGATAATGTGGGCCCTCTTCAAAAGGAAACGGGAGACATGGTTACCTGGGCAAAGAGAAGGTAGAGGTTCTCGATGACCTCTGTCCCTCAGTATTCAACAGCCAGTGTTCCAGCCATGTCAATCAAGTTGAGAAAGGCAAGTGCAGGACTGGGAAAGTGAAGACCCTAAACCTGCTGTAGAAGAGGATCAAGCCTGAGACCATCTAAGGAACCTGAATGTTCACAAATCCATGGGATCCCGTAAGATTCTTCTGTGGGTCCTGAGGGAGGTGGCAGAAGAAGCTGCTAAGCCACTATACGTAATTTTTAGGAAATTGTGGCTGTCAAATAAAGCCCCTGATGACTGAAAAAAGGGAGCTATAACCTCAATTAAAAAAAAACCCAAAACAAACAAAAACAAACAGGAATGCAAAAGCCCCATGTAACTGCAGACCAGTTGGTCTGTCCTCTGTGCCAGGAAAGATCCTGGAGCAGATTCTCCTGGAAACTATGCTAAGGCACATGGAAAACAAAGAGGTGACTGGTGACAACCAACATGGCTTTACTAAGGGTGGTGGTCTTCTGTGATGGGGTGCTACAGCTTTGGTGGACAAGGGCAAAGCAACTCTTTTTGTCTGCCTGGACTTAAGAAAAGAATTTGACATTATCCCACTTGCCATCCTTGTCTCTGTATTCGAGAGATGTGGGTTTAATGGATGGTCCAGTCAGTGGATAAAGAACTGTCTGGATAGCCACACAAAATGTTGATGTCAAAAGGTCATTGTGCACATGGAGACCAATGATGAGTGGTGTCCCATAGGGGTCAGTCCTGGGGCTGATACTGTTCCACGCCTTTGTCAGTGATGTGGACAGTGGGATCGAGGACACCCTCAGCAACTTTGCTGATGGCACTGGGCTGGATGGGGCAGTCGAGACAGGGAAGGAAAGGATGGCATCCACAGGGACCTGGACAGGCTGGAGAGGTGGGACCATGCAAACCTCAGGGAGTTCAGCAAGGCCAGGTGCAGGGTCCTACACCTGCATTGGGGCAATCCTGGACATATCCACAGGCTGGGCAGAGAAGCAATTGAGAGCAGCCCTGTGAGGAAGGACTTGGGGTGGTGGCTGATGAAAAACTCATCCTGAGCCAGCAATGAGTGCTCCCAGCCCAGAAAACAATGGGAATCCTGGGCTGCATCCAAAGGAGCATGCCAGTATATTCAGAGAGGGGTTCTGTACCTCTGCTCTGCTGTGACCCCACCTGGAGCACTGTGTTCAGCTCTGGGGTCCCGAGCATGATGACAAAGAGTTGTTAGAGCAAGTCCAGAGGAGGCCCAGGAGGTTGGTAGGACTGCAGCAGCCCTGCTATGAGGGTCAGCTGAGTAAGTTGGGGCTGTTCAGCCTGGGGAAGAGAAGGGTGTGGGACCTCACTGACACCTTCCAGTATCTGAAGGGGCCTACAGGGAAGCTGGAGAGGGATTGATTGTTTGACAGGAACTGGAGTGACAGGGCAAGGAGGAATGAGTACACACTGCAAGAGGGGAAATTGAGACTATGTATTAGGAAGAGATTCTTTACTTGTCAGGATGGTGAGATATTGGAACAAGTTGCTCAGGGATATTGTAGATGCCCTATCCCTAGAAGTGTTTGAGGCCAGGTTGGATAAGGCCTTGTGCAACCTGGTCTGGTGGGCGGTGTCCCTGAACATGGAAGGGAAGGTTAGGATTAGATGATCTTTAAGATCCCTTCCAACCCTTAACATCTGTGATTCAATGACTCGCTGACATGTTGTCTTTACATTCATAGATGTGGTATGTTCTTTATTCTTGGTGTAACATCTACACTGTATACAGAGGCATGTGGTTTGTGTAGTTAAAAACAGTCTTAGAATTGGATCTGAATGGAAAAAGGTTTCATGTTCTGAAATGGGGAAGAAGGGAAATTAAGAAATTGTCTTAAATACAATGAGGAAAAGTCTGGCTTTGGATCAATTTTTTAATCACTAGAAAAGATAGTTCTGTTCCTATTTATTAAGTAATCAGAATTTAGCTTTTATAGGCATCTTTAAATGAAACACTTATGCACATACAATGAAATTTTCACTCAGGCACATTCTTTCATTGCTTTTACATATACAACCTTTTCAGTAAACAGCCAAAGAGCTATTTTGTCGTGTATCACATATCAATGTCCTGACAAGCACCTAAGATTTGAGCAGCATTGTGACCTGCTGAGTCACTACCTTGGTTTCTGGCAGGTAGTAACTAGCAGATGCCATGCCAAATAAACATCCCCTAGTTGATCCTGGAGAAAGTGGAAGCAGGAGGACTGAACCAAATGAACAGCTCACATCTGGGAAAAGTCATGGGGGTCTCTCTCCATGGTTCTCTGTTTCACCAACTCAGATGCCTGTCTGATCATGTAGCAAGTTGCTTATATTTTCTAATGTAGCTCAAATACTTTTATTAGTTTTCTGCTGTTTCGGCAAGTGGAAGTGACTTATTCTGTGGCTGAGTGCTACAGAAGCACAAGAAGAGGGGGAAAGATAGAGGATAGATACAGAATGAGGAGCACCCACCAAATGTGGATGAAATCTTCGACTATTTAAGCTTTCTGGTGTGCATGTGAAACTACAAATTTTCAAAGGCTTCTAACTTGGCATTGCAGCCAACTTGGTCCTGCCTGTGGTGGGATATGTCATGTTGCGTGATATTACCAGCTTAGAGCATTATTCAAAAATGTTTTCATGATTTCGCAATGCTTCAGCGTTCCAATTCCTTCCTAAAAAAGTATGTGATTGCTGGAGCTGGTTAAAGGAATGTGATAAAAAATTGTTTGCTTTATTCTTGGAAACAGATGAACTATTTTGGCTGAAATGCAGTCTCTTCTGTCTCATATTCCCTCAAAAATAGCAAATCTGCATGTAGGATATCAGCAGAATCTTTATCTCTTATTATGGGGAATGAAAGAGGAGTTAGAGCCACTCATGTGCCTGCAGGGCTGTGATCTTCTTGGCAGAGTGGAGATGTGATGGGATGGTTCCTGTGGCTGGAGTGCTGGAATGGAAAGATACAGGTTCTTTAGGGTGGGCAGAGAAGGTGAGGAGACAGTGTCAACTTCTATGTCAGTGACCAGCTGGAGAGCACAGAACTCTGGGGGTGGGTGAGGAGCTGACAGACAGGTCAGGGTTAAAGGGAGGGTGGGGACAGGGGACACCACAGTGGAGGTTTACTACAGGCCACTTGACCAGGAAGGCTGAGCGGATGAGACTCTCTATAGATAGATATGAGCAGACTCGTTTATAAACCCTGGTGTTCATGGGGGTCTTCAACATCCTCCAGTATTGGAGGGACAACACAGCTGAGCATGGGTAAGCCAAGAGGTTTTTGGAATGTGTGGGTGGTAACTTGCTTTTCCAAGTGACACTAGGGTGTCTCCAATGACACAGGTGTGTAGGAAGGTGAAGCTCGGAGGCAATCTTGACTGTCATGACAGTGAAATGCTGGAATTTGATTGAGATCCTTAGGGCAGCAAGGACAATAGACTCATTATCCTGGACTCAGAGGAGCAGACTTCGACCTCTTGAGGAACCTGCTTGGTATATCATGGGATGAAGTCCTGGAGGGAAGAGGTGCCCTAGAGAGCTAGATGAGATTCAGGGATCATCTCTTAAGCTCAGGATTGATGCATTCCAGCAAAGAGGAAGTTGGTCAAAAACACTAGGAGAGCTGCTTGGATGAGCTCAAACACAAAAAGGAAGTCTGTGCAGGGTGGAAGCAGGGACAGGTAGCCTGGGAAGAATACAGAGAGCAGCCAGGGATCAGATTAGGAAAGCTACAAGTCCTGATAGAATTAAATCTGGCCAGGGATATCAAGGGCAATGAGAAAAGCTTCTGGTGCTGTGCTGGTACAGAATACTTGGAACAACGACTTTTTTTTAATTACTATCAGTAGTGTAATTCATCTTTACTTCTTTGAGAACAAGAATGCACACCCTACATGAATAAGTAGTAATATATTCTCTTTATGTAATGGCATTGTTTCTAGTTGGTACACATCTTGCTATTGCTGTATTTTAGGAGTATGTCACTGGACAAACTCCTCCCTCATTTTTTTGTAGCCCACATAATCCTTTTTATTTTCTTCCCCTGTTTTTTTACTGTCATAGCCTCAAAGTTTATAAAATGCTTCCCAAGACAAACTTAAAATAATATTTAAGTTGATTTCTGACAGAAACTGAACTGAAAGCATTGTTTTTACCACATTTTTCTCTTCTAGGTTACTCTAAAGTTTAATTTTTTAGCAAATCCAAGAAGTTTTTGTGGAAACAACCACAGCATTGGGCATAACCCTGCTGCCTATATCACTTAGATCTCTATCCAATGACCTGGTGCACATCAGCTTCCTGGCATTATCTGAACCTGTGTGAGGAAGAGATACTTTGTTGGGACTGAAAGATACTGGTGTGCCTGTTTTAGGGAGGTAGTACTTGCCTCCCACCTGGAGACCTCCTGAGACGCAGGTTTGATGGAGAGCTGAAATTTCTAATTTCTGAAAATCCAGTGTGAAACATGGACCCTAACTAGCTGCAAAATAGTAATGCCCACCTGATGCTTATGAGCATAGTAACTAGAGCTACTTGTCTGGGAAGTAGAAATACTAGGCTCTAGGCCTTCATGTGGTGAAAGGGCATCTGTCACCTCTGTTTTCTACAGGCAGATCTTCTACTTACTAGCCAAAGGAGTAACGTGGGTTGCCATTCATGCTGGAGGCAAGCCACTTTACAGGCAGGGATTCTTACAGACAAGCTGATGAACTGTGGGCTGGATGAGCAGTGAGGTGAATTGAAAACTGGCTTAATAAATGGACCCACAGGATGGTGATCAGTGGTGAAGTCCATGTGGAGGCCAATCACTGATGGTGTACCAGTGGGCAATACTGTGTTAAACATTTTCATTAATGTTCTGGATTAGAATGCTCTGGCAGATCCTGTCTTCAGTGAGTTTACTGATGACACAAAACTGTGTCTAATAGGGTGACTAATAAACCAGAGGGTAAAACTGTTGTCCGCAGTGACCTTGGCAAGCTGGAGAAACGGGCTGGTAGTAGCTTCATAAAGTTCAGTAAGGAAAAGTGCCAGATCCTTCATCTGGGGAGGTACAACCCCTGACACTCAGTAAAAATGTGAGTCAGCAGTGTGCCTTGTGACAAAGAATGCTGGTTTCTGGGCTGTGTTAGGACTGCAACCAGCAGGTCAAGGGAGGTGATCCTATCCCTCTGTTCAGCACTGCTGAGCCTACATTTGGAGAATTTAGTCCAGTTCTGGACTCAGATAGTAAGAGAGACATGGACATACCAGGGAGAGTCCAGGGAGTAGTCACAATGACAATTAATGTACTGAAGTATCTGCCGTATGGGAGCTGGAACTATTCAGCCTGGGGAAGAGAAAGCTCAGAGGAGATCTCATCAGTACCAGGAGGGTGCCAAGAGGGCAGAGACACAGAGTCTTTCCAGTGATAGGACCAAAGGCAGTGGGCACCAGCTGAAACACAGGAGGTTCCTTCTGAACATCAGGAAATACTTTTTTTGCTGTGAGAGCGAATGAGTACTGGAGAAGGTTAACAATAGAGTTTGTGGACTCTCTGTCAAGGGAGATCTTCAAAGGCTGTCTGGATGTAGTCCTGGGGAGCTCACTCTAGGGAGCAGGGAGTTCAGACTGAATGCAGATTCTGTGATTCTGTAAGTGCTGAGAGTAGCACTCGTGGCAAGGAGAGTGTTTGGTTTTTGTCTTTTTCTTCTTATGGAACCCTAGATTAATCTGTCCTTTTAGAAGAAATTAGTCTACTACTTTGCTTTCCTCTTTCTTAACCTGGACTCTGAGTTTTTTTGGCTGCACAGAAGTTCAGTAGTTCTTTTCTTCAAAAAGAAAGGCAAAGAGAGGTGCCTTCCTTTGTCTTTGCAGCGTGCACTCAGGTCTGTGGTCAGGGGCACTTAACTGGTAAAAAAACAGTATGAATTCACCCTCTTTTGGGTAAAAGGTGATCTGTCCACTTCCTGAAAAATTTCTTTATTAGGTGGTGATGAGCAAGATAAGCAGATCATTCATTCTCCTGCAACAGCATTCATTTTTAAAAGAATTTGCTAGATGAATCTGCTTAGAAAAGACTAGGCAGGCTGAATGTCAAGTGAATGGAGATACATTTCTTACCAGTTAATTACATGATCCTTGGAAGGTAAAACACCTGTATGGATTGCCTCACCAGTGTTTTAGGTACACTTATCTTTCTCTTTGTTATAGGAAATATATGCAACTTGTCTTAGTGAGACTGCATCAAATTTCTCCATTGTGCAGGAAGTAACAGTTAGACAACGTAATACTTCACTTGAATACAAGTGATAAAACCTGAATAATATTATTAACTCTTACACAAATACTAACAAAATATTAAAAGGGCATCTTCACTTTGTTTTCAAAAATAAAAACCATTATTTTTATTTTGTGACAGTGTTTTCTGCCTATATTACTGAGAAGGAAATGTTCAGCAATTTGATTTGGATGTTTGTCCTGCTCTGCAGCTCTGTAGCAGGTATGTTTCTGGCTTGTTAACCTATCTTGCCATAAGAAATTTTTCCAAAAGGTGAAATTTGCCAAATGAAATTTTGAGGAGTTCTGAAATATATTGCAGCTTAATTTAAATTTTAGCCTTACTGATTTAATGTATTTTTGGATATTGTAAGTAGTAATGATAAATGCATGTAAATTACATGTGTATCTTTTACATATAGGAACGTTTTATAAAAATAGGCTTAAAGTGCAAAACTTACTTTTCTTAATTTAGGGCTATGAATAAAGTATCTGAGTGGAAACTTCCTCATTATTTCTGTGAAGTTTTTGAAGCATCACTCTAATGTAATACCTACTGTAATACAGTAATTAATGTGAACTACGTTTTTAAACAGCAGTGTCTGATTTGAATGACTAACTGGGCATTTTATTTGAATTCTGTATGAAGAAAATTAATTTAATTATCTGTAGACAGCAAAACAACTTAGCATTTTTCCGCTAGTATTTTAAGAGGAATATGGTTATGTGATGCCTTTGATTTTGCTTTTAGATGAAAACTTTATCAGAGATGCTGACATATTTCCTTCATCTCCTGAAATTGAAAGAGGATCCTCCCTGGAACTATCCTGTGTTCTTAGAAAGAACTACATGCCTCAGAGAAATGCAAGCTACATCATCTGGAAACTGAATGATACACTGATTACTCGAGAAAACTATAACATTGTGAATGAGACTGTATCTAATATAACCCTACATAATTTCACTTACAGCACAGTTTATGTGAAATGTTGCATGACATACTTGGATGAGGAGCTACCTTTGGTTGATGCAGAAGTTAAATCTGGCTGTAAGTAGAAAGGCAGAAAAAATAATCTTAATACTTTTTAATAACTTACTATAATAATATTACTTTCAAAACAGCCACTTTTGGTTGTGGCATTTAAAACACATGTATTCAAGTACTTTTTTTTTTTTTTTTTCNAGGATTTTCTCTCTATAATCCTCTCTTCTGAAGAAATTATAATTACACTCTTTTATGGAGAATGTTAAAATATGTATACAAATTCTCTAATTTATTAAACAGATTAAGTCTGGATTTTACTAACATATGCCTGGGGTCCCATTCTAATAAAGAAGCAATAAAAGCAAAATATCTATAGAAAAAAAATCCAGCAAAAGGTCTTGTTTGTTGGCAAAACTTAGTGTGCTGTAAGCTTGTTGATAAAAGAAAGATCGTTTGACAATTCTGTTAGATGGGACAAAAAAATACTGTTTTGAAAAGAGGGTTTTTTTTAACCAGTTTATTTCACTGGGCACAGTTCTTTTCTACTCAAATTTCTTCTAAACAGTGAAGAAATTGAGCTGTAACAAAGTGTTTCAGGGTGTTACATTTTTATGGATGACTTTAGACATTGCAGAAGATTGTTTCCTTTGTGCTATTTTGTGTATAAGATAAAGAGAGTCCAGAATTTGTGATCTCTTCAAGGTCACATAGATCTGTTTTCCAGGAACTTGTCTTCTGTACTCTTGAGGTCACACAGGTTTCTCAGATTTGGGTTTTTACATAGAGTAAACAATTTGATATTCTAGGAGAGAACCAAAAGGAGTTCTATCTGTCAGGGAATGCCCTTCTTTGGATGCTTATGCTGGTTTTTTGTTTTCTTCTTACTTCCTGGACTCAGCTTTAACTACAGGTATGTTGTAAGGGGCAGATGGGATGTGTGTATGCTTGGATGTTCAAGACAGGGTATGTGGAGGTTTGATATAGGATAGTTAAAGAGTTATTGTCTTCAGGCACACTTAGTAAAGTTTTTCTGAGAAACAGCTGGAGAAAATCTCACTTGTCTCCTGAGGGTAAGAGAGTGGTTTTGAATTTGGTTTTGTGAGTAGTTCTGAGAGCAGTGAGGGATGATAAAATGAAGGAAGCTATGAAGACACTATGAAGACACTGAATGAAATTAGGTATCATTGCTTTTTGACCAGCAAAATCAGGTGTACATAAAGTTACTTATTTACTGGATTTTTTTAACTTTTGTCATTCATAGTTCGTCCAGACATGCCAGAAAATATTTCCTGTGTTTATTTTTACGATGCTAACCTTACCTGTACCTGGAATGCAGGAAGAGAAACAAGTTTTGCAACGAACTACACTCTTTACCAAAAACTGTAAGTGCTAGAGATACTGGACACTGGGTTGCTTTGGTGTGACAACCAGTTCTCTTCCTCTCTCATCCTGACTTCTGTATAAAGAAAACTTTACGTCATCGTGAGATTGGAGTCTTGGCATTTCTCAATAATTTAAGTTGATAAATTCTGGGTTGGTAATTGTTGAAAATACTTGCAGTCTGATACCTTTTTAGTGTACTGTATAAAGAAAATAAGCTTTCTCAACCAATAATCAGTAGGGAAATATTTATATCAGAGCTGATACTTACTTGTTCTTTTGAAGTAGCATTAATAGTAAGATTGAAAGTTGAGTGACCATATGTGCAAATGGAGATTGGAAGCATTTTATGAGAGAGTTTCCCAGAAACTTTCTATGTAATGAACTATCCTCATTTTGGGTGCGATAAAAAGATTGCTTCCTCATGTGCTTTTAAAAAGTCTCATCAAAATTCATTAAGCCATTGCTTTACTGCAGTATTCTATTTGACTCCAGTAGCATTTAACCTAGTGACCCTTGGAGTCATAAGGTTTCAGTGAAAAAATCCAGAGTTGTCCTTTTGGATTGCTTGGGGATTTCTATATACAAATATAAATTATGTGGTCTCATGCTCTTTAGTGTAGAAGCAAAGATACTGGATTCTTTCAATTTCTGTTAGATTTTAAATGTTATTTAGGAGCTTGCTTTTTCATAAGTGACTGTGAAAATGGTGGAATCGGTGTTGTTCCAAACCAGATCTCAGATAGGATTTTGAAGGTGATAGCACAGATATTTGTCCCAGATGCACTTGTCAATCATTGTGCTTCTTCTAGTAGTGCTCTTTTTCTGCCTAACCAAGACTTCAGGTAGTACTGTTTCATGAAGAGATATCTAAAATGCTTAAAGTTATTGTTGAGAATGAGAAGGAATTCAGATTCTGGAGGGTACTTTTTCATATTGTACTAATGTATACTGTCTTTTTAATTTAAATTCTAAGGTAGGGAAACCTCTTTAGTTTTATCTCCATTGTAGCTTTGACATTTTAGGCTTCCACCTTTTTAATGTGGAACTTTCTTACTACTTCTGGTGTTTCTGTATTTTGTAACTTAGCTGTATTCGTGAAGCCAGAAGCTAAAACAGCCATTGAAAGCACATTTCAGTGCTATTCTTTACAGTATGAGCACAGACTTTTTTTTTAACCACAGAGTGAATTGGATTGCAGAACAGTTTCCAGCAAAATCTAAACATTTTTAATCCAGGTGTCTCCCCAGCTGAGTTTAGCTGTGACTACAGAAGCACTGGTACAAGGGGCAGGGAAATTAGGAATGGGTATTTGTTTGCACAAACTTGTAGTCTAAATATGTTCACTGGTAAAAAAGTCTTGCAGCCTTGAAGATATATAAATAATAACCTAACAATTTGTTTGAATTATTCTAAGAAAGTCCTCTAGTTTCTAACCACTTTTGTTTTTCTCTTTTTTAGGACAACTTCTCCAGATACAGTCAGATCCTGCCAGAATACAACAGCGTTGTGTTCATTTTTTTATCCAAACAATGATTATAGTAATGATTTTTGTTTTCAGGTGAAAGCTAAAAATGTTTTGGGTGAATCCTTAACAGAGTGTGTTCCTATACCTTTGCAGAAAATAGGTAATAAAAAAAAATTAATAACGATTTAATTTA
>VXBU01017403.1:211977-225898 GCA_013400315.1 Bombycilla garrulus
AAGGAAGTTTTTTGTTTCAAAACTGCAACACAGAAAACTCTTTCTTCAAAGCTGTGAGCAATGTGTGTGAGGTGGTATTGTGTAAGTAGAAAGGCATTGTTCAGTGTGAGGGGCAAGGCTGGGAGTGCTGGAGATACCACTTGAATCCCAGCTCAGCCGGAGACCTTTTGTAAAGGCAGTGGCCTCACACCTGAGTCACATGAGTGAGTGTACAAAGGATAATTTTCCTCTTGATCTCTCCCTGATGTTGTTACAATAGAGCTTTTTAATGATCTCAAGGTATTTGAATACAGTAACACTCAGAACTATGCAAATACCACAATAGATAAGGGGAAGTTTTATCAGAAGAATTCCTAAATTAGAGTGAGAAAAGTTAAGGACTGTGTCAGAGCAGTAAAGCTAGATATTTTCTCATGCATATGTTTCCCCTAATGTTACGGGTATGTGTAAAATAATAGAGGGAGGTAACACTGTGGTACATTGACTATTTTACTACTTTTGCTATTTCATAATGCTTCTCTGTAGAGCCATCAGAAGGACCTGTGACTGATACAGACATTCTGGGGAAAAACGAAGTTACAATAAGATGGAATGAGATTTCAAAGGCTAAAAGAAATGGATTTATCACTAACTATACAATATTTTATAAAGATGAAGATGGAAAAGAGTTAAGTAAGTACACATTAAACAACAATACTTTCAACAGGATTATGAAATTTTCAGTCTCTCTTGCATGTTGACACACCTTTGAAGTCAATGGATAAAGACATGACAGAAACAGAGGAGCTAAAATGTGTTGCAGAATCATAGATTCTGTGTAACTTCATAGATTCTGATGGTTCAGTGAATTTTTAAGTTTCATGCATGTCCTTGGAAGAATATGACTTCAGGTTCTGGAAAACTATGGTAGAAATTTTCTGTTACAGTGTTTTACTGTCAGTTTTATATTAAAGGCACATTTGGAAATAACAGTAAAATAAGCTGCCAAGAAATAGTTTCTTTGGAAATCATTTTAGATCAGTTTCTTCAGATGTGCTTGGTTTTCTGTACTTGCCATTGCTTTTCTGGTCTGGAGGCTGATAGCATAAATTTGAGTATACTCCTAATCTCTACCTCAGGAATATGTCCATACAATCTGGCATTGTAATGGTATCTGTTCAAAACTTCTTTAGTTTAAATCTCAGCAGAAGCTTTCGTGAAAGTGTTTGGGTGACCTAAGGTTTTCTTCCTGTACAGTTGATGAAGAAAGCTATTGTATCATTCAGTACTTCAGAATTGATTTTCTTCCCTTCCTTTTTTAGACGTTATTGTTATCAGGCACCTAACACAATCTCTTTTGCAATGGTTGCAGACTCACAAATCTTGTGACGCTTGTTTCTTATGGATATCCAGTTTAGACCCAGGGCAAGAGTATTTCTGGTAATTTTTAATGTGAAAGAGGAAACTAATTTATTTCTGTCAGATTTAGTCATCTGCACACAGTTTTTCCTACTGTGTTGGGTTTCTGAGTAATTTAATGCTGACTACTTTGTGCAGGGTCATCCATGAGACATGGAGCCTCATGTTACAGAGCTGTATTTAAATTTAAAGCAGGCTGTGTCCTTTTGTCGTTTTTAGGACTTCAGGTTATTTTCTTTAGAAAATTAGTTGTAAATACCAATGCAAGGGAGTTAAATTTAAATGGCAAAATGTGCTGTACTGATGTTTTTTTGATGCTTCTCTGATGTCATGTGTTCTTGATAATAGTAGAACATGGGGGTGTGTGCCAAGGTGACTTCATTGATTTTAACGTTAGAACTTCACTTTCCACTCTTGACTTAAGAGAAATTCAGTTTATTTTAACTTGGGACATACTGCAGCATAACTATTTCCTGAGTGTTTCTTGATAGAACTGTCTGAGCCTTTGACTTTATGCACCAGAAAATGTTTCAATGGCTGTAATTTCTTACATGACGATGCATTTGGTACTGTTAATAGACATAGGATGATAGGATACATACCCTGCTTAAAAAAAATTTAAAGGTAAAGGACATCTCATTAATTTCAATACTGGAGAATGTTTTGGAAACAATGAGTTCTATGCATAAAAGCATTCTGAAACTTGGAAGAAAATTCCTGTTGATTTTGCCTTTCCTTTGACTTTATTGGGTTGGTATCCCAGTGCTGATAGATGACATTCTTTTGGATGATCAGTGTCTAAGTGCGTGTAGTAGAAATACAGCTGAGTTTCACAAGCTACAAAAACTACCTTAAGTTCTTAATTTCTGAGCCAACTATTTTGAGGAAATAAAGTTCTCAAAGCATTGTTTGCAGTTATAAACTGCAGGAGGTCAGAATTCATCTGTCCTTAATATTAACAAAAATATTTATATTTATTTTTTAAAAGGAGCTACGTAATGGTTCAGGTTTTTGCATCAAACTTTTAAGTAGTACTGATAAATATTGTTTAGTAATTTATGTTTTGTCTTTTAAAGGACTGGTAGTGTTGCTTTGTATTTCCAGTTACCTTTGTTAGTGATGTTATTGTAGAAGTTGCTAAATAAGTATATAGTTCCTTGATATAACATTCCTTTTGTGTGTTTACGGACATAAATCTTCACCTAAAAAGATGAAACAGTGAACTCTGACGTTCTGCAATACAGACTGAAGTCCTTACAGGCTAATACACAATATACTGTTCGGATCATGGCAAGCAACAAAGCTGGTGGAACCACTGGAGAGCCAAATACCTTCAAGACTTTGAAATTGGGTAAGTAATAATCCAGGTTAGTTATTACTATTTAAAAAAAATGGGCTTTGAAGTAAGAAATAAAGGGCCCTGTTGTTTAGGCATTTGTTATCTTTTATTTGTTTTTTTAAGTAGTGTTGAACAAAGCAAGGAAGAATTGGCAACAGTAGTTGAATTTAACTTAATTTCACTGACAATCTCACAGACTAAAAAAACGCTCAGAAGTCAGCCCCAAAAATCTTTATTTACTTGTCAGTAAAGCTGTGGAATACTGTGGTTGTTTGTGGAAGCAGCAGTGTGTATGCTGTCAGCTATGGGATGGGATGCATAACACCTCATTAAAAAGTAGACTTTTCCATCTGAGAGAAATGTGATAACTGCACATTGTGTTGCACCTTTTCTGGTATATAAGCTTAACTGATAAATGAGTGCAGAGGATGTGGCCAGTGAGTATATAAGGAAATACCTTTTCCTATCTCTTACTAATTGTTTTAACCAGATTTAACAAGGAGTTTGATATAATGGCAGCAGATCAGAAGCTCAGACATTTCTTAATATCAACCACTGGAAGAATGTTCTCAGTACATCCCTAAATGCCTCCAGTTCTCTGGTAGTTGGAAACTACCAGAAACTACTCAGAAATCTGAGCAGTGTTTTGGTCAGAGTAACTTTTTTTTTTCCCATTTAAAATCTTTGTTCTGCAATTCATTTGCTATTTATCTTATTGTAACTGGTAGAAGTGGCACTGAATGACAGATTTAGGTGAGTGTAAAATAACAGGGCACCAAGAGGTGGTAGAATCTTCATCCTAGGTTGCTTTCAAAAGTTGGTGTGGTATGACCCTAAGCAGCCTGATCTAGTTTTAAAGTTGCCTGAATTGATCTTCAGACATCCCCTCCAATCTAAATTACTGTGTGACTCTGTTAAATAAAGGAAATTTTAAAATGTGATACATCTGTTCTTAAAACATCCTGGAAAGTCTCATCGTTACCTGATTTTCTGGCTCAGTAGCTGTGGCTCATTGGGTTCTAAATACTCATTTTTTGACTCATCACAGAATGGGTATCCTACAGTATTCTGTGTAACTTTGGCTAGTTTTGACAGAGCTCTTTAGAATTGTACTAATTAAGTGACTTGGATATTAAAAATTAGCTGTCTTAAGGGAGTACCTGAAGAAATTACAATGTAGATTGATTTGTGTTTTGTTTTTTATTTCTTTGTTTTTGTCTAAAGATAAAGAAGATGTCTTTTTTATTGCTGTACCTGTTGGGATAAGTATGTTGTGTCTGATAGGCCTTTGGATAATGTGCATTTTAAAAAAACATACGTGAGTATATTTTCTACTGTCTAAAACTGAATGCAACCACTTAAAATTAACTTGTAAAATAGGAATTTCTATTTATTTTATAAATGCCTTTGTTTTGTTCAAAACCAATGTCAAAATAGAAAACAAGCAATTGAAGTAATGAGTAAATAAGTGTACAGATTATACTTTGACTGCAGTTAATATGCTATAGTTCAAAAATAAGTACTAATTTTAGAAAGTTTAGTCAATTGAGACAAAATAAACGAGAGAAACAGATTTACATATCACCTACATCCATTTACGTAAAATGCTACATACATACCTTTTGCAGTTCCATGGTCATTTAAGTGAGGGGAGCAAAGTTAAAAGTCAGTTTCTGAAAAATTAATAATGCTGAGAAATAAAGCTGTCTAGACACTTTTAATGTGTTATGATTGTACTAGGATGTGACAGCTACAGCTGGTCTGTAGCAGCACAGATAATTTTGCCTAACAGACACCAACTTGACCAGCCTGGCACTTTAGAGAACAAGGAGTAAACCAGTCCCCAGGTATGAAAGTGATTGGCTGAATTCAATCTCAAACAAGGAGGCCCCAGCCAATCCCTTTGAACCAGGAATGCACCCATGTGATTGGCATTGGCCAGTGAGCTGGGCAGAGCTCAGACTTTTAGCCAGTCACGTTTTTAAGTGCAGGAACTCCGAAGCCTCTGTGAAAGGGGGCGCACATCAATAAAATCCAGCTGTTACTGCGTGAACTTGGTGCATGTGTTGCATTCCTGTCTCCAACATCAGCGATATGAGGACATATTTCACATAGGCCCTATTGCTTATCTTGCCTATAACAATATGACTCTTACTAATTTGTGATGCCTCCCTTGAGCTGCAGCAGAGTAAGGAAAAGAACCTAGAAATTACATTGTGTGAAAACATTTGGATGCTTGATCCTTGGGTATGGATCTGTATCTGTACATGATTCATAATTCTTTCATCTGCTGTCATGGATGTCCCCTGACAGATTTTAAATTTTTTTCCCTGAGCATGGGGATCCAGTAACATTCAATGATGACTGTGAGGGTTTTTTTTAAGGTTATAAAATACGCTTTTCTTTCTCAAGAAAAGTGACTGGGTTGTTTGGCTGATGAGAAGGTTAGAAATCTGAACTGTTTTGAGGCCTTTTAAGCTATTGGAACCAATACTGTTATCAAGTGAAGCAGCAGGTAATAAGTAGAACTGAAGCAAAATTTTCCATCCCTTTTACATCTTCATCTGTGTTGAGTACACTCAATTTTACAGTAGTAAAAACTATTTTTTGATTCAGAAGAATACTTTGAGATGCAGTGGAATGTTTATGTTCCTGTGTAGATCTAATTGCCATGTGAAAAGTCAAGCTAAGAGCTGGTTTTCATTCCCTTGCCTCTCTATAAAGTGTCAATGAGTGATTCAATAAGTGAACATTGTTCATCTGCTCTTAATTTAGGAACTCAGTGTGATGTACTGCTAGGGACACTTTTCTTGAACAAAGGTCACCTGAGCTGGCTTTTCACTGAAGAAATACCCTGGAAAATTATCACAACAGAATTTGTATATGTTCTTATTTTGGCATGCTCTTATTTCATGTACTATTTAATTGAGTAATATAATAACACATAATATACAATATAATAAAAATGGCTTTAGTGAATTAATAGTTTTTCTGCAATGTCTCTGTAACCCAAGAGATCTTGTTGAGATATTTAGTAATAAAAATCAGTGTATGGGAAAACAATTTTATTGAAAAGCATTGTGTTGATGTAGAAAAGACTTCCTTTGTGAAAGTTTGATACTTTAGCAGTATTTGGAATTTCAGGTGATTTGTTAATTTTCTTTTTAATAATCTACTTCTATCCTAATTTGGCTAAAATTCCTTTGTCAATTATAGGTTTAAAAAGGTTTGCTGGCCTGATATACCAAATCCTGAAGAGAGCCTCGCAGTGGAATGGCCTCTTACTTCATCTATGGTAATAGCTGGAATTTTATGCTTTAAAGAAGGGATCAAATGGAGAGAAAATAAATTTTTTTCTGGCAGTAATTATATAAATCAAGACCCCCCCCTTTACTGAGTTCCATTCTTCTTTTTAAGTGCTATAAAATACTCTTTGTAGTATTACAAAACAATAGAGAAGATGCATCTTCATCAAGTATATTCATGTAACTGTTATATGATTGAGAAATAATTTTTTGAAGTGACAAAGTGGTGGTGGACATGGATAATTTAATAAAGTAAATTAAATTTGCACAGGCTATTGAGTCTATTAAATCAGGTGTCCACATCATCATACTTCATCCCTTCCCCACAAAAAAAATAATATTGCAACATATAGTAAGATTTGTTATATGGTTGTATTTAACAGTTCTGTCTTTTTTGTTTTTTTTTTTAATATTATTCCTTATTCATGTTTTGGTGTTTATTTGAATGGAGTGGAGTTGATCAGGTTTACACAGAAAGTGTAATTTGCGGATAATGGGATTTAAACTTCGTTCTCAAAAATGTCTGGTTAGACTAGAAAAGATGGACACAATCTAAACCTGATTCTGAGCCTTCACTGAAACCCATTATTTCATTAAGCACAGAAAAATCTCATATGAAAGAGTTGAGCAGATGGACAGAAAAGCATTGCCTTCTTTAGCACTCATTCACGTGTGACTGCATCCCATCTGAAATGCAGGTGAACTCTTTACTAGTGCAAGTCTGAAATTACAAGTCAAATACAGCTCAAATAGCAATAATTTATATATTAAAAATGAACTGATATATTATCTATCCCTTTATAACTCTCCAATTTTTCTTATTGTACTGACAGAATAATTCATTTTTGAAGCGAGTGTCATCTCAGACGAAAACTGTAGACTTTGAAGACATAAATGTTTTGGAGTATTGTTTTCCTGAAGAAAGCCGGGAAGGAGCACTACTAATAAATTACCATGTTTCTGAATGTACTGATATTAATACAAAAGGCATAACTAACAGAGATGAAAAGATACTGCATAATGAAGAGAATGAAGTTGCTAAATGTTTTTCCTCATCCATGCTTTATATAATTACTGATCAATTTACCAGGGGTCAAATGCATTCAGCTTTGATACCAGTAAGGGAAGTGCAACCCATTGAAGTGGTGGCATGTGATTTGTGTGGGTCCCAACAGAATCAAATTAAAAATGAAGAAAATGATGATGGAAAAGTTTTAAAGCTGGAAGATTTCAGTGAAAAAGCACTGTTCAATCCATACCTTAAAAATTCAGTTAAAACAAGAGAATTTCTTCTTTCTGAGGGCTTGCCAGAACACAGTACAGATGTACACAAAAGCCAGTCAAGTGTCTTACCTTCTTTTCAACCAAATGTTGTAGGACAATCCTACATAACACTGGACATGTTCAGGCTGGCCAAAGCTCAGTAGCTTGAGAAAACTCCATCGTAAAATCCTCCTGTGAGATATCCCTTGGCCCTGCTGCTCATACACATTCATATGTTCTAACGTGGCCGATCTCAGTTAATTTGGACAGGAGCATCCTCTTCCTTCAAATAGCTCTGAAGTAATTTTTTACATGGTGTGTGTACACATCGGAGTTCACTTTCAGTGTGGATGTTTGGGGTTTTGTTTGTTTGGTTTGGTTGGGTTTTTTTACCAGTGGTGAGAAAAAAAACCAAAACAGCTGTTATTTCTTCTTAGTTCTCCTGTATCAACCTGCTAAAACAAACTGGTATCTGCTGCAGGAGCATCCAGCAGTACAAGCAGCTCATCTCTTTCTCCCCACACGACCAGTTCCCAAGGCTCAGCTCTGATGGGGGAAACATGGGCGGACTTGAACAGAGTCAGAATCTTCCTAATCCTTCCTTCAGTTACATAAAGCATAACTTCTTTCTTGTTATTTCCCTTGATTGTTTTTTATCTGGTTTTATATAACATGTTCCTCTTGTTTTGCAAATATTTTCTTGATTTCAGTAGTTGTCTTTTTGTAGCCTAAGTTTTGAATTAATAGTTTGCCTTACAGTTTCTTGTCTTTAATGAGAGTTTATTTGCTATGTTATCTGCATTTTGGAAAACGTGTAATGCTTGCTATGTTGCGTCCTTTCCTTTCGGATGTTTTTAATGGTCCTCACCATTTTGTGCTGGTTTTGTTTTTCCTGTTTGTTTCCTGCTTTTTGAAACTTCTTACTGAAGGATAACTTCTTATCTTCTTGTTCCTGTACTTTTAATTTGTTTCAATTTAAGACTGCATTTCCCAGTTGAGATTTTGATATTTTGAACTCAAGAAACAAATCCACTAAATATGTCATCTTGTGTCAGAATAAGCACCAAGTTAGGAAGTTAATTTTTGGGGAGGTAATGAAAAAACACTTAAGTCCATAAAAATCTTCCCAGATATTCTCTGGTAGTTGATTTAGGATTAGGTATTTCTACAATGAACTTTTGTAATTTGTTTTATGACTTTGTTAAGTGTAAATCTTAATTGTTTCCATTTTACAGAACAGCAATTAGACAGTGAAACACTTGATCACACTAATTTTTTAACAAGAAAGAAGCCATTATTGTAATACTCTTACTGAAATACTCTGCTAAATAACAAGTTTAAAAAATTGAGAGTCTAAGTAAATTGTGTTAGAAGGGTCTAATTTAGTATGACACATATAGGGGATATGGTAATTTTAAGACTTTGAACTATTTTTAGAGGCTTGATGTAATCAGTTTTGTTTGCACAGGATTGTAGTTTGCACAACTACAGATTTCTTCCAGGATAAAAAGATACAGGAGTTATGGGGATAGAAAAATGAGAGACAAATGTGAATAGGATTAGAAAGCCTTTTCTTTCTGTGCAGGAAGAGAAGTGGAAGAATGGAAAATATGTTGTAAGCATGAATGAGGAGACTGCGCCTTTCTGTGGATGCAGTCCCTATTATTTGCATTGTTTTGGGGAACACAGTGCAGAGTTTAGCATTTAGGATATTTTTCTATAGTTGGAAGCTTCTTTAACCTAGAGCAGTGTTCCTCTAGTTGTCAAGAAAGGGTGGGAAAACAATTTTTGCAACTCCTCCTTATCCAGGGACACCAATTTCCAGCTCTCATATTTGTTGCATCACTTTCTCAACCACAGTGCTCCAAGATGAAATGCATATATGTTTGCTCTTATAAGCCCCTGCTCACTTATGTAAATCATGCCCTGAAATTAGGACAAAGCTTTGGTTATGTCGCTACTTTTTCATGCTGCTTCAGTTGGTTCTAGACTTCTCACTCACAGCTATATTGTTGTCTCCCCAGGCTTAGAACTCACTGATTCCATCACAACAATTTTTTCCCTTAAATCTCAGTGTTTGTTTTAATATCAAAATGTATAAAATTAAAGACATGCAGAGATATTTTGGGCCTTTCTAGGTTGTGTAGCAGTTGTATGAAAGCTGCATATTCTGAGTTGCATGTTTGAGAAAGGTAAAAAGTGAAAATAATGCAACCTTTAAAGGATCATTAGAAAGGGGAGGTTCTTGCTGAGTGGCTTGGGCAGGTTATCCTCGTAACAGGTCTTAGGTTCTGGAAGGTAAGTATATCCTTTTTTATCCCACTTTATTTCTTTCCCTGTTGATACTCTGCTTTTCTCTCCTCATTTTTCTGCTTCCTTTCCCCATTATTTTCTCAGAAAAACAAAATGCTACAAGTAGGCTCAATACATTCCAGAAAATAACATAAGACTGCCTTTTGGACATGCTTTGGAATGAAAGCTTCTTGCATTTGGTTTGTTTTGCATTGGGAGTTGTATTCTTTTTGACCGTTTGCAATTTGTCTTTCAAACTAACACTGTGAACCATTAAAAAATTAAAACTGAGAAAATGTGTATATTTTTTTATTGATTGATACTAAATACATCATGTAGGCATTTTAGATTTTCATAATGTAGAGTAGATTTCACTTTGGACTGCTGTTTCTAGGGTCATGAGAGAGTGGGCTTTAGTCATAGCAATTTTTTACAGCTGCAATTCGAGTCAGTAACTTTCTTTGAATGTTCAACAACAAAAATATTATTCCACTTGGTTTGTTATGCAGGCAAGAAAAATAAGTTTCCAAGTCAGTTTGTTAAGGGAACAGGTACTTATTAGTGCTAATTCTTGGGAGTGGAGTGGTTTGAAAAAATCAAGAAGAGCTCAGCCTAGGTGCTGTTTATCAAGGCTCAGGACAAATGAGCATTTCTCAGATTACAGTGTGGCTGGTGAAGGAGTGTGGGTTGCACCACCACAATCTACCCCATGATTAAAGTCAGCTCCTCTGGGCATGCTACCCCAGGCAGCACTACAGCCTTGGAACAGAGTGGCAGGAAAGCTTCCCTGTGGAAAAGGTCCTAGGGGTGCTGGTCACAGCAGCTGAACATGAGCCAGGGTGTGCCCAGGTTGCCAATGCCAATGGCATCCTGGTCTGGATCAGCAATAGTGTGGCCAGCAGGACCAGGGCAGGGATTGTCCCCCTGGACTGGGCNTATCACTCCCTACAAGTGCCTGTAAGGAGGTTGTGGCCAGGAGGTTGTGGCCTCTTCTCCCAAGTAGTAAGTGGTAGGATAAGAGGAAATGGCCTCAAGTTGTGACTGGGAGGGTTTAGATTGGACATTAGGATAAATTTCTCCACCAAGCTGTCCAGGGAAGTGTTGAAGTCACCAACCTGGGGGTATTTAAAGATGTGTGGATGTGGCTCTTGAGGACATAGTTAAGTGGTGAACTTGGCAGTGCTGAGTTAACAGTTAGACTCTATGATCTTACAGGTATCTTCCAACCTAAAGAGGTACATGATTATATAAGGTACATTTGAAACATAATCTACTTTATTGATGTTATGTTTTTCCTCAGGGCAGAAAGGAGCTGAGAACTTAATGAGATCTAAAATCTGATCAGACTTTTTGTAGGTGCACCTGTGCACACCATTCCTAAACACAAAGATTACATTAGAATTACCTCTCTATTTTTCTAACCTACTCAAAACATTCATTTCTTGCTTGTTCAGAGCTTCTTTTCAGCTAGTTGTTCATTACTTGTGTTAGTATTTGATCTCCCCTCTGACTTCTTTGTTGTCTCCCTAATGGTTGTTATTAGACCTTATAGGAGGAGCTGTTCAGCTGCCATATATTATGCATCCTTGCTGTGAGAAGAAGATATGTTGCACATGCACAATTAAGGAAAGTTGAAATGCACTCACTTTTCTCTAGTGTCTGCAGATGCAGAACACATTTAGTTGTAAACATTTAAGAAAAGGAATTGGCCCTGTCACTGCTTCATCGGAAGTGATGCAGTTATGCAGATAAACACATATATCATATGCATCTATGTAACTGCACTTATTCCTTTGAGAAGTGGCTTGTTGAAGTGCTTGTATACACCTCAACATATTCCTGTGTGCACATGCCTGATCCTAGACCCAGTGAAGTGTTATAGGTAATGTGGTTAGTGCAGAGAAGGAAGTTTGTTATGTGATTTATATTGCTGCATAGTGTCATTTGCCAGCACAGAGGATGCTTCTCTGTTGGAATCCTCCTTTTTGCATTCAGCATGGAGTCTAGAATAAGAGCCCACAAGGTCCTGGCCCTTGACTAGAAAGCCTAACCCATGTTTGTGTTCTACCTGTTGCTTTTAGATTGATGTTCCTTGTTTCTTAGTTTCCTGCCTGAGGAGGTTGCTGGCTCCCTCCATTCATAGTTCAGTGCAAACCAGCACTGGGACAGTCTGGATGCTCGTGAAGCTTTAGACACATGGAAGCTCAAACGCAGAGCTACAAGGTAGAGTGTCATCCATTGCTCCCGTGATACAGGTAGTAACTAAAATCAATAGTAAGATAATAACTTTGATCCCTTATGGTTGCAGCTGTGCTAGGCAAGGCAACTCTCACAGATAAGTCGAATAGATCTGTGCAGACATAACGACCCTAGAGTATTAATGTTGGGCTAGGTATCATACATTTTAAAAGGACACTGAAAGACCAGGTGGAACAAATGTCAGAGACCATGCTCTGTGCAGCCTCATATGAAATGTGGTGCACACGCTGACATGTGGTCATGAAAGCGAGGTTTGGTCTGGTGTTTTCTTGCAGTTGAATGGTACCAAATCCTTCGGCCTTGTCAAGGATTAGAAATATTACAAGAAAAGATAATGAGTCAACTGAATGTAGAAGAATTTCTTGTTGACAAGGGACCCGACCTGCCCCTGGAGAGCTTGGACAACCCAGGCTTGGCCTAATTGGCCTAACAGAAGCCTGGCAGATGCCTGCAAGGGCCTGCAGGGGCCTGTGCCCTTGAAGTCACCTGAAAAAGGTAGAAAAAGCCTGAAACTCTATCCTGTTTGTTTAAGATTTATACCAATATTATAATAGATTAGACACAAGTCAAGAGACTGAAACCAGTTAGATAGACTGTTCTACAATAAAGAATGTAAACTATTTTATGAGTATAAAAGTTAGAGTCGTGATGAAATAAACTGAGTCTGCCAAGAAACTGTATCAGTGAGAGTGGTTTTCTCCAGCCAGCTCCTCGATTGGGACTCTCTTCAAAGTTTTACCTCAAAGAAATATCAGATTTTAATTTTAAACTCTCCCTTGATGAGTCAGAGACCATTTGTTATAATAATAGTTTAATGTATTGGGTTGTAAGATTTTTGCTTTGCTCATCTAGATGTCAAAATACAAAATACCAAAGATTCAACAGCACAGCGTTTGGGAAGTAGTTTGTGTAGCAAGCAGTGCAATTCTAGATCTCAGTGGTCACACAAAATGGTGTTTTGAATTAAAAAAATCACACTCCTTAGGGTTGTAAGAGGTAATTTGTGAATATTTAGTCAATAGCTTTATCTGTTGCTAGTAGCTATTCTGAAACAGTCAGATAAGACATCCTGCTAAAGGCCACTCGAAAATAACACATAGAGATTATATACCATAAATTATTTAAAGCTGTATGAAAGTTTCTTGTAAACAGATGAAATGTATACTAACGTATAAAATGTGTATTAATGTATACTAATTTAAGCTAATGTTTGAGTTGCTTTGCTCTTGTATCACTCTGCTGGAAAGATAGTAGAAGTTTTGTTCTACTGCTCTGTGTTACTGTCTGGTGTACTGATAATAGGAAGCAAGGCATATTCTCACTGCAGGTGAGTGTTGAGCCCATAAGAATATGAGCTTATTGCAAGTACAGGTAGTTGTTAATTGCCTCTTCCGTCTCCTGGCACAACAAAAGTAAGATATACGGCGATCTTTCTGTAGAAAGGCTGGAAAATTTGATACTCTTGCCTCCTTGCATAACTAAAGGAATTAATATGTTCTGTGAACAAAGAATGATACTTGTAAACAGAGCTGACAAAAAAAAAAAAATAAAAATTAAGCCTTTTATTTGTAGCATGACCTGTTCTAATTCCAAAATACTATTTGTACCCTTCTCATGTACATGTTTTGTTTTGCAGTCTGGGAATTTATGAAGAAGGCTCTGAGCAAAAGAGTGTCAATTTCATCTGCTGTCTTTCTTCTACTTTGCAGGAATTTTTTTCTCAGTATTTGACAAAAATTCTGGTGAACTTGTACTAATTTGCCTGGTCTTTTATTGGGCTTTCTAATTATTATTTTGTTTGCCTTTTTTTCTCAAGAGTAAATAGTCATTTTACTGCTGCCTCACTATTTAATCAAAAACTACTGTTTTATCCAGGTCTCTTGAACCTAGAAGAACTCAGAATATGAAGAGTTATCAAAAAATGCGAACACGTGTTTGACTAACACATTCTTCTGTGAATTGAGATTTTTAAAATATATGAATTTTCAAGAATATCAAAACATGAATAGAAACAGATATGCGTACTTACGCTCTAGATTTATCCTATTGTCCTAGGTTACAATGT
>VXBU01017406.1:0-26953 GCA_013400315.1 Bombycilla garrulus
AAGAGTCTCTTTAACTATTAGGTTTTCCAAATAATTTTGGTTTATATTATTTTATTATATTATTTTAAAAGATGTACAAGTTTAATAGATGATTTTGTGACTAGTAAGAGCAAAATTATTTTCCTGCACTTAATGAACAACCCAGAATCTAAATACCCCCCATCTCATTTTGTAGATCTCCAGTATTCATTTGAAATATTCATGTCAAATTCACCATTTACCATAGCTCTACATTGAATTAAACCTATTGGCAGAAAAAAAATCTTTAAAGGGTAGATATAAAATTATGTAAAATCTTAATAAATATCTTTATATTATTTGGTTTTCTTTGCTTTCTCACTGTGGTTTCTCCACTATATCTCTATATAGCAGCAAATTTTAAAGTATCTTAATCTATTTATTAAAAAACATTTATTTTGATGAATCACTTTCTTGACTCTGTTTTGTTGACAAGAATTTAGCATTCAATAAGTTTTCCTTCAATATATCAGAGGTATAGTGTTCTGGTCAAAGATTAAGTCTACAGGTCTGCAGCTCAGCTTCTGAGATCATTCCTGAAACAATCAAATATATTTCACAGTTTCAGCAAACTTCTTTTAAGTAAAGTTATTTATTAAAATGCTTCTGAGATATGAACTGAGACATAAGTATAGTCAAACAAGTTGATTTATAAAGTATATGAATATTCATGGTCAGCATTTTTTACATTTTCAAATCAACCTCCTGCTGCCAAGAGAAGCCAGCTGAACAAGTGCATCTTGTAATGTGCCCAGAGACTCCCAGTTTGCTCTCCTGCTTAATCAAGAGAGAGTGCAATCATTTAGTGAATCCTGAATGCTCAGTATCCAAAGAAAGAAATTTTTATTTACCTGCAAATATCTTTTCCCAACATTTTTTTTCCTCCTCTGACAGAGACCTCATTTCAGCCATTTTTTTAGAAGACTGCACCATGAGTTCACAATGAAATTATGTAAGGGAAATTGGGCTTTATGCTATAATCATTGCCTCTATGAAAGTCAAACAAAGCCTCCCTCTCACAAGAAGGACTGTAAAGCTGGTAAGAGTGCAGGACAAGGCTAAGGTACTCAACCCTGTTGTGGCCTTTCAGTACATGAAGAGGGCCTGTAAGAAAGTTGGGGGAAACTTTTTAGTAGGTCCTGTTATGAAAATGCAAGAGGTAGTTGTTTTACACAAAGAGGGTAAATTTAGATTAGAAATAAGGAAGAAGGTTTTTACAGTGATGTTGGTGAAACACTAGAACAGGTTGCCCAGAGAGGTCATGAATGCTCCATTCCTGGAAATATTCAAGGTCAGGTTGGACAGGTCTCTGAGCAACCTCATCTGGTGGAATATGTTCATGCTCATTGCATGGGGTTGTGCTAGGCCATCACTTCATGACCTATCTTGGAGAACAAATGCCCCCTCTATCAGCTGGCAGACGATACTAACTTGAAAGGAAGTGTGTATTTGCCTGAGGTAGGACACATAGGTATCCATTGGATCTCTAGGTTCCATTCCAAGAAAGTAATTTTCCCTTTATTTTTATGTAATACCTGCCTGCCCTGGATGTTGGGTGCATCCCAGTCAGCATTAAATATTTATCTTAAATAGCTGAATCAAGCCCAAATATCTTCCTTGATCTCATAATTGTATGGAAAACATTTAGTTAATCAAGGGACTGACTTGGTTTTAACATTACAAGGGGACATTTTTGGGCTAGTTCATAGGCAGACACTGTACATGTAGATGCCTAAATTGCAGTACCTCAGTCTTGTAGCAAATTCTATTTTTTATGCATGTTTAAGCATAAATTCTTTATTTTGAGAAATTCAATTTAAAATTTAATAAAATGTTGAAAATAAGGAGCCATAAAGTCTATGCTGTAAAATATTACAATAAATTATTTGAGTAGATATGCAAACATGCAAATTCCCCACTAATTGAATACAGTATTAATTTACAGAATAGTGTTTCTGTTTATAAAATATCACTCACTTCATTTGACACTTTTTTGTTTTGCTTGGTGCTATTTGTGTATTGAAGGCTCTAAGTCCATCACATTTCTAGAAGTGGAACAGTAGGCTGGGAAATTGTGTTGCAATGCAATGGTATTAGGATGCGAAAAACTGATTTGGTCTATGACTTCTTAGAGGAAAGTACATTCAAATACAACTTAATGGGATTAAAAAATTATACTCACTAAAAACACTTTTTTTCACTTTTATGGACAATATTTGTAAATTACCTGAAATTAAAAACAAGTGATTGGATAAGTGGAGGAAAGGTTCTCTTTAAACACTTCGGAATTTCTTCGGAAGAAAAGAATCAGATCTTCAGCTACTCAAAGATTGAGTATCAATCATAGTTTACAATTTATTTGGCAAAGCCAAGTATTAATAAAACAATCTATAAAGTTTAAATGAGCTGATAAATTCACAAATTTATTCTCCTTAAATGAAATGGGCCTCAATATATATGTATATTTAGATCATATGAAGTTAATTTTATATTAAGAACAAGGTGATTTATTTATGTGGTGTTTCATAAGATACCAGTTTAAGTCATGCTTTGAGTTTGTTTTCTTTCTTTTGGCTCTGTGGCATTTGTCTCTGTATACAATTGGATTCACTTTTAGAAATAGCTATGTTTTTTTCAATCAACAATTTTTCCGTCTTTGGGACAAGATCCTGAAATGAAGTAATTTAGTTGTACCCATGAAGTCAGCTATATCACAGAAATAGAGCAGAACAGAGATTCACAGCAGCAGGGTCTCTGTCTCCTTCTTACACCAAAGACAAACCAAAGTGCATTGAAATTACCTTTAGTAGAGATTTAAAGCTGTAAAAGACCTAAAATAAGTGCTTATCCCACCTTTCTACTTCAAAGAAATAATAACTACATCTTTGTTGGTCAATTTATAAACACTTCCACAATAGTACACCCAAATCTTCCCAGACACACTAAAAACTACAGTTTGATTATCTTGCCATAATTTTTTAGCAGTGACAATGTCAACTCAAGAATATTTATGGTTTACTGTACCCTCACCTCTACTTCTGCAGATTTTTTGCCAGCAGGTTGTTCGCTGTTGATAGCAGTTATTTCCACCTAAACTTAGTGTATTTCACTAAATCCACAGGGTCATGTAAAATTTCACCTTTTCTTAATTCCTTCAGTTTGTAAAAATCCCTCTGAATGCTATTTCTATCCTCTAATATACTTGAAGTTTATTACTTTGATATCAACATGAAAAACTAATAGTCATATTCATTACTTAATGTCAGTAAGTCAAATACTGAAAAACAGCTGTCCTGGGACAGCACCATAAGAATTTAATTTGATGGATTCTTCCATTTAAACAGTGAACAATTAATATTCTCTGACTGCATATTTCCAATTAGTTTTGCAATCCACTTATCATAAATGCACTTAAGCACTTCTCTTTTTCATGCAGACAATGTCAACACTAAAAAATTGTAAAAACAATACTGAAGCCAAATATGAAACTCTAATACATTGCTTCCTTTTTGTCTGTAAGGCCTATTATGTTATCCTGGGAAGATTTAAACTGGTTTGGCCTGATTTGCTCTTAAATAATCCGTGTTGGCTGTTGCTAAAGTGCACGGACTAAAAGGCTGTGACTTGTGAAATGAGATGAGAGCATGTCATAAGATAACACTGCCCAATACATCTTGCTATTTCTGTAGTAAGGCTTGGAAAATATTGTCTATTCCAGGGATTTTGTGACAAAAATCTCACCTGGCATTATTCTTTGACAAGTTGATTTCCTCCATTGAAATGATGTAGATGAATGCAGAATGGTTTTAAATTACCTGGAAAGCTGAAAGATGCCCTTTTTGGCCTCAGTAGAAATCTTAAATGAAGAGAGTATTGCTTGAGTGATGTGACAGGGACTGGCCTTCAATGAACATTGTTTTCTTATGTTACTAATGTATGAGGATGACAGTGGCCTAGGTAAGGAAAAAAGAAAAAGATCAAACCTTATTGCTTGCAAAAATAAATCAGTTATCTAAAAGTATGCTTATTCTTTTTCTTTCTTAGCTCACAAGTTCAATAGTGTCAGACATTTTCATGGTTTCCACATGTCAGTGAGGGAACTAATAGCCAAGAGACTATTCTAAGCACAAGAATGTACTAATTTATTCATTTTTGGCTTCTCAAAAATATTCTCTATGCACTTTATATCAACTGGGAAGGACCTATTAGGTCTAAAGCAGAGAAAACTCTGAGATGAAATTAAAGGACAGCTATACAATACATATACACAAAAAAAAAAGAAATTTATTTAAGTTCAGCCAAGCACAATGACAAAAGTAAGATTCTTTATGCACTTTTATCTGTGTGAGGAATAAAGGTCTAAAGCCTTTGCACGGGTTTATGGATAGGTAATATCCATATGTAAGAGCCATCAAACTTAGTTGTTATCACTCCTTTTTTAAACTAAGAATTAAAATAGAGTCTTTGATGCTGCTGTCAGCTGTACCAGAACGGCTGGCTACTGAGAATAATACATTTGGGAAATGAGATCCAAGGTAAATTCTTGTTCTGCTCAGTCCCAAACTGCATCTTCTGAGAAAATGCTACAAATACATTTGAAGGGAGAAAATTTGAAAGAATAATTTCAAGTTTTATTTAGAACCTAGAAAACAGAGAAAAATTGTTGGTACTCAGTGGATTAGTAGTCTATCACTTTACTGAAATTTTCCTCCACAGTGTGGATCCTCACAATGCCTCTTGCAAGTATTACATCTATGGATATGAAGTACACAAACAACCAAACATCAAACAAAACAAGAAAAAAACTAAATCCTCTTTCAGTGCTTCTCTGTGTTGTTTTGCCACTTCACTTCTCCAGTGAGAGATTAAGGTCAGCAAGTGCCTTCTAAGAAGCATAGACTGTCTTTGGGGTAGAAATCTGGGGCATAGCACAAGCCTCTGAAAATCAACTTAGGTACCAGAAAATACATTTGAGGTAACACAATGCTTATATATTAAATCTGAAAGATTGTGACATTGGATTGCAAATGTCATATTGTGGTTAGAACCTTGAATTTTATTGCCAAACAAAATTAATGGAATTAGCTCCAAAAATGAAATTACTGCATACATGAATGGGCACAAAGATATTAAGTAGGGAGAAGACTCTTATTACTGCCCTTCCTTTTCTATTCTCTGTGTTTATTCCATGATCAACATGGAAGACTCTGAAGTGAGCCTTTTACTTGTCTTACAAGAAATGCTCTGTAAACATAGGCAACGACAAGTGTTACATGTACACTCTCTCCCTTCTAAGGTTTGGTGTTCTGCAAACAACTCTGCCTATAGCTCTTGCATATTTTATAATTTATGTGACTTCTAAGTTAAATAATAGACAAAAGATAAGAATAGTGAGTGGAGAGGTAGCTGCAAGTGTCCAGAATGTACACCTACATTCTACACAAGTTAAACCAATGTAAGTGTGAAGAGAGGCAGAAATGTTCACTTCATGGGGCTGGTGCTTTTTGCTCCTGCATTACTGTTTGCTTTTTGGCTGTGTAGCCTACATAGCTTAAATTGGAATTATATCTGCCTCCTCCTTACACAGAGGAGTATTGTATTACAGTCTCAGAGTACAGCACAAAACCTCACTTCATGGGTCACTTTGTGTGTTTTCAGGACTGTAACCAATGAACTGGGCATGAATTATAAATATTGCGATCCTATCAAAATTCATTGATAATCTTTCCTACAAAATTTTGCTTTTCTGCCTGTTTGATAAAGTTAATCTCAGCTACTCAAACATTCATGGAAAATAAACATGAAAAGGTAAAGATTGTGGCTGAGCTGAGATTTGGTCTAGAATCTCAAAAAGCATTTCAATTTCTGCTCCCTTTACTATTCAACTAGTTGTAGTAAGTAAGCTAATGTTCATGTAGCTTTTAGCTGCCAGCATTTCTGCTAAAACAAAAGCTTTTAGAAACCCCAGGAATGTTATAGCTGGGGAGAAAACACACAAGAGTTTTAAATTGTCTTTTGCTTACCATACATCAACCTCTCCTATTTGTAACTTTCCTCTCTAAAGTAAATAAGAAATACAGACTCAAAACTGTATGTAGAAAACAGGTTTTAGAAAGTACAAATTTCTTCCACATCAGGCCAAACCTCTGATACTTTGGCTAATACCCATATTTCGACTTATTTTGATTTGTTGATTTCCTTATGAAGTTCTCAATGAGGAAAATATGCTGTGGGGTTATTTTTCACTGAATCCTGCTTCCTCTCTTTAGGATCAGTGTATTGAGTCATCATTTGTACAGTGCAAAGAAATTCTGCATGAGGTAGATATATTCTCAACTTGAAAAGTACAAAGCGATTATTTACCAGTTCAGGATGCATAGAACAGAGCCTAATAGCTCGTTAAATCATCAAATTTAGCTAAGCATTAGTTTCCTCACTAGTACTCCTAAGGCACAGAAAGAGCTTCTGTTGGCCTCACAGTTGTCAGTCAGAGGGCTCAGAGGAGACTCTATCACCCCTTGAAAAGGTTCTTAGCAAGGCGGTTCTGAATGACCAGGTGTCACCTGCTCTGTCATCACTGGTGACACTGATAATCTCAGTCTGAAGCCCTGGTGACTCCTAAAAAATACTTTTTTAGTATTTCATATTTTTTCATGCTAGTGCTTTTCTCCTCGGATTCTTGAACCACTAATTATCTTGTCTGAATAGAGCTACCTCTGGCTTTAATTTTATCTCTCTTACTTTTCTGTCCTCTTTTCTCCCATTTCTCTAAATTAAGACCTTTTCAGAAATCAAATACCAGGTTATGCTGCTGGGCCAGATAATAGCTAGATATTGAACTCTTGGCTGCTGAGCACCATGAAAAAGGGGTTTACAGGAGTATTTACAAAGAAAGAGGTTTGTAAGCTTTATATGTAATTTTTGTCTAACTGAAAAAAATCAACAGGCAAGTAAAAGGCAATCAAGATATAAGCAGCTTAATTGTGCATTTTATAAAGTGAAAGCAAATCTTTCTTCTTCTGAAATTTGGAAATCCAGGAGAACCTATTAAAATAAAGATACTTGAAATTTGGGGGTTTTCAATTTTTAGTGTTTCCAGCTTCAAAGTAATAAATTCTGACAAATACCTTTGATATGTCACAAGAAATAACATATTTTCAGCTAACTCGAACAAATTTCTCATAGACTATTATGTGAAATCATTATGAGCAGGGAAACTGTTGAAGATTGCTTATTTATAACAAAAAAGTTTGCATTTGTACAATAATAAAAGAGGAAGAAGAACTTCAAATACTTTTTTCAGAGAAAACAAATATCACAGATGGACACAGGAAAAAAAAAGAAAAGCTGTCACTTTATCCTAGCAGAACAATTACAGCACCTTCAAACTTCAGATTTGACAAAACTAGAAACATATATACATATCTATATCTATATAGCTATATATCTATATAATACATATATAGAATATATGTGTATAACATATATAAGATAAATAATATATATTATTTATACTGAAATTTTGCTATGAATAACGTGAAGCATTCAAAAATTGTCAGAGACTTTTCTTTAGCTGCTGCTTGTTTCAAGTATCAGCAAAGAAAAATCAAACAGGAAGTAATTTCACTCATTTAATTTATATATTTGTTTGTTAATTGCTTTCCATTTCAGGCTATCTATTTGTAACTATGATAAAACAAGACTCTATTTCTCTTCATAAAAAATGAACTCTTGAACGTTAAGGTGAAACCTTATTTTCTTCAGTCAAATTCTCTTATGTTGCTAATTGTTTGTGTAGACTGGTGAGAAATGCTTACGTTCCTCTACACAAGCAATGAGAAATAATATAAAAAAAAAAAACCCTCAAAATGATTGTGTAAGCTAACCATCAGCAATCATCACATATAAAGATCCTAGCCTTAAATGGATAATAGGTCTATTCAGAAAATGCCCAGTGAGATGATCAACACCCTTTTCCTAGTACACCTTCGGGGTGATAGATAACTCAACATATGGCTCATTTGTTTGGCTCACTGATTTTATTATTCTCACTTTTGCAAATGTTGCATGTTGCATCGAATGGCTGTTAATCATCTTCCAGGTACCAGCAAACACCCTCCCAGGTCATGTTACAGACCTCATCTTGGCTGCCTCCTTTGGAAAGAAGAATGCTGTAACTCTGAACGATGAGTGTAATGAAATATCATAACTCCTTTCTAGAAAGAATAATGTGCAGCACCACCTGTGCTAGTAAAGCCATACTGAGCAAGATTTGTTATATTAAAAGCATGCAGCTGCTTCAGAGTGCCCTGAAGCTCAGTGCTTTGACTATTACTCATTATAATTTTTGTAGTCGTTATTTATTGAGAGCAGTTAGGTCTATTAAAATGTAGATACAGATATAAATATATGAACATTTCTTTTAAACTCAGAATTTTCTTGCACCCTAACCTGGCTGACACCTTTCTTACCCTCTGCATCCTTTATTTAATTGTTGAGCTGTAGTCAACTTTTCTGCTACCATGCCCATGAGGTAGTCATACTGCCTTGGTCTTTTATTTCTCAGCACGTCGATGCTTATTAGAGCTGATTACCTAGGAGAAATTGCTCCATCTGTCATGCCCATTAATATGCAGGTTTCTACTATTTGGTTCCTGTTTTTGGAGGGTGTGTGTTGTTGCTGATTTTTTTGAATAATTTTTTTTTAATTTTTCTTGTTTTATTAAAGAGGAAAAATGCACCACGAATCAATGGTAGCACACAAAGAAAAATCTCTGTCATCACCACTAGGAAAATCATTGCATGATCACTGCATCATCAGAAAACAAACTAAACTTAAATTTCCTTCCATCACTGTGTTAACACAAACATGTCAATAACACAGTGACAGTAAAGATTCTCAAAAACATTTTTTATGATATGGCTTATTTGTTGCTGTCTGCTTTGTCTGCTAATCAGTAGTATAAGGTAATTCACTTCAGAAAAAACTGCTAACTACTGTTGAAAATTATCTAGTATGTTTTTTAAAAAAAGCAGAAATAAAGAAAACAATATTTTATAGACTTTTAGGTACATCAGTTGAAGGTTATGCCTAAATATGCTAATTTTAACAAACATAAGATCTTTCATAAGGGGAGGCATTCCCACAGTATGTCCTTTGCCTATTATATTATCTTTCAATGTCAACTCAAAACCTTTTATTCCTTTTTATTTTGCTTACTCCTTCATAAAATGTGACCTTCCATGGGTGAGTTTTTCTTACATTTAACTGATTCTTTTACCTACGTCTTCCTAATGCATTTGGTATTCATCTGCCTTCCTATCTTTTTCAGATAGTTGTGTATCTCTAAAGTAACTCAGTAGTTGCCTTTCCTGTATAATGTTTTTGTTGGTTCGTAAGTCTGAGTACTGTAGTTCAGATAAACACAAGAAACAAGGAAGATGAAAAAGATTTTGCAAAATGGAAATACAAATACTTGTTGTCTGGAAAGGAATATTATACAGTTTCAGCTTCTTTTACCCTTTACTTTGCAACAGAAATCATCAAAGTCCACCCACCAAGGGCATTACATGGGCAGAAGGTTTGATGCGTTGAAAGCTTACTTATCACAATATGTGCATGCACCTCTATTTCATTTTTGAATAAATTGCAGATACTGTTAATTTTCTTTGGGAAGCACTTGCTTGATTTGATTAATTTGAATCAACTGTATGGTGCTATATATAACCTTTGTTTTTATTAAGTGGTAAACATTTCCTAGGCTTGCATATCTTTAACTTTGCATGTTGTGCTTTTGACTATTTTCATGACTTACAGTCATTCTGAGCTCCTCCTCCTCTTTGCCAGCCTTCTCAAGACTAGAATTATTTGTACATGTTCCACTGCTGGTTTTTTTTTTTTTGGCAGGGAGGGTAGATATCCAACAACAAGGTGTCAGTGGTTTAAATCATAGTGCTAAAAATGCCAAGGTCCCGGGTTTGATCCTTGCAAAGGCTGTTCACTACAAGAGTTAGACTTGATGATCCTTGTGGGTCCCTTCCAATTCAGAAGATTCTGTGATTCTGAAATCAATACAAAACAAAGCTCTACAAATGATGCTTTTCACAAGTATATTACTATGCAGTATTCATGGACTTTAGAAGAAAATAATGTATTGTAAATGAGATGGCTATTAATAGTCAAAAGTACCTTACAAAATACAGGTCAATAATCAAATTACTTTTTCAAAATAAACCTATGGGGTCACCACTTGGTACATTCCCAGGTGTCAATAATCTGTTAAAATCAGACCACCATCAGCCTTGCTAAACGCAAGGTACAATTTCCCAAATTCTAGAATTCAGCCCTTCATACTGGTTTGCCCAGGCAAGCACCTGAGCATGCCATCATACACTCTCTGCCACAAGTTGACCAATCCTCAACGAATCTCTGGGCAACACCCACCTGGGAAGACTAATTACACCTCTCCCCCACCCCTATTCACCCACAATTTCTTCATCTACCCTTAATTTTAATTGCTGAGCATCACATTCTAGGGTATCCTAGAATATCCTTTTTACCAATTTGGGCCAGCTGCCGCAACTTCTTGCTTACCCTCAGACTATTTGCAAAGGGGACAGAGCGGGAAAAAAAGAAAGCCCTGATGCGGTGCCAGCATTGTTCAACAATGTGCTGCCAATGGCTTTAGGCACAAATCCAAAACACAGCACTCCATGGGCTGCTATGAAATAAATTAACTTTGTCGCAATCAGACAGAGTGTACCTATGTTTCTCAAACTTATCTTTAAATTTTGGAATGTCAAGTGATATTTACCTAATAAATCTTATCACTTCCTATACTGGCAATTCACACTATCTGCTATTCTGCATTTCTTTTTGTTAATTTCTCACATAAATTTCAATATGCAAATTATAAGTGAATTGTGCTGTGTTTGTGAGAATTCTTGCTGTGACCAGGTGGAGAGTTTTTGTAAGCAACAATTCATGGAAAATTAAACAAAAATTTGAGATTCTAGTTTTGCTTTTTCATAAAAATGAGGCCAAAGAAAAAAATAGTTTTCTATTATTACGAAAAATATTCAAACTTATTTGAACACTTTGGGCTTTAATTCATTTGTATGAAGTACTGAGAAGGTCAGTACTGAACTCACTTAGGGACATCTAATATCTATTTTTATGGTGGGAGGCAAAATCTGTCAAACAAAAGCTAAAAGGGCTTCATTTTGCCCTCATGTTCGCTGTGGGTTCTGCAGAAAGATCAGTGGGATTAAGCAGTGGCTACACTCTAAACTATAAAAAAACCTCATCCTAGCTTTGAAACTGTAGGGGGTCACATTGGCTCAAATAAATTTTGCTATCCCGCTGCTTTTGATGCAGTTTTTGGTGAATCTCTGCTTGTCTCTGCTTGTTGTCAGTAAGACAGAAGGTCTTCCTGCCATCTTCATCATCAATCCATTGCCATACAGTAAAATCTCTTAATTCTGCTCTCCACTTTGTGAGCGCCACCAGTTTCCATCATCTCAAAAGGCAATTTAATGAACTGGTATTAGTGCTTATTGTAATCCTGGTGAGAAGGGCACTCAGACTTCTTAAGGTATTGCTTAAAACACCATCTATTGGAGCTATGAGGAGAAATATAAAGAGTATAGTTTAGATAATCTTATGCTTCTTTAGGTGTCAGGGAACCCCATGTTCTGCAGCATCAGATGGACCTCCTAGCAATGCAGATCATGCTGTGCCAAGACCTACCATGGAGAGGTTTGTGGATACATTGGTTTTCGTAGCTCTTATCAGATTTTCTTAATAGAAAACAATTCTGTCCATCAATTCTAGTGCTGAGCAAAAGATGTTCTCATGTGAACAGTTTTTGCTTCACTTTAAAGGCATGAGTATCTACATGGCATAATTGCCGATGTCCATAGGGCGTTGCCTCAGAGCCCTCCATTTTGTTCACTGTTTGAGGACATCAGGTATTGGCCCCCTCCAGAGGCTTGGAAGAGACCTTACCACTCTCTGCACCTGCCTGAAAGGAGGCTGTAGCCAGGTGGGGATTGGTCTCCTCTCCCAGGCAACCAGCAATAGGTCAAGAGGACACAGTCTTAAGCTGAGCCGGGGCAGGCTGAGGCTGGACATTAGGAAGAATGTCTTTGCAGAAAGAGCGATTAGATGTAGGAATGGGCAGCCCAGGGAGGTGGCGAAGTGACTGTCCCTGGAGACGTTTAAGTGAAGACCGATGTGGCACTTGGTGCCATGGTCTGGTTGACAGCGTGATGTTCGGTCATAGATTAGACTCGATGACCTCAGACGTCTTTTCCAACCTAGATGATTGTGTGATTCTGTAATTGATCTTCCCCCAGGTATCTGTTGCCAGGCTCCTTTCAATCACTGTCTTTCCGTTATGCAAAAATTTAGAAAAAGAAACTAAAAAGTGTTTGAGTTTCTGTTGCTTCTGTTGAAAGTGGCAGCTTCTGTTTGCTCATCTTGCCTTTATCTGCCTGAACACTCGAACCACACTCACATGCACATAGGCACAGAAGAAAGCATCCTACTGATAAAAGCAAGGACACAAAATGCTTCAGTTTGTGATCTTCTATGGCCATTTGGAAGACTTCAACTGAGCCTTGGAATTTATACACAGTCATAGAAATGGAGTAACTATTAACTTGAACTGAAAAGCTCATGAAAATTCCTCGTCTTTTCACCATTTCATGAAGTCAGCAAATTTCTAATGCTTTGTGATGTTTTTAAACATGACTTCAGGATTTTGCCTGGGGGCTTTCATTGCAAAATCTGCTAATCTGATTGGGAGGAGACTGAGATGCACCCCTGCTTTTCCTAATTATTTGTATAGAAAGAGGCAGTAAACTTGTACCTTTTAGAAGCTATATTTGCTTTAGACACTTTTAAAACAAATTAACTCTATCAAACTTCCTGGAAGATCTTCAGATAGATACTGGAATCACTGATATTATAGTTTTGTAAATAGTTTGAAAGAGTTTAAAAGTGAAAGCAATTAAAAGAGGGCACTTTTGCTGCTAACCTTTCCCAAAATTGTATATCCTGCTGCCATGGATTATTTTCACATCTAGACACACAGTCCTTATGAAGATAATGTACCCTTTTGAAGATACGCTAACATCTTATTTTAGGATGAATATGATATGATTATGGTTCCATAAAGCAGAGAAGCTAGAATGATCTCTGCTGCTTCAGATGGCAATGCAAATAGTTTTTATTTGCACTTTTTTCTTTTTCATATTTTTAAAAGTGTCGTAGAAACCATTAGCAGCAGCATTTCTCATAACAATAGTGATGGCAGCAATAAATTCCCTGTTACATCCTACCATCAATATGAAACACCTCATTTCTTTGAAGTTAAAACATCCAAAATAAATATTTAAAATTAATAGTGGTGATTTGCCTTTGAAATTAGTCCATCCATATCTCCTATAAATTGATAAAATGGAACTTAATCAATCTAGCTCCATCCAACTAGTTTTCTACTGGTTTTGATGGAAGGAAATAACCACATACAAAGGGTCATTCAGTCTGCCTCTCATGCATATTGATTTTTTGATAGGATTCCTCCCTTGAAGATGCAGATTTTTTCCATGGCTCCCCAAACCCTGTCCATGGCTGAAGGACCAGTGACTCCCTGGACCAATGACACTTCAGCAGGGCCAGTCCAGCTCACCACAGCTCTGCCCTGCCTGGCGATGGTCCCTGTGAATCTGACTCACCTGGAGACCATGTCCCAGCCCAGCCTTGGCCTGTACTCATTCCCATGGGCATACTTGATGCCTGGGGCTGGGGCGGCCCCTGTTGCCTCCAGTCACTCTGCTCCTCTCAAGCTGAACTGGTGTTTCCTGAAGTAAGAAAGGATTAAGGAGAGAGATTTGGCAAAAGTTCTATGTCCTTGTAGCTTTCCTGGAGCTCTGCGGAGAACTCTTTAAGAGGTAAAAAAAAATAAATTAAAAGATAATTTCCCTCCACTGAATGAGCAATGGGTTCAGATCTAAACAAAAGAGGATTTGCAGCAGCTCTGAAAATTTTCCTAGCCAACTAGCTGTGGGGCCAATTCCAAATCCACAAAACTTTTGTCAATTTACTACCCATAAAAATTCCATTTTATTCCACTTTCATTCCTTTCCACCTCCCTTCCTAATTATATGAGCTCAAACTGTTTTTCTTATGCTGCATTTTCATCAGTTAAGATAAATAAGGAGCTTTACACTCCTGTTGATGAGTCCTTCCTCCCATGTGCATCAGTGGATTTAATTCTGGGGATGGGCAGAAAACAACATGCGAAAAGATCCATGAATTCTATGCAAAAACCATGCCTTATGAAGAGCCTTCTTGTGATGATGAAGAGTTTTTAGGTAGCATCTATTTTGTCACCTAATTCAAGCTAAGCTATGAATTATCCAAGAATAGCAATTAACCTGAATCTTGACCTATCTGTGAAATGATTGTTGAAGATCCCTTAGGTAGATATAGCCAATATCAATCAAATGCAGTGGTGTCAGCCAAGCCAGGAATATTTTTATAAGATGAGTTCTCTATTTTTTTTTCCCGATCTCTAAAAGACAAACAAAAACAAGCCTGGCACTAAGACTGGCCAAATCAGAACACAAAATATAGCTTTATTTACTCTCTGTCAGACCAAGTTTAAACCTTACAGAGTTGATTTATAATTTTCTGCTTGCAGTAAATACTGTTTATGATAGAAAATAATCAATTTTTATCTCATATTATTTAAAGATAAATAGATTTTGTGTATTAACTCCAGAGAGGTAATGTGTGTAACAAATGAAGTATGGTGATACTTTAGAATGCTGAAGGAAAAACCAAAAAAGTGAAAAATAAGAAGAAAATCAAACTCCCCTGGCCTCAAAACAAATGTTTTCTCTTTCAGTACTGTTCACTTCCTTGCTTTAAAAGTCAGTCATTGTGTACCCCTGTGTATACAATACACATGTGAATAATAGATTTTCACGTGGAACCATATGAAATACTTTGTTAAGTACAGATAGATTAAGCCAATTTACATTCCTGTTGCCTAGAAAATCAATTGTCCTCCTTCTGAAAACTATTATCAAATTATTCTATCACAATCTAAATTTCACACCTATTTGTTAATCCTATTTATGTCTTTAGTTAACCTTTAAAGCATTTGATGAATATTTTGAAACTACTGACAGCAGATTAGAAACTGTGTGATTACATTGACCATTCTCCCATCCTGTTAAACAAATACATTATGTTTGCTCTTCTCCATTTGCCTGATTCTGCTGGGATTATTCTATTAACATCATCATTTACTGTGAACAAAGTGGACAAGGTAGGAAAACTGCTATTTAGGCAGAAGCAAAGTAAACCTTAATTTCATCTCCTACATACATTGACTGGTATACATCCAGTTCTATTATTTTAAGGTTATTACTGGAATAAATCTAGCAACAAACTTGAGCTTCTGTCCATTTCAATAAGTAGGAACTATGGAGGTGTCTTAAATTTTAATCCTGAAATAATTGTTTACTTAAGGATTCAACAACATAGGGAGTGCTATACACGTCTTCTTGCACATACATTATTTCAAAGTACAAGTGGACATGGCATATTGGTTCTCACAATTTTTGGGTTTGTTTTGTTCTTTCTTCCCTTCAGAATTTTATCAATATTTTATAGCATGTTCTTAAGCCCATGTTATTTACACACAGGCATCAATTTTATTCTGTATCTGTATCTAATCTCCATAACTGTTGACTTGAAGCTATTTCAAGAAACCAAATTTAGGAGAGATAGATAATTTTCTTCAAAGATTCATAGAGGTTAAGGCTTTAGGACTAATAGGATCATTTTGTCAAGCCTGTGATATATTTGGGACAATTACATTTCATCTTGTGTTGGCATATGTTGAAAATGAGCTTTGATATCTGTATTTAGTATTATTTTTACTATTGATCGTATTTGTTGTTGCACTACCCAAAGCCTGAACAAGAAAAGAACTACCATGAGATAAGCATTGTATGAGCGAGCACAGACTACTTGATGATCCATGCTTTGGAGAGCTTATGCTCAAGATATGAATATCCTGGAGTTGAAAAATGGAATGTAAAGCACCCTGTATAATAATACTTACAAAAGCAGAAAAACCTTAGATGTATTATTTAATTTTATTTTTTCATAAGTTAGAGGAATGTAGCTGGAACTGAGCTATATGGAAAAGAACACAAACACAAGTGGACAGGCCAGTAAGACTGAAAGGAATCGTAGGGTTGTAACGAAATTATTGTGAAGAGATGTGGTCTCCCTTGTTTAAGTTTCCTCAGTTGTTAAATATACTGACTATTCAGCAAGATCCGAAAGAAGTTGCACATGACAACCAATAACTAGTCTCCAACACTGCATTTTGGATAAAAGTGAATGAGTTATCAAACGCTTAACCTACTTGGTTCAGCAGAGCAGCAGATAAAACAACCAGGTTAGATCCAGAAATGTTAGCTATGCAGTTCTGCACCAAAACTAATTGACCCTGCCCTGCAGTCTTAAGCAGCCATTTCATGTGAATACAGTCATACTGACTCCAGACCAAGGTAGATTTGTGTCCAGCCATCCTGAGCTACTAGGACCCATGTGAGCTATGGATCTGTGACTAGCACCAACAGAGACAGACAATTTGAAAAGTCATCTTGGACATCTCTATGAAATTTTGCACTAAGGATAGGAGAGAAGAGGAAAAATGTCACAAGTTTTCTGTGTTCTCATGTTGAGAAAATCTCCAAGGCCGTGGATTAGATGAGACAAAGATGAACCACTGTTCCAAGAGTCTGTCTGGTCTGTCTGGGTACTTGTTTGTCCTCTAACCTCTCACTTTGATGTCAAGGAAACTAAGCTAAGTCACAAAAAAACACTATGGGAGAAAACTATTTAGAGAAAGATAAGTGAAAGAAATGGATTTTGCATTTAAATCTGAAAGCTGTTAAATCTGAGCTCATTTCACAAGCTCATATCACATGTAAAAGAGAGCTCCTCAATCTCTGTGCAGCTCCTGCAAAAGTTCTATGCTTGCAAGTCTTGACAGAAAACTTCATGGTTTCTTTCAATTATAGCAGCTGTCAAGGGAGGTCAAGATTTCCGAAAAGAAAAGCTTGGTCCTTTGCTATGAAGACTCTGAATATTAAGACAAACTATAATGTGGGTGATATATTCAGAGACCTATGTGTCACAAAAAAGATGGGTCGATGAATTTCAAAACTTCTTTTTCAACACCTGCTTGGATTCATTCCCAGACATAATGACTTGAAATAATAAGATCTGGAGGTGAGGAATGTATGGCTTACTCCGGAAAGCTTTATTCCTGATATTCCAAAGTTATTCTATGTTTAAATGTGTATAAAGGAGAATACAAAGTGGATCAATTTTTTTTTTCTTATTATTTTATCAAGTCAAATAAGAACACAACATTTTAATCTAACTTGCCATATAGCATGTTTGTTAGATCTAGTTTCTGGAAAAAGCTTAAAAATCTCTTTGTGTTTATCTCAGCACTCGCTCAGCTGCAAATGCCATTGAGTTAAAGTAGGAGAAGATCTTGTACAGATTAAAAAAAAAAATATCAGTGTTTTTTTAACTTATTTTTTATTACTTGGCAATATGCAAGAGGAAATAATAATACAGAAAAAGAATAAATTGTGCACATCAAAGTTACCTATTAAAAGTCCATAGCATTAAATAGTATAATGCTGTTATCTCTATAGCAAATACATATTTGTTCAAAAATTTATCTATTTTGTAAAAATTGTCTTCAGCTTTCTTGTTCCAACCTATTTTTCCACATTGAAAATATGACACCTGTGACTTGACTTGTAACAATAATTGCTTTGAAATTTTATATTGTATGTTTATTTGAAAGGACCTGGTTGAACTAGAATCTAATAGGATTCAACTAAAAAGGGGAAAAATGTTGACTTGAGTGGAATAGAATAGAATAGAATAGAATAGAATAGAATAGAATAGAATAGAATAGAATATTTTAAAATTTTTAAGAAATCAACAAGGTTAATGAACTACCTCTCTAGGAAACCCGTTCCAGAGTTTGATCACCCTCATGGTAAAGAAATGCTTTCTAATGTCTGATCTGAACCTTCCCTGACAGAATTTTGAGGCATTCCCATCTATCCTGTCACTGGATCCCAGGGAGAAGATATCAACAATGAACAGCTGTTTTCAAGCAATAGGTGGTTTCCATTTCTCTTGGGCAAATTTGGTCCTGCCTCAAACTACTGCAACTAGGACCAATTTCTTCATCAAGGCCAAGTTAGTTTAAAATTATAACTAGACCCACAGATATCTTCATTAACATTTTAGATGAAATCAGACAAACATTTATGTTCTGATTAGTGAAATTAACACTATTATATTTCTTAATGACAAAGTACAGAAGTGGTGGAAACTGCAAGCAAGTTGATATTCTAAGTTCAGGAGAAAAATGCAAATCACTGTGTATCGGAAATAACATTTTCTCAGTGATACTTTAGAATTATCTAGCATATTATTTAAGACAGCATACTTTATGCTTAATGAATTAGGTATTTCATAATTGTTCAAACACCCTGAAGGAATCCCTATGTAGACAGATTAGTGAAACACAGTGCCCATGAGCCCAATTATGTAGTCCAGGGGCTGAAAAAAAGAATGATTAATTGAGTTCTGCTTTACTGAAATGCCAAAATAGATTGTATCACAAGTTGGTTGTATCATAATTGTCTTCAGAAACTCTTCCCCCTTTTTGGCCAAAAGTCTAGGAGGACAGCTAGCCTCACAAATTTTATTCAGCTTTAAAAGGAGACAGATCTCAAGAAATGTTGTACCATGTGATTTATGCCTTAAGTTTTGGATTGGAGGAAAAATGTTTCCATTTCTTTGCATGTATTCGGATTCCAAGTTTTATCTTTGCCCATGATGGTAAACATTACTAGTTCTTTGAGTTTATTATTGCTACAAAAACACTACCGTCATTCTGTGTATTCCTAAACTTAGAGCACAAGAGAACGTAGTAGTCATTGTACGATTTTGCTGAGTTCTATTAATAGACATAATTGTTCTAGGGGATGCAGCGCTCAAGATTCAATTCTGGCACTATAACGGCATGGGATAGCATTAAAATTCCAAGTTAGCATTCAGAGAAAGTACCAAACAGATATGAAAACCCGTGGTTTTTAGACTTACTATGACAGATTTTCCCTGACATGTTTAGAGTTTTACAATGGAAATTTAATGGGTATATGGCCTGCTAGTGACACATCAAATCATGAGGGCTACTTCAAGACACTTTCTGAATCATCATCCAGTTTTTCTAAGCTTCCTTTGCTTACTTGAATTTGTGCTGCTGCAGAAAGTAAGGAAAACAGAACTCCCACATGGGATTTACCTTTGCCTGTCACAGTCATGAAGAGTTACCTACTAAATTGCTTCCAGAACACTGGCAGAGAGAGCACTTTGGCTGTCTCAAGCTGATAAAAACTCTATTAGGGGACCATTTTCACATCTAATGGCCGCAGGCAAGACCAACACAGAAATTCACCAGTGTTTCAAAATGGATTACCGCAGCGATATTGAGAGAACTGACCCCCCACAAGGCAAGTCACTGCACCAATCTTTGCTGCAGTCTACAAATCTGGAAAATGGGGAGAATAATAGTTCTCTGCTTTATTAAGTGCTTAGATAGCTAACACTACAACCTTATAAGATGGATTGTTAACAACAGACATACTAAAATGGCATCAAACATACACATTTTAAATGAGCATTAATCTTACAAAATGGATTTCCCCTGTAAAAGTTCAACTACACCACCACAATCAGAGGGGTGGTTTTTTTTTGGTTGGTTTTGCATGTGCGTGTGCATGTAGGTGTTACTCTAGAGGAAGCCTGTCTTTTATAGAATTAATGGAACACTAAAGAAGTTCCAACAGCAGCAGTTGTAGCAATACCAGCTCAGGCTGAAAGAACTGTGACTTACCCTAGTGCTTTTAAGTGAGGTATCAGTCAAAAGTAATACCAGCTTACTTTATCAAAATTCAAGATCAAAATGTCTCCTGCCAGTCACCTTTTCAGAAATGCAGACAAATCAAAGAAAAGTATTCCTTGTCTGAAGTACACACAACTTCTGAGCCTGGAGAATATAGTGGAATGCACTATATGCCTCACAGCTCACAAAAAGTTAATGAACTCTATATAGGGTGAACATATAGCTGGAAATTACATAAACAAGTAAAGACTTCTTTTTAGCCAATTATTATGTCTTCTGTGAGACAACATAAAGGACTATGCATACATTTGCCTAGGTGTTCTCAGGGTCAGAGGCTACAATTATAATAACTGAGGGATAATACATTTTCATTTTCTTTCCCACTGAGGAGAAAATGTGAATCAGTCAAAACAGGAGTTTAAAGTTCTGACTCCTGTGCCTTATACCACTCAGATCTACACCATTTATACCTTAGTAGTGTGTGCTGGTTTAAGATCAATTGACTTTTTAGTGGGCAGGAAAATGAGGCGTGCCTGTAGATTTCCCATGAGCCCAGCACAACACTAATTGTAGGCTAAATTTAAAGACAGACAGGAAAATTAGCTAATAAAAATTGAAATTTGTCTTAGTAGGATATATATTTGCACAGGACTGCCCAGGAATTGCTCTCTTTTGTTTCCAGCCTTGAACAGGTATAGATGCGGGCTGTGCCTTCGGCCCGGCTTCCCCCCGAAGGCCACAGAGGCTTACGGGAGGAAGAGGCCAGGCTGGGCTGTGCCCGGAGCCCTTCCAAGGGAGCTGTCCTGACAGGTGGTGGGGGAAGGATGGAAAGGAAGAGTGATGCCCCATGCCCTGGCCCAGTTTCCCCCCAGTGTCCAGTGGGGGAAGATTGGGTCGTGCTGGGCCGGGCTGGGAGAGCCCCCCACCCCCCACAGAGGGAACTGTCCCAGCATGGAGTGGGGAGGGGGAACAAAGAAACGGACTAGCCCCTGCCTGGCAGAAGAATTCCGCCCCCCTCCCCGGCATGGAGAATTTCCCGTTTCTAAAGCCGCAGCTCAAAGATATTTTATTAGAAGAGATGAGATACTGGCAGAAGTCTCAGAAAATAAGGTTTTAACTGCTTCTTGCCTAGATTGACCTTTTTAAAGCATATATCCTACTCAACTAAAAGGGGAGCAGCTCAAAAGAGATAAAAAGATGGAACCTGAGACTGGATGTCAAGAAAAAGACCAGAAAGAATCCAAAGTGGGAAGGAAGAATAAAGAAGTAGGCCAAGTTTGGCAGAGACTTCTCTTGCAAAGCTATAAAAATAAACTAAATACTTTAATAACATATAAAATACTTTTTAAGTGGATGTCCTAGTCCTGTGGGGGGTGCTAATGAAACAGTAAATTTTGTCATCCTCGGCCCCAGGAACGACAGGAGATGGGGAATGCTGGAGCATTGATTGTTGACGTACTCGGCCCCAAGGACAGACAGAAATGGGGAGTATTGAAGCATTAATTGTTAATGTCCCCAGCCCCAGGGACAGCCAGAGATGGGGAGTGCTGAAGCACTGATGTAATGATATCCCCCCAAGGATAAGAGATAACTGTTCCTTGGGATGAAGATGGAGTTGATGAGGAGAGTTTTTGTTTTAGACTAGGAAAAAGACATTCTTAAACTGTACTCTAAAAGCTGATACAGCCCATGGGCAGTTATAAAAGGACTGTCCCATGGGGGGCAATGTTTTACAATGGCAAATTCGCGGGCGAGCCATTTGTGAACTGTGTGGCCACAAAAAGACTAATATTCTTGTGGGGAACCTATGGCAAAACAGGAGGGACTCTGCTCTTCCTGTTGGATTGGGGAAATAATTGTTCAAGAGGTGAATTGATTGAAAATCCTATATTTTGTCTTTTCATGTAGTCAGTGGGAGAGTGAACAGTCAGTGGGGGGGGGGAGAATGGATGTTTTGAAGGTTTCCTTCTAGTTTCTAGTTTTTTTTCTTTTCTTTCTTTTTAGTGTTAGTTAATAAAATTTTCTTCTCTATGCTTTAAGTTTAAGTAATTGTGCTCCTTTTTTAGTCCTATCTCACAGCAGAAAATTAAGAAAAATATATTTTCATGGGTGGCCGGTGTCAAACCATGACATAGTGTTTCCAAGATTTAGATGCAAAGATCAGTTCAGTTGAATTGAATTATGCTAATCTCATTACTCTAAATTTCAAATTTCATTCATATATATCTAAGTCTTCTTGAGTTTGAATATTTGGGGTGTGATTTCAATGGTAGTCTGGAAAATATGCCTGAAATACTCTGTATGCAACTCACTTGTGCTTTCTACAGATATCAATAAAAAACATTCCCTTAGGGACATTGGAATAAACATTTGCTGGAGTAAATCATGTGCTAATGGGATACATGACCAACAACTTCAATTTTCTGCTTTGTTTCTGTTCATCTGGGTGTACAAAACCCACCCTCACTCCCCATGTATCAGTTTTCCATTCACAAGCCGACTGTGCCTTGGCTTTCGTTTCCTGTGTCAGAAATGTAGTTAGGTATGGTATTAGCTTGTGAAACCCATGAGAACAATGCTGCAGTTTCCTGATAGTAAAAAGACAGAATGAGCAGAAGGTATACAGAAGTTTAATTCCCTTTACCAGAGGTAGGAGTCTATTATGATTTGGCACACCTGGAAGAATATATCTGACTTAGCTGCCAGCGCAGAGGAACAAGTTAAGATTCAGTTATATTAATGTAGGTGACATGACTCAGACAAAATAGACCAGGGTGATATTATAAGATGGGCATCTGCACAATCTACCAATTGTGACACAAGACAAGAGGCACATTAACTCTCTGGAGTGGCTGCAAGACATCAAGTAGAACACTTCACATTACTAAAATAACACTTGGATGCCATGGGGCATTTGAATTTTGCCCCAGGCTTAAAGAAGAATAAATCTCACACTAAATTAATCACCCAGGGTAGGATACATTTTCTGAACATAATTTTTCAATGTTATTTTTAATGCCCTACAGTATGACAACCAGCATTCATTTGCTGCACAAGTTGGTTTTCCCTTAAATCCCTTGACATGCTTGTCAACCTGCTGAATTTCTAGGAAAATGAGGCAGTCTGGCCACCAGAAAGCTAGAATAACCAAGTATCTAAAATTTCCATCAATGTCTGCAGTGTGCCAGGGAAATAAAATGAAACTTTATTTTTTTTTACATCGATTAAGCCAAAGAATAAAATGTTAATTTAAATGTTTTGCATTTAAATATTTCTCAGATACATATGCAGCTCCTTCCAGTTGATTCTGTGGCTGAGGATATGACCCAGTACCCTCTGTATTTCTTCTATTTGTTCCTGCTATTAGAGATGTTTGCATATCACTTCTACTAGAATATATAGTTCTCAAAAAGTCTGAGATGCTAATATATCAACACAGAGGTGACTATCCCATAGCTAATCTGTTAATTAACAAAAGATTTATTTCTTTTTGCTCAAAAAATGCTTACTAAAAGATAAGGTTTTTTTATTTACTTATTAGTCAAAATGTCACCTTTGTCTACTAGTCTTTGAGCTGCGGTATTTTTTGGAGATATCTTCTTTCATCTTGTACAATGTAAATGTAAAGTATATATTGGTGAATTTTTAAAATCTGCTTCATGGTTTTCTTGCTCCATGACCACAGCATGCAATTCAGCATGTAATACCTACTAAATAGTTTTCATCTGAATATAAAACTTGAGGTATATATAAAAAATTTCCTCATGATGGCATGTAAGATTTTATTAGGAATAATGCAAGGATTTTTTTATTTAGCAAGACAATAGATGTCCATGGCGAATCACATTTCAGAAGAGTAAAGTTATATTTATCTGACTTATAATGATAAGGGAGGTTGTATAATTGACATATAACACACTAAATAATCCTGCTATTTTATGATGTCCTAAAAATTTATACTAAAGTGCATTGCTATAAGAGCTCTTTTGTAATCAAACTTATTGGTATTTTAATATTTTGTTTGACAAATGGAAGCCAATACCTGAAAGCCCAAGGACATCAAACAGAAAACTGGTTGTATAAAGTAAAAGGTAAGTGTAATATCTTCAGTATATTCTGGTATCATAAAGCAGCAAGAATGAATGGGAATAGTTATATAGTGAAAACTGATTGCTTGAGAACAGATTATTAGAAGGTCAATGACAGAAGAAAAGTTATTTTTCTTCATCTTCTGAAGGAAGATGGTGATGCAGAAAAAAAACCTTTACATAAGTATTCAAAATGATCATAGCTTCCACAAATCAAAGTGAAAAACATTTTGAGGTTTGTATATTGCTTTTTGACACCCTTAAGCCTTATCCTATGATGTGTGAAAATGCTGTAGACACTTTACCGTTAATAGAAAAAGGCAAACACAAATCAATACCTTCCTCTTTAGCGAGCCACAGTGTTGGACAAGTCCTGTCTGCCCCTGTTAGTGTGTATTATTGCTTGCTGGCTGAAGATAAGATTGATTTACTTTCCCGTCAAATTCTCGTTATAAATTTCCTGCTACAGTACATTCATTTTTGAGAGAAGAGTAAATGAATTGGTGGGTTAGAGATGACACATACTTGTGGTGCAATATAATAACTGTTAACATCCTTCTGGGAGAATAGGGATATTATTTCCATGTGGCTGTCATTGTTCTCTGTCCCTGCCTTAGTAAACAAAGCATTTTCTTCTTCTTTTTGACATGCAGTCACAAACAATGAGCATCACACTTCAAGGTTACTCTTGTTTTACTTATGGAGAGAAGGCCAGGTAGTAAACTCAAGGGCCTAAGCAAGGGTTTTGGTGCAGCACTCCAATGACATTTTTTTGCCAGAGCAGGGTTTTTTAATGAAATATGCAAGCAATTCGGGCACAGTTGATCACCCTATCAGTCAACAGTTTAAGTACTTTTTTTTTTTTATCTTTGTCCTTTCTGTCTGTATCTTTCTGTCCCTGAGTGAGAATAAGTCATCATGTCTTTTCTGGAATTATTGAAATATGAACAGATCAAATGATTTTGTATTTCTTAATTTATAAAGCCTTTTGCTGAATGCACTTGCTGGAACATTTGGTGATCCAATTGCAGGTCATGACTTAGAATTTTAACAAATGTGATTAATCATAAACTGTGGAAACTTAATCACTATGTTGTAGGAACGCACACTCATATACATACAACCCTCATTACTTCCTACGTCCCACAGTAACTGACAAAGCAGTAAAATCTATAGCACATATGTGGGTTTTTTTTTTCCATAAGCACAGATATCCTCTTCTTAGTTTATTTTCTTTGAAAATCTACTAGACAGCATTAATCAGCAGTGAGTTATCGACAAGGCTGGCAGAAGATCTTCAGTCAAAGCTATAACAAAACTCAGTACCTGACAGATAGTTTTGTTCATTCTTCTACCAGCTTTTACTACTGTGAGTGCTCCATTTTCTTATGTTTTTCTAATTCAAATGTGTCTTTTTTTAACTAAAAATGTCTTAAAAATGCCATTCAAAATGTAAATATTTTCTTGTATTCATAGTAAAAAAATCCATTAATTATAACAATTGATATCAGTTCTTTATTTTTAATCATAAAAGAGGACAAGATGAAAAAGAATTATCCTTCCCAAACTAAATATGCTTACACACATGTTTCTGTATATATTGATGTTTGATGATTAATTTTTTTAAGGCATGGCAAAAATTAGTATGACTATCTCTTGATGAAAAAAAGAAAATGAATTTAATATAGTCTCCTTCTGGAGAAAAAATATTTATATGCTTAAGTGACCCATAGTAAGGAGATAACTCTGAGAATAATGAATACAATGAAAAGTTTCTGGGCATAAAATGCTTTTAGTTCTTCCATATCTTGTACTCAGAACTGCCCTTTTCCCTTCTTTACATCCATTTTAGCCAAAAGGTATTACTTAGAACATTCTTCATAAGGACTAGTCATCTTGTAGAGTTGTGCATGCTGAAGTTTATCTTTCATGTTGAAAGGGCTGACCCTTATTCATTCTTCAGCTCCGTATCTGCTGCCATAGGCCTTATTAAGGTACCAGGAGAAATCTGTTAATCTATAGAACACTCTCCTGACAAACTATGAATACCCCGTGATGCCACCTACACACAGTCAAAAACACTTTAAGTTAGAAAATCTTAGAGTAATTTGTATCAGAAGAGAGCTCTGGAGATCATCTCATACAAACAGGGCAATTGGAAGCCCTGTTTGGTCAAGATCTGATTGTCTTCAGGGGTGGAGATGCTGCAGCCCCCTTTGGCAACTGGCTTTTCTACTTCCTACTGCTAACAATATTATTCTAAATACCTATTCTGATTATTCTTTGATTATTCACTTTCAGCTTGGTCTCCCATAGGTTTCTTCTGCAGAGTATTTTGGTTTGCTGTGACTGAGCCAGTGCTATTGCTATTGATGCTAGCTGTGTGGATATTCCCAGTCCAGTATTCAGACACTGGTGAGATAGATCTTCACACTTACAGGACATCTAAAAATATTCAAATGATAAATGTCTTTTGATTATGAATCTGTGTTCTGTTTTAAGCAGTCCTGTAGGATCTCTTGTCTGTGGACCTCATTTAGGTGTTGCACAGGGAGAAACAGAATTTATGTTTATATGTGCAGTGAACAAGACAGAAAATAGCAGGAAAATAATTTGATTTTATCCTTACTGCATGTGATTGCTGTTTTGATGAACTAGACTCTTTCCTGTCCATGACCACTTAGTCTTTATGTAATGCTTGATAATCTATCCAAAGAAACTGCTCACAAGTGACTGTTAATGATGTGATCTTCATATATTTATTTGATAAATTAAGTTCTACTTTATAGAACTGTTAAATGTTACCAGCAATAC
>VXBU01017406.1:58245-80493 GCA_013400315.1 Bombycilla garrulus
ATATATATATTATATATATATGCTCTAATTAATTATTAATTAACACTTTAATACTCAGAGGAGTACTTGCTATTTTTTGTGATAAATAAAAAATCTCTTTTTTTTGACTAAGAGAAACTAAAATAAAATTAAAGATAGATGAATGTAAAAATCCACATTTTTAATCATTCCAAGCATGTCAGCTGTAAAGTGAGAAAAAAGCAGAAAGATATATTGAAGGGACACATCAGTTTAAATTATATCATGCATATAGGCTGGTAAAAACCTGATGATACGCAGATACATATATACTGTTTTGATTAACTAACCTATAAAAATAATTTTATGCAATCTGCAAACAAGAAATATAACTCATAGCACATGAAATTCAAGGTAGAATTAAATACTGTATTTTATGTGCTTTACACCTGGATTTTGGAAAGTTATTTGACACAGTGCTTTGTGAATTACTGGCATCTATATATCCACCGAGTGTGTTTACAGCATAGCCTGCAGTGCAATGAAGAGACACCTGAGCCAGAACACATGCCAGATGCAGTAGAATCCCGACAGCACTGAGTTCAGCATGAGCTTATTCCTTCCACTCATGCCATCACAATATAGTCAGCTCTCTGTTATCAGTGCTAATTGGAGCCTCACAGAGTTTTGAAAACAGAATTAGTGCTATGGTTTCCACACTGAGCTAACTTGGTCAGGATCAGCCTCATGAACAGTCCCTTCTGCTTTATGAAAGATGATGCTATGCTGTCCAAATGCACGGAGTCACATTGGGTCTGAAGCTGTGTCCAGCATCTAAACCAATAAGCCCTCCAGATATGGCAGAGAGCATGGTGTGAAGACAGCTGGAACAGCTCTTGGTCACTGGCAAGGGCTCAGCACAGCATGGAAGCAGTTAAAATCTTCTGAGCCAAGGATAGCTGCCATTGCACTTGTGGCTCTACTTGGGCAGCAATCTGTGCAGCATTTTTACTGGCCTGCTTAGCTCATCTGGGAAATTTTTGCACCTTTGGCATGATTTATCTACAGCATGGATAGCTACTTCTCAGATGATGCAAAAGTTATTGAATTTGAGTTACTTCTGACCAGCTGTAGATGTTAATAATGTATGTATCTGAGCTACTCAGCCCAATTCACTGTGTGGTCAACTGAGAAAAATAACAGCTTTCAGGTTGTGATCTATTTCTTCAAAATCCTGACGAGAATTGCTCTTAAGTTTGCCTAATTCTCTACACTGAATAAAAGAAGCCTCAAATGTCTGTCTCAAATGTGGACATATAATATGATGTCTAGAGCTATCTGGCATTGTCTTTTGCATCTACCGTGAGTCCTGTGCCTTACTATTTTAAAATGCCTTATAAAAAAATCTCCTGTACAAGGAACAAAACAAAAAGCTGATTTTTCACTTACAAATTGACATAGGAGGGATATGTTTTGCATGTTCAGGGTTTGCAGAAGCTGTAGAGAACTGATATTATTTGACGCTGTGAGACATTCATTTGCTTTGTTAATTTGGGAGTGAGAAGAACACTTTATTATGGCACTGATATAAAATACAAGGGTGGCTTCAGGACAATAATCCTGTCTATAATTAGCTTCGTAACATCAAAGCAAAACCACTCCTTTTGTGAGTTTCCTAGGCTCTTGTGACATTGGTCTAAAATACTAGATCATACTGCTGTTCAGATAATTATAGATGCAGAGGGAAATATATAAACTCTCAGTTAATCGAGTAGATAAAAACTTAGTACCTACATCCAAAGGACAGCTTTGGATGAATGAGCCTCAGCTAAAAGGACCATATGTTAGGTTTGTAAGTGAGTGCACATACTGCATGCATCCTGAGAGTTGCTACGTACTCAGCCCTGAACTTGAAGGTTGGGCCAAGAGGAATGTTGCATAGAACACTTCACATGTTTTTGAAAAAGTATTGTTTACTTGAGGATAAAAATTTAAAAGCTTGAAGGCAAGGAATAAAAGGGTGAAAGGGAAAAGACCAACTTCATCAATTTTGAAAGGCAAAATATCAGACTATTGAAATGCGCTGTTTTGACACCTTCAAACTTACAGATGAGCAAATCCTTTTAAGAGTAGAAAAATCACTTCTTACCCAAGTGCACTTCTTTCCCCACTTCTTGCCTAAATCTACTACTGTTGTAGGTATCATGCTTAATATTTTAGTTGGAGACAGTCTGGGGGCAATGCTCATTTAAACACACAATTTATGACTGAAGCATTTGGAAGTTTTCAGACACCTACAAAACATGTGTTTAACTGGCTTTCACTTGTTGATACCACAGCAAAATAATGTTGCTTGCAAAATATTACATGAATTTTAAAGAAGATAGTGCTAAATTTGTTAACTACTAATTTTCATGATAAGCAATATTGACTATATTAATTAATATTTCTTTTTGTTACATGTTATAAAACGTAATGAGCTGCTGTAATACTATGTTATATTTTTTAAAATAAATAGCAGGTCAGAGCTAGGAAACTGTTTGGGTAAGGGCTTGATACAATGAAAGAACTCTGTGTTCTGATCACTGTACTTGTTTTCTGACAAAGGTATATCACTGAAACAATGTGCTTCAAAACCCATCTTCTGTGGCGATAAAAATCATGCAGATTGTACAAAGTAACTCTGACTCCAGCCAGCAACTAACCTAGTCACTCTGTCACTCCTCTTTAGAAGGATGGGTCAGAGGAATGAGAATGAAGAGCAAAACAAAGAGCAAAAGAATCAGAAGAGCAAAAATTAAAAGACTCATAGGTGAGGATAAGAGGATAAAGACAGTTGAAAATGTGAAGCAAAACTGCATGCAAGAGAAAAGTAAAATTAGGAACTCATTCAGTACTTCCCACTCATGGGCACTTTTCAACCACCTCCTGTAAAGCAGGGTCTCAGCACACATGATAGCTACTTGGGAAGACAAATGCATCACTGAATAGCCTCCATTCCTCCTCCTTTCCCCCAGTTTTTATTACTGAGAATGACATGATGTGGTATAAAACATCTCTTTGTACAGTTGTGATCACCTGTCTTCCTGTGTCTCCTCCCAGCCTCATGTGCACCCCAAACTACTCAGTGCAGGGTCAGAGTGGTAAATAAGAAAATCTCGGTAGTGGGTTGAACTGTTAGCCATGTCAAAACACTGGTGTGTTATCAGCCTGGTTTAATCACAAATTAAACACATAACATGCAGCTGCTACGAAGAACATTCACTCCATCTTTTCCAGTTCCAGTACAGTAATGGAGAAGTCTTTGGTAAAATAGCAGAATTAGAAAAAAAATATTTTAGGGCTATACTTCAGCAGTTTTTACTTGTGTTACTCTATACAAATAATAGAATTTATGTCAATACAGTTGTAAGTTGTATATGCTTGAGAATGTTTTCTGTCAACTTAGGAAAAGTCATACAACTGTTTTGATTTTGAGTTTCTAACAGGTGATTGCAAACAGGGTGTTGAAAGGCTGTGTGTAAAAGTGGACTATGTTCATTAAAACAAATGTATACTGGCTGTTTATAATTCTGTGAATGGCTGCCGAGAAAATAGCCCCCAAGGAGTTTCAATGAAGTCTAAAGAAAGCAAACAACCAGATTTTCAGCCAAAAGAATAAGTCCACAGTCTGTCCTTAACTCCCCTTATTGACACTGCAGAACAGTCTTTTGCATCTATAACAGCAGTCAGAAGGAAGGAGTCCACGCTTGAAAGCAGGTTAAAAGTAAAGTTGACGCAGACTGTGGAGTCTCTAAAAAAACCCACATTTCTGTAAGAGTTTCTATTCAAGGAAAAAAGGGCTTTTTAGCTACTTAAATGTTAGGACTAAATATATATCTATGAGTGAAGTATATATTAATTCTTTAGAAGTGGACTGAAAACCCAAAAACCCTGCCTCCAAAATTAGGTGCCATACTGTTAGCCAGTTTTATTCCCCACACAGCATGTTTGATTTAAACTGATTTGGATCTTAACACCTTTCGAAATTTCATTTTTCCCACTGTTATTGCCTCTGTTCAAATGAGTTTGCTGAGATGCTCTTATGATCTGGTTATGAAAATTATAAGAAAGATGGGTCTGCCGAAATTACGGTGCAAACAAGACCATATTCCAAAGTCAATAGTATAGATTTTATGTAACAGTAAATGTGAAGTACAGAGATAGTAAGAAATAGAACATGGAAAGATGGGAGAGAAAGAGAATGACAGTGGGACAGATTAAGTAAAAAATATCACCACTCTGTGGAACCCAATGGCATTCCATTGATACTCTTCCCCTGGTCTTCTTGGTGATGATGGTCCTGCAAGACATAGAGTTCAATGGATTAATATTTTTAGGCCAGCTGGGAATGCTCAGGTACCTCCCCTGGGCTGTCTGACACAGTCTCTTGCAGCAGACCCTGGATGTGTTGCATCACTTTGCATCACGTGCAGTGCTCTGCTGCAAGGCCTCAGCAATGAGTCTGGGGAGCACTTTGGGGGTCTTTGATGGATGATGGCGTCCCCTCAGCTACCCTTGTGTGAATGTCCCATGGTGTGGCCTTCCTGGGGTGAGGGCTCTGCAACTGAGTCAGTTTGGGTGTGGGAAGGTGGATGTTCACTCCCCCTAACCAGAGGTTACACTACATCCTGAAACTCTCCTCCTCCCCCTTTTGTTGTGGGGGGAGTGTGTGCAAACCTGGCCTCAGCAGATGAGCCTGTGGGCTGTGGCCTCCCCCGCCTTTAACCCTCCCAGAGCTGATTTTCAGGACAGCTGCTGGGTTTGGTTTTCTTGAGGATATGTTCTTCTCTCTCAGTTTCATTTACTTCTTCTTAGACCTGAGATAATTGGACAACGGTGTCCTTGATCTTATCTCAACCTCCTTCAGGCAAAGTTCCAGTCAGGAGGCTTACTGAGGGAGGGGTGGCCTTGGTGGTCACAGCTGCCTCCTGTGACCTCTTGGCCTATTGCCTGGCACCACCAAGAAGGGGATAGCTCCGTGCTCTTCACTCCCTCCCCTCCAGTGATAAGATCCCCTCTCAGCCTTCTCAGTTACAATCTAGATGATCTGACAGAATTACCTTCAAAAGATGATTCTTTTATCTAAGACCTCCCAGTTATATTTGATCTTTAAAGTTCAAGGACATTCAGTTCAAAGGTGTAAACCACACAAGACAATACAAGAATTCCACAAGAAGACCTCTGTGAAATAACTTCATTTGAATTAACAAAATATTCCTACTAAAGGACTTTTTTTTTCCTTTACTCTTAAGGTTTTAGATTCTAGCATGTGGGACTAAACTTCTTCCATCTGTTAAACTGAACTGCTGTGTGAAGTAATTGCAATGCTTAATAGCCACCCTGCCCCTCAAATCAATATTTTTTTCCCCAGTGTTATAAAAGAAAGAAAAAAAATCTCCTAAGTCACTAGCGCTCAATGTTAATTGCATCATGCAAGAAGCCAATATTGTCAACTTGCTTTATTCTCTGTTCTGTAAAAAAAGATCTACATTTTAGGAGCAGGAATAGCTTAGCAAGTTTCTTATGTGACTCTTCAGATAAAAAATTTGTTTCTGTAAGTAAAAACTGTCAGACAAAATATTTGTGATTCCGTGATGTAACTACAGTGTTACACTGCTGACTCCCTTTAGATTTGTGCGATATTGAGTTATCTCTGTGGAGCTCTTCCATGCAAATCAAGGAATAACACCCACCAAAAGGCATGCAGACCCTTGCCAAACCTAACACAGTGGCTGCTTGCACATGGGTCTGAGTCCTTCCCTCCATCACTTTGCCACAACAGCAGCTTATGCAATTCTTGAAAAGACCTTAGGCTTTCTATGAGAAGGCCACCTACTGTCTAGGCTTGTATTATTAATGATGAAACCCATTTTCTGAAACAGCCACACAAGTACTTTGCATCTTAACCACTGGGCATTATATCAGAGTTGGTATATTGAAGTGGTGACATTAAAAGATAGTGTGGGCTGGATCTAGTGTTCGTCTTCAAAGAGGCAGCTCTGAGCTTATCCTTGAATTTTCAAATAAGATCAGCTTTCTTCAGTGTGGAGAAAAATTCCCAGTTTGGTCTCGACGCTAAATTTCAGCCTTGAGCAAGGGTTTTTTAGACTAGCCTGTGACAAACAAGAATCCGTGATAGGCTGATAATTATAGCAATGTTTGAATGTACTGTTGTGACTTGCCTTTGTAGTGAAGAACCCCCTAGAGTAAATTGCATTTTTCATAAATACCAAACATTCGGGAATAATTACTGCAAAGCATTTGAATGCCTAAAGGCTCACTCCTTTACAAATGGAACCAACAGTGAGAAACAGACATGGAACAGCCACACATTTCTTATGAGTGTCTGTCTGTCCCAAATGCATTCATTCTATCCTCTTGTCCAAATCTACTTGAAAAGGCTTTTTTTCCCTTTATGCATTCAAAACATCATTAAACAATCATTGCTTTCTTGTTTGATCAACATGCTGCTCTCAGTTCTAGATTTAGTAATACAGTCTAAAATTTCTGACATGAGACATTTTCTAAATGAGCCATCTTCTCTAACAGCTGGGAAGATGGTGCAGTGTGGTTTCCATCTTTTTGTTTTTCTGTGAGCAGATGAGTCAAGTAAAGATTATCAAGTGCCAGAGCATTGACTTTGAATATTTCTGTTATAGCTGAATATATTTGTTTCCGTGATTTATCTTTCAAAAGTATAATTGAACCATCTTCATAGAAGCTGGCAGCTTATACACAAACACTCAAAATATTCCCTCTTTCAGGTATTTATTATTTTCAGGCCTTGGTTTTTGTACTTTCTCACTTCCTTCCTTTTTTTGTCTTTCTTTATCACTTAATTACATCCAGTGATCTCTCTAATGTTGTCATATTTTATATCTTTTTTCATCTCTTTTTTTAATCTGTGTATTCTGGCTTGTTAGCCACTGAAAATGTCCCTGTGAAAGATTATTCTTTCAGCAGGGACCAGAGACTAGTGGGTTTTTTTAATCTGCCTGTTGTTTCTGTTAACTGGTGAAGATATATGCCACCTTGGACATAACCTCTTGTAGGAATGACAGATTATTCCTATAAAAAGGAATTTTGCTATGAATTTCCTGTTACTGGACATGCTGTCTTCCAGAATTGCTAATTCCAGAGAAGATGACAGTGTGGAAAGAATGAAGCCTAACCTGTCCTTGGGCAGGCAATAATTTCATCATTTCTTTAGTTTAATTTTTGCAGTTAGCTTACTTTCTTCTCTGCTTTTACTGACTGTCTTGTTTTAGAATAATTCCTGAAAATAGCAGCTTTGAGAAACAGTTATACTTTATGACTGATGTGGGATTCAGGTTCAATTTCATAATTATCTTGCTGTCTACACAGCATAGACATCTGTACCCTCCCTCTAGTCAGTGGGACTGACTGCATTTCTGGGGTAGCAGTTACAGAATGACTAAAATGGCAATGCACAACAAATTTAAAGTTTCATTTATGGAGAGTCAAACTTTTTTTTTATAATGTCTCTTGTGGTTTAAATTATTGATGCTCAGAAATGCAGGTCTACAACAGGCAGCATTCAAAAAATAAAGCAAATTATTAACATTTGTATTTCTTTATTGAAGAACTGAAAATTATTTGAACATTAAGTATATTTAAAAATCAGCTAAAGAGAAAACCACATGACAAATGCTTTGAACAACAAAATGTGACAAGATTGTTGTAATTGACATGCAATGTGAAATCCAGATATCTTGGGTGTTTAGGATTGATAAGAACAGAAGGAATTGAGTAACACCGCAAGACTCAGAATGAATCAGCATATAGAAACAACATGAAAGAAGTCATAAGACACTGGCCTGTACAGAAAGTCTAGATACACATAGGAAGCAAAAACCTCATGTTGGATATGCAACAGGGCTTAGAAAAAACATTTAAATTTGAATGTGTACAAACTTGAAGCATTATTAGTTTCATTTCTTTCAGAGACTTGAAAAATTATTTTTCAAAATATATACAAAATGTGAGTTTATTTTAATAAAGTTACCTGGTGATTACTACACACTTTTCATTTTCAGTTTTCAGAGGTGTGAATACAATGTCCTACTTTTTGTGAAAGAATTCAAATATATTACTTCAATTTCTATTGGCATGTAGTGGAGAAAGAAGTAAAGGCATGGGATAGAGAAAAGGGTGGTACATTTTTTCATGCATTGAAATGCTAAGAAGTGTTAAGAATAATTTTACTGGAAGGACAATCTTGAAGTTCAGTAACTTGATATTTCACTTTGCCTGGGCAGACAACAAAAAGAAAAACAATTTAAAAATACATGGTGAATATAATGTATTTTAGCTTCCTTAGTATTCCAAACACTTAAAGTTACTCACACTTAACAGTCCACCTTAATGGATTCAACATTGTTATTATTTGTACTGCATAGCACACTGAAACATCTTACTTATGTTACATTGTCAAAGGGCTAAAGAAACTAAACAAAAACTACAAATCTTTTTATATTTCCCACAGATAACAACTGGAGCATGGGATACCTATTGTAATGGGACAGAAATACTGCTACCATTCTCGTTCTATTATTTCTCATTTACAAGCTTTTGCTAGCTCACTGATTTATTTGTTGGGTTTTTTTGTTGTTTTTTTTTTTTCTAAAGTACTACACCAAAGCACTCTTTACAGACATGGTCTAAGCAGAAGAAAAAATCATGTCACAGGATACAATACCTGTGAAGATCACAGTCACTGGAAAGCATATGTTTTACAAGTAGCTGCTCATGTTGCTAAAAAAATAAGAAAATTCTAGTTCAAACTATAAGATATTTATCTTCAGTCAGTTGAGTATGTTTTTCAATTCTGAATGTTGAGTTTTCCATTAAGCAATAATAAAATTATCAATAGACAGGTACTATTCTATGGTGAGATTACAGACAGCAATAATCTTTGTTTCATTATAAATTGATACCAATTCCAAGATTCTGTCAAAGCTACTGTCAGTCCTTGCTGCCACCACATGCATAGTAAATATTGCTAGATATTACTCTACACTTTTTTTGGCTATTCAAAGTGTGTGCAATCAAATTGAACTCCTAGATTTGTCATGTTATGCTACAGTGCAAAATTAATCTGAAATCAATGCAATACTCCCACTGACATAAAATAACCATAAATCAAGACTTGTCACTGTAGTGATGCATCTCAGGTTATCTTAGGTTATTTCTGATGCAAAAAGGAATCTGTTCTTTATCTACATAACCATATTTTAATATGGAAAGAAAAAGTACATGCTGGCACAACTTCTGGTCATGACATAAATTGTGCACCTACCATAAAATGAAGGTTAAGTATGGGAAAGGGGAGTTTATCAACAAGAGTTTTTACTGTTTATAATTTAAAAGATTATTAAAGACTTTTTTGTTATGAACTGTGTTTCACTTGTGTCTGAAGTGTTGATCCACAACAATTTATAGCAGCTGATTATTTAACTGGTAACACCTAACTCCAGTCTTCATTTACACCAGTAACTGCATGACCGGGAAAGCAGGCTGATTTATGAAAATGTGAGCAAGCTTAGAATTACAGCCATAGACTTTACAACTGTGCTATCAAAGCGGAGAATAAAACAGATTCTCTTAAACCATTTTTGTGTCTCCCAACTCTGTACATTCTTTTCATATATATTAATAAATTTATCTTCACAAAGTTCATTTGAGAAAAGGGAATATTTTTTAGGTTCTTTGAACAATTGTTGCAGTGGAAATTAATCAGCTGTATTAAATGTCAATCATCAAAAATTTTATTCCCAATATTACTAAAAATTAATAGTCCAGAGAGATGAAAAATGAAAGGCTAAATTCCATACTGGTGTCTCAAAATCATTTCAGTGCTCTGTGAGCTGGTGTCCCACAGAAAGTTCTTTGCAGATTTTTTATATCAGTTGTTCTTACCTTTATTTAAATTACCCTCAATATAATGATCTTCTCACGATCCACATGCCCCATCTCTCTACCTCTTTAGCAAGGCCTCCATCACTGTTTCCTTCTCATTTATCAGGGTGCAGTCCTTTGGCAGGAAATCAGTGGAATAAATGGAATCATGCTAGTGCATCCACTGAGACAGTTCAGCTAATCCTAATTTTTCCAATTCCCTGGACAGACAAAAACCTCTAGGGAAGTGCATTGGTCTATATCTTGAGATGCACCGCTTGTTTCTGTGCTCTGACATAAAAGAATTGATACCACAAGTTATAGGCAGCATGGAGAGGCGATGAAGACCTAATATGCCATGCAAGTTGTGCAGGCTGGAACACACAGTTTGAAGAGAAATGTGCCTCATTTCAGATGTATTGAGAATCCACATGTAGTAGAAGGGCAAGAAATGAGACAATCAAAGTTCCAAGGAAATTGAAAAGCACAGTCTGGTGGTAGATTCCGTACATGATGGGTATCTTTTCAATGGATTTGGTGTACTGTTTTCTTACCCAGCAAGGATTCACTAGAAGTAAATCATGTTTGACCAACCTGACTGCGTTGTAAAATAGAAACACTATCCGGAGGGATGAGGGGAGAGAAGTGGGTATTGTCTACCCTCACCTCAGAAAAGCTTTTGTTGCTGTCTTTCACAACATCATTATAGGCAAACTCTGCAAGGACTGGATGAGTGAAGAGCAAGTGGATTGAGAGCTGGCTGAACAGCAGATCCCAGAGGGCTGTAATCAGTGTACAAAGGGATGCCTGCCAGTAATGGTGTCCCCCAGTGTTCAATGCTGGGTCCAGAGTTGTTGAACTTTTTCATCAATGGAATGGGTGAAGAGGCAGATGCCTCCGCAGCAATTTTGCTGATAACACAAAGCCGGGAAGAGTGACCAAAACCCCAGAGCTGGGTGGCCTTCAGAAGGACCTTGAGAGGTTGGAGAAGAACAGTCTGAAGTTCAGCAAAGGCAAATACAGGGTCCTGTGCTGAGGAAGAATAACCCCACGCTCCAGCACAGGCTGGAGAATGATCTTCTGGAAGGAAGTTCTGCAGAAAAGGACCTTGGGAGGCCACAGGATCCTGCTAGACCACAAGCTGTCCATGAGCCAGCAGTATGCCCTGATGTCCAAGAAGGCAAACGGTGTCCTGTGGTGTAATAGGAAGAGCATTGCCAGCAGGTTGAGAGAGGTGATACTGCCTCTCTACTCAGCCTTGGTGGGGCCTCAGAGTCCTTCGTCCAATTCTGAGCTCCTCAGTCAAGGGAGACATGAAGATCCTGGAATGGATCCAGCAGAGGGCCACAAAGACAGTTAGGGGACTGGAACATCTCTCTTAGGAGGAAAGGCTAAGGGAGTTTGGCCTGTTCAGCATCAAGAAGATAAACTGATAGGACATTTCATCAATGTCTGTAAGTATCTAAAGGGAGGGTGTCAAGAAGAGGGAGCCAGGCTCTTCTTGGTCATACCAGACAATATGACAAGGAGCAACAGACAAAAACTGATGCACAGCAAGTCCCACCTGAATCTGGGAAAGAGTTAGTGTTCTGTGAGGGTGAAAGCAGCCTGGAACAGATTGTACAGAGAGGTTGTGGAGTCTCCCTCACTGGAGATGTTCAAAAACCACCTGGATGTAATTGCATGCCATGTGCTCTAGGATGACCCTGCTTGAGGAAGGAGGTTGGACCACATGATCCCCAGTGGTTCCTTCCAACCCGTTGACTCCAAGAGCAACTCAACTGACTGAACTGGGAAAAAAGTAGCAGTTTGATAATATATGCCTAATTTTGATACTGTAATTTAGATACCTCAAAGGCCTTGCATGAAGATTTTAATCAATTTTTGGTGAAGTCATTGCAGAATGGCCAAAAGTGTATCTGTGAAGACTGTAATTTCTTCCATGTTAGGTTCTTGCCACAGAACAGGTATTTTTAACTTGGGTCAATCATCCAAGAATAGGCATCTCATTCCATTTGAAATACCCTTAATTGTTCAACATAGCACCTTCACAAGGCTGACAAACAGACAGATGCATGCCCTTCTGTAGTATCAGTTGAAGTACAGCAAAGGCATCCTGTTGCATCTCATGTTGCACTATTATGCTATGCCTGGACAACTGGCCTGAATTTCTTATTCCTTCATTTACACACATGGAATCATTACATTCAGTTTAGCTATCAGTCAGATCACTGAGACATGTGCACTTAACTATAAAGTAACAGTTTGCTTAGGAAGGACAAAAACCATCAAGCTTGGTCATACTTGCCCTCCATAACGCCAAACTTTTCTATACAATCTTGCTACTTCATCATACCTGCCCCTGCTGCCTCCTATGAAATTACCTTGAAGAAATGTGGTGAAATGAAAAGGGAGCACTGAGCTCACTTTCAGAGTCACCATGAACTTGAAATTTTCCAAGATCCTGGACAGAAGCTAGTGCTAGTTACAGTCAGGCCGTGTGCTGGGTTGATCAAGCAGACAGAAAAATCACAACAAATATCTATTTTAGTGCTTAGGCAGATGGGTTTAGAGCTGCTGAAGTGTTTTCTTCATGTGTCAGTGATGCCTATGACCATATGAATGCACATGCTGGAGGTCTAGAAAGGAGCAGAAGGCATAGAGTGTTGACTGTACACATGAGAGACACCAGGCTGAGTTTCTGTGTCCAGACCCCTGGGTATAGCCACACAGCAGCTGTGAGTTTCATGTGTTTTGTCAGGAGGGCAGCCAGATCCTTACAGAGGGAGCAAAAAATAGAGTAAAGAAAAAACATAAATGAGAACTCAGACATCTAGACTTGGACTTTTAGTCTGAATAATCAGACTGTGTGACACCTTACATTTTCAAGGTAAATTTTTGGCTTTAAGAACTCTTTCTGAAGATGATATTTTGTCATGTAAAATGAGAAAAAAACTGCCATTTTAGATAATTCATAGTTATCTTTCAAAATTAAAATTAGTGTTAAATTTTCTTAGTCATATTCTTCTTTGTAATTAACCTTGGAAAAGTGTTCTTTATCTTCTGGCTTTACCTAGTGTGCTGAGACTTAATTTCTCAGTCATTCAAAAAACATCCAGATAGTTGCTCATTTTGCTAACCAAGAAATAGCTTTGTATTCCATATTGGTACCATCCAGTTTATAAGAGGACTCCACAAATCCTTGTGTCATTAGAAAGAACAGTATCCAGCTATAAGATAGCAGTGGAGATAAATTAATTTGGAAAGAGGTTTAAATTTTATCTGTTTCATCATCTCCCAGAGTACCTATCCATTTTTACTAAGAAGCCAAGAGCAACATAAGTATCTCACTAAAACATTTAAAGTTAATGATGTGAATCAATCCATAGATAGACTCACTAAGCTTACACAATACTTCTCTATAAGGCTCAAGAATAATGACTTATACACGCTATGTCTTGGAATATATTCGCAAAGGTTGATTACTTTCATAACAAGCTGATTTCAAGTTTATGGTACCTACATACAACTCATGATAAAATATGTTATGGAAAAAACTACAGAAGTTCCATACACTTTCAGAAAACTTAAGAGCAATTTAAATACCATAAGCACTGCAAATATTAAAAGAACTAATATTCTGTTGCAGTTTTTAAATTGAGCCTAAAATAAAAGGGTTGAACTGAAGCAGCTCTCAAGAACTAGGATCTTATCTGTGGGCTAAGAGGTGGTTGTGTTAATTACAGATTTATGGATGAGAGACATTACCTCTGAAGGATTTCAGGCTAGTAACTCATTATGAGAAACCAAAGATTTCTCCAGCATTTCTTTAGTTAACGTGGACTTCTTATAAAAAAAGCAACCAAATACAACTGCACTTACTTATCAGTTTAAGTATTTTTTGAATGAATGTTTATCACTGAGTATTTCAAAGAGGACTAGAAGTGAGAATGAAATTGTGATTTACTAAAATTACATCTTGTATATAAATAGCACTTATGTATCAAAATATGTGTTTAGGATTCAGAAAACAAAAAACCCCAACATTTTTATATATCACTCACCTTCTGAACCACTCTGATGCCATGAGCTCATGTTTATATTCCAAGGTAGAAGATGATCATCAAACAGCTTTGGATCACAAGATTTCCTGATGTCAAAACACAGTCTAAAAAAAGTTTACTTCTATTCTCATTTTCAAGAAAAATGTGTATTTTCTTTTAAGATCTAGCTTAATCTACCCAATTTCTTTTATTGCTTTTTTTCTACAGGTAGATGTCAGATATGACCAGAAAGTTTAACCTTGGCATTGCAGATCATTGTTTCAGTATCTACAAGAATATACTCACATTGAGAATTTAGTCAGATTGTAGTTGCTGGGTTTTTGACTGTCCTTTTCACAAGTGTAATCATGGTATAGCTAACTCCAAAAAGAACTGCTGGATTGACTCATTTTTTAGTAATATTAAAGTTTAAGAGAATGATATGATAAAGAATTTCCTGACATTAACCTGTACACACTTTTAACCATTTTCTAAACTATTCTTTAAATAAATCAAGCCAAGGTTTATGAATGGTGTTTTCTATGTATTCTAATAAAAAAATACAAGATGATAACCATGATGATGTTTTGTCTGTAAACTATGTTTTTTTGAGAAAGATCACTCTGTTCTCTTTTTCCATACTTCACTACTTAGTTTTCGCTTACTTTATATATAAGCAATTTTTTCTGTATAAGCTGGACAGGAAAAGTTCTTTATTAAATGTTCTCTTTATAACTAAAGTTATCTGAGCTTCTAGTTGGTATATATATTGGGGATTTTTTAGCAAAACTTGTAATATTTTTAAAGTTTTCACAAAATTTTAAGACAACAAAAATGCAATGCTTGCTTGTTAGTACATAGAAAATGGATTTACAAATATAAATAAGAACTTGTAATAGGCAAAATTTTAGAAGCTTAAAGGCTTTGATATAAATTCCCACACATACATAGTGTCTGTAATGTCAAGGTCGTGGTTTTGATCTCTGCATGGGCTATTCACTTAAGAGCTGGACTTGATGATCAAGGGACTTTTGGGTCCCTTCCAATTCACAATATTCTGTGATTCTGTGACTAAGCTGAGCTATCTGAGCTGTCTAAATCCCTGAGGTTCACAAAAATTGAGTCTCAAAAACTTGAGAGACCAGACTTTTCCTCTGGTGCCAGCCAGTTTAAGAAGTGAACATAGCTTTTCTTATCTTATTTTGGCACTAGTTCTCTTGGAGAGATTAAAAAGTGTAGAGGAAAGCCAAATGAATAATAGCAACAACAAAACAATTTCTTGAGCGTGTAAAAAGACTTCATTTGAGTCTAAAACTTGTTATCTTTCAATGCTTGATGTACCTAGCCACAACTGTGTACATCCCTTCCCACTCTATCTATAGTTATTTAAAACATATGGGACTACTCAGTAATCTTTTAACCTGTTGTCTGAAAAAAAATTCCTTAACTTACAGGTAGGCAGACTGAATTTTCAGGAAGTCATGTCATTTCACATGCATAATCTCATGTTTGTACCAGTTCAAGAATGATCTCATTCTATGAAGCAGTCACGATATCAATGCACAGGTATTATTGCAAATAAAAAGCATAAACCAAGACATAGTCTGTGCCAAAACACATAAGAAAACTAACAGCCCCTTTTCAGTCACTCCACTGATTTCCTGTTTAAATAGGGAAAAACACTGAGTATCAGATTTATTTCATTTAATGTGTTCCTTATCCTTAGTATCTGTTTAGTGAAGATACATGTATCTCCAACTGAAGCATGATGAGAAAAAAAATAAAAATCACCATTTGGATAATGATAATTGACAAAGTTTGGCTTTGGTTAAAATAAATCCTGATTTTAATTTTTTCATGTCTCACTACCCTTTCTTTCAGGCCAGACTGTGCTCTTTCCTTCAAAGGTTTCTGCCAGAAATTTTAAAGCTCTTCAGAGTTCTAGTTTTACCATGACAGTTGTCATCTACTGGTTCCCATTATTACTGATGATTAATTCTAGCTTTTGAATTGTGCTCCTTTCCTAAATATATAAAAATATAAATATTTTATACAGGAACACAGTTTAACAGGAACAAAGTTTAAGAAGCTGTTGCATATAATAGTACCAGGAAAGAGAAACCTAGAGGATAACAGCTGAGATCTGCTACTGTGCTCCTCTGTGCACTCGACTCATGAAGATTATGTATTTTATTAAGACCATCTACTTTGGAATCAAACAGCATCCACATCGGTTTTGGTCAGTTTGAAATGTTGTCACTATTAATTTATGCCCTGTCAGATATCACTATTTTCCCAAATGGAAATACTTCAGATTTTCTCATTCTTTCCATTCTCTTCCTTCTTTTGAAGATGTTCCAATTTTGACTTTATACTCAACTGCTTTAAACAGCTTTAACAGTCCATGTCAGTACCAGTTAATTAATTTTTCCTGGTGTCTATCCTAAAGGTGATACTGTCAGCAAATGTAACCCAGACAAGAAAGACACCTTTTTTCTGTAAGAACTCCCCTCACTCAATCTCCCCAGTCTAACTAACCTCCCCCCCAAAATAATACAAATTACATTTTATTATGCAGTCCTTGTAGCAAAAAACCAAATTCTTGTTGAAACGGCTCACAGTACAAGTCTCAAAACATACTTCCCCCTGCCAAGAAATCACCTGACTTTATTTTGTTTAAATACTGTCAAACATATTAGTTTCCCTCTACCTACATTTTCTACTGAAGAAAACTTTATTTTATTCAAAAAACTTCTGAAGGTTTAAGGACAAAAAGTTGAGATTATGGTCACAATTATGAAAATTATAGGTAAGGAAAGGTTCATACCTGGCTAAAAATACCCTACACTTTTAACTCCCAGTTAATAATTTTAAAGACTCTCTAGATCGGTTAAAACTGATCATATATCTCAATCCTCTGAATTCTAACAAATCTTTTAAGAGCACATTCTTTTTTCCATGAAAAATAGGTTGTGCTTATCTAGGATCTCAGAGATTAGTTTTACCACCAGGAAAGAGAAGAAAGGTTAAATTATACATTTACCCTATATTTTATTTAGAATTTCCTGCATATTTTCTTCAGTGGAGATCATGGAATATATTTGCAATTGTTTATCAACCTAAAATCACTTTCTATAGGTCTTATCAAGTTTATTAAACATGGAAATAATCACATGTATTCCAGCATTTTTTGCTGTGTAATAAATGTGTTCATATCAGTTTTATTCTTGGCAGGTAAGGAGTAATGATTTTTTTACTTCCTCTGCTAGTTCAGGGGTCTTCTAAATCAAAGCCTAACATCACTGACGGAGTTTCAAACAATTAGCAAACTTGTCATCATGGTGCATTAGCATTTTAGAGCTGATGTTAGGGCATCAATAAGATTTAACAGGCCTGATCAGCCTTACCTTAGGCTTCCAGCCACACCAAAGTCTCCAGTTCCTCAATGGACTCCTCAAGCCCCTCCAGAGCTATGCTGGAAGACTATTGAACCTCTGCTCAGAAGCAGGCATTCCCTTGCCTGTGCATGGAGCCCCATAATCAGAGCTCTGCTGCCCATGAGGGCTCTGAGCCAGAGCCTGGCTGTGCACTCAGGGTAGGTGCTGGCTGACACTGTACTCCCATACCCCCCCATCCCCCTGCCTGCTTAAACCAGTACCAGGGGTTATGATGGCTCCATCCAGTTCACTCTGGATTTTGGGGGACAGATGGCAACAGGGTAGCCAAGGGCTGTCAGGAATGGTGACCCAGATGTCTTGCTAGTACGCTAATATGACTATAAATCAATCATCCTACTCCATAAATAGCAGACAGCCCAGAGCCCTTGAGCTCTCCTGGCACGACACTGGGCTGCATGCCAGGATCTCCCCTTGAGTAAGGACATCTTTGAAGCTTATTCCTTGAGGTTGAGATGTTCCTTGCCGCAACAGATCTTTGGTAATGATCATCAGTGGGCTAAACTTTGAAATATTAGCTGAATGAAATAAGGATTAATTATGAACATATCATAATTTAGGAGTAAATTGTTGACCAAATGTATGACTAGGACTGGACCCAGTTGCACCTAAACTCCTCTTTGAGACAGAGTTAAGAACACAAGGCAGTAATTTCTGGATGTTGTGACTCAACAGGAGGCTCTTCCTGCTTTATCTAACCCTGTCCTCTATGCAGATATCAATCCAGTCTATCTTATCATGGAGACCTGTTAAACCACTGTCACATCTACCACTGAATTTTGATAGCTCACTATTCTATGTCAATAAAGCATATCACTGTTTCTCTATCAGGATTGAAGTACATCACTCCATTCATGAAACAAGGACCTGTAGTGCCAACTCTCCTGCACATCCTCAGCTCCTGGTGCTCCTAAGGAGCAGCTTCCTAACAATTCATTTTAGGTGAAATACGCATTACTTTTGCATGAACATATACCTGAATATTCAAAACTAATACTTAAATAATGAGACAAGGATGGGGCTGCATCTTCAAACAATAAAGCAAATTGGTTTTTGAAAGCAGCATGCACTCAGATTTGGAAATAAATACAACTTGCTTTTACTGGTAAATATTTAAAGATATTTTAAATACTTTCCTTTTTTTGTTTACCTTAGTGTACTTTAGCTTCTAATAAACTCAGTCCTAAAGTAGCCAGTATTTTAGACAACCTAAATAAATTTTTGTCATCATGGTTGCCCACAACCATAGTCAAGACAGATACAATACTTTTTGGAGAACTAAACTTTGTTCAAGCAGCTTCTCTCAGCCTTCTGTTTTCTTCTACAAGCAGAATCACTCAGCACTGTTCCTTAGACAGGGCTATACAACCTTCAGAGGATCAAACTTCACCCAAGAAGCATCACAAAGTCTTCTGATTTGTTCTACTTTTTGATCAGCTAACTCCTTCCTATTTCGCTCCCAGCTGCTTATCCCTGTCTGTCCCTTCTTCAACATCCTACCTTTGCCATTCCTCTCAGCACAGCCAGCAGACACCAGGCCACTGGCATATCTCAGCTCAGCAGACAGATCCCCACTGACTCAGGCTCAGCCAACTCCCTCTTTATTAGGGCTTGTCCTTATTGGTTACACCTGTGGCCTATCAAGGGTTAGGCTGCTTCTAGTCCTCTTGTAATTAGCACTGCTGCCCACGTTTCATCACAACCAATACAGAGAACAACATAAAGTTACATTAAAAATTGATACATTAGAATTTATACTGTTTTTTTACCTATGCTACTCAACCTTTCCTGAACCTTTTCTGGTCTATGAGATGTCAAGAAAGGAATTGGTATTTTATCAGCTCACAGGTATATTCAGTGCCTAAGAGACACTGCCAACAAGAAAATGTTTATAATAAACTCTGGTAATTCAAAATAATTTGTTTATTTAAATGTTACTCTCTATTTCTGCTATCATCCTTCGCAAGTCTTTCTTTTTCAATTGAAATCTACACTCTTCCACTATCCTTGTGGAGGTATTTGAGTTTTAAAATTTGATTGGAAAGAAATCATCTATATAAAGACTTTAGGAGTTCTTAGAACACCAAATCATCAGTTTGATGGCCATACAGGTAATTTCTTATTCCAGTGCTAATCAAAACAAGATACACTAAATGCTGATTAGATTTGGTCGTAATCTTTTGAATCAAATATTTTTCTTCTAGGAAATAGTGATTTATCAAAATTAAACACTATATGAGTAACATTAAATTCTTGTGCTTTAACAAACAAATAAACAAAATATGATGAGAAAGCAACAAAATAGATCCTTCACACTTATGTGATGTAATTTTACAGTGATTAAACATAGTCTGGGATGGAGCCAACTTCTGGGACTCCTCCTCGTATAATACTGCAGTAGTAGTTGGAATGTGGGAAATATTGATTAGGTATTTAAGAAAAAAAATACCACAAGGAGGCTCAAATATTGGAGCAGGTTACTCAGAGAAGTTGTAAGATGTCTATCCTTAATAGTATTCAAGATTCAATTACCACAGACCGGAGTATCTCCGTTTAATTAGGTGTCTTTTGAGCAGAGGGAGGGCTGAGTACCTCCAAATTTTTTTTCTAATCTGAATTATTATATTTTTCAGTTCTAAGAGTGCTGGAATTTCTGGCCAAAACTACTGTTGCTTATCACTTACAGTAGAACTATCAGCCCTGTGTTTAGGACTAATGCCTGGAATACCTATATCAAAGTCCCTTTGACTACTGAATTTTGGGTATTTTGGAAATCTTGTTCTACAGTATTTTACATCTTAATTCCATCTAGTACCAGAATCTAGTTTGTGTTAGATATCATTTTATTTCATGAAGAATGGAATTTTTTTCTAAACCTAAACATGAGTGGGATGAAACCAGCCATTTTTGGTGGTTTCATTGCTTCCATTTTTCTCTAAGAATTGTTGGCAAACATGAAAATCAAAACATCCCTCAGGGACTGATATATTCTCAAGGTCTAAGGAAACAGGAAGCTATTTTTGTAAATCTACTTGTAATAAACCTCTTCCATATAATATTTTTAAACAATCATATTTTACAGTTTCTCCCCCTTTTTACCTGGTTGGGTTACATTTACTGTTTTTGTTTTATTTCATATATATATATATATATATATATATAAATTGTGTTTGTTCTTTCTGTAAGTATTATATTTTATCACATCTTCTACCTTCTTTTTCTAATACCCTTCCTCCTTTTTAATACACAATCTGGAATTCTATCTTTATCAACCTTCTGCTCATTTAACTAGCATTAAGTTTAACTTTTTCTTAATGTGCCTAATATATCTAATGATTCTGCAAAACTATTGATAGTTCTTGATATCCCAGGCTGTCTCTCAACTACCTGATGTTTGTTAGAACAGGATCACTGGGAAAAACTTCTCTTTTATATCTAGGACAAATATCATCAAAGTCTGAAAAAAAACAAGGTTTAGCAAGAAATACAGTTCAGCTAGTGTTCACATGCATAGAAAAACTTGCGCTGAGGCAACCTGCAATATGCAAACTGCTGCTGTGCTATCCCTGACTGGACAAGACTCAGTGGATACAAAAAAGACATTTGGGTTATCAGTTACCCACGAGTTCACTTTAAAATACAAATGGGTTGTAAAAAAAAAAAAAAAATAGAATAGAATAGAATAGAAAGTTCACTTTTTGATTTTAACCTTTGAAATAAGGTCAAAAAAGAAATCAGAAAACAGTCTTAACCCAGTAAAATCAGAAAATGGCACCAAGACTTGATACTAATCACTTTACTGCTCATCATCTATAATGCCGAGATAGCCCATCTTCAAGAGTTACTCAGCTGCATCTTGTCCTAACTGTACTATTATCCAGTGAGAATGTCTCACTTCTATTCTCGTTATACTGAAATCTGAGCTGTATTTTCAGAAAGCTATAATTTTAAGCATATCTTCTATGATCTTCAGTCTTTGTTTCTCCTTGCGATGTGCTTGTATTTTTGATTATTCATGGTCTTTTCTGAAAATACAAATAAAAGACTGGTGAAACTTGTCTGGAGCTGAAAAGCATATGTGACAATATATTATTATCATAATTTTTATTTTTACGTTTACCAGCCTGAAAATAAAATGAGTTGTACTCTATGTTTTGTGAGCTCTCAGGTCTTACTACAGACAGCATGATTTTACATAGGAATCTTTCCCTTCAAATAAGTTTGTAACCTGTTTGGGGATTATTTTTTCTTGTTTATTTGGGGGTATTTGTTTGTTTTTATAAGGAAGTATAATTTCTATAACTTTATATTTTCAAAAGCTGAATTACTATGCTGAATTTCCACATATGTAGTCTATTAATAACACACATGATCAGATTTTCTTCTGGTGTGATTATCCAGTAATCCTGCAGCCACTGCTCGTAATTGGCTTGATGATTCATTCTGCGTATAGCTTGCAGATTCCTCGGGTTTTCACATCCTCTTCAATTCTAGCAAAATTATAACTTTGAAGACAATAGGTTCATAGGAAAATTGTTCAAGTAAAGACCTGAAGGCTCTATCAGCTACTTGTTAGAGGGCAGAAAGTACAAGTCAGTAAAGATTATCAATACTATCATTATTAATTATTAATTACTATTATTATTAATTATTGATGTTGTTGTTGTTGTTGTTGTTGTTGTTGATTAATTTTTCCCACCATAATAATTTGAAATTTGTCTTCAATATTTAAGATCTTGTGTCTCAATGAAAAGTGAATTCTTAAAGGACAATACATTTTATCATATAATATGTGCCCAAGGACATATGAATCTCTATTTTCATACACTTGT
>VXBU01017406.1:80520-92637 GCA_013400315.1 Bombycilla garrulus
TTTTCATACACTTGTTTTTCTTTAAAATATTAATATAAAATTTATTTGTCTAATTTTTCAGATATTCAACTTTCTATGATTCCCACTTACCCATGCAATTCTATGCTTTTTCTCTGTCATGCAAAGTAAAAGAACATAGAAATAAGTCAATGGTCTGTGTGTAGATAAATTCTTCTCAGAGAAGGATGGGGGAAAAATAATCTCTTGAATTAGCTCCTTTTTCCTCTTTCACTTTTCCTTCAGCTACAGACGCTACAGGATTCAAACCACTGCCAAATCATAACTGTGGCATCAGTGGAGGTTTCGTAGTGAAGTTTGCACAGTTTAAATAGAATTGTACCACACTATTTGCCTTTGGAGTTTAAGACGGTCCTATACCCCTGCAAGAAAATATAAAGTATTTCAAGATCTGTCTAATTTAATCTGTAGACATAACCTGTGGCATACCATCACAGCTTGTAGTATGCAGGTTGCTAGAGACAGTCTTATCTACTGAACTGAAATTTAGAAGTTTATTAACGAAAAACAATGAAACATCCTTGCTCACACACATACACAAATTTGGACAAAAGACTAAAATAGGATTTTTTTTTCTTGCAAAGCAAGATTGGATGAAGTCACACACTTTGATCCATAGTCTATTTGAGANTTATTATTATTAATTATTGTTGTTGTTGTTGTTGTTGTTGTTGTTGTTGATTAATTTTTCCCACCATAATAATTTGAAATTTGTCTTCAATATTTAAGATCTTGTGTCTCAATGAAAAGTGAATTCTTAAAGGACAATACATTTTATCATATAATATGTGCCCAAGGACATATGAATCTCTANACACTATTTGCCTTTGGAGTTTAAGACGGTCCTATACCCCTGCAAGAAAATATAAAGTATTTCAAGATCTGTCTAATTTAATCTGTAGACATAACCTGTGGCATACCATCACAGCTTGTAGTATGCAGGTTGCTAGAGACAGTCTTATCTACTGAACTGAAATTTAGAAGTTTATTAACGAAAAACAATGAAACATCCTTGCTCACACACATACACAAATTTGGACAAAAGACTAAAATAGGAATTTTTTTTCTTGCAAAGCAAGATTGGATGAAGTCACACACTTTGATCCATAGTCTATTTGAGACTTAGTGAAGTGAAATGAATTGCCTACTGTTACAAAAAGAAGCAAATGTTATGTATTCAACCAAACATATCCCAGTAATCGTTTTCAATCCAGAATGCTTCTCCAAGTGGCCGCTCAGTCTGTTTACATGAGTATCACATCACAGTTAACATGGTCTCTTTTCTTTAAAGCACACTTTTTTCAGCTGCCATTCCGACAGTCCTCTACAGTTACATATTCACATGGCCAGCCATCAGCTGGCATATGAATAAAATATGAACCAAAAATATGTATAGATTTCTTAAAGTTTTATTTTTTAAAATTGATATTTTTTTAAGTAAGGAAAATACTCCAAGGATTCTAAGGCAAGCTTCAACCAAGCAATTGAAATGCTTTCTTCCCTTTGACAATCCACAAGTCTCCTTTATCTTTTCTGTTCCTAAGGGTAAATTGAGACACTTTCATGGAAAAGGTATCTTCAGGCCCTTAGCTGAAATATCTAAGAACTTATTTAGCCTAAGGTCATTCTAAAAACTAATCAGGAAAATAGAACAGTCTGTAATCCCTACGCTTCCACAAACTATGCAAGAACCTGAACTATGCAAGAAGCTGTATGAGTGTTTGATATAGTTAAATAGATTTAATCTCAGTGTGTTTTAAACAGATTTTAAAGTCCTGGGATAAAATCAAGTCACATTTGAAACCAATTGAAAACATCCATTAATTCCACTGCAGCACAATTTTCAGTCCTTGAGTTGCTTACAGAGAAAATATTTGCTAAGAACCATATTTAACAGTGATCTAACAATATTACTTGTCCAGCTCCTCTCAGAAAAATCTACAACCAACCAAATAGAAAGAAAAAGTAAAAACAGTTCCAAAAGCCCAATATTGTAATTCTTCATGACTGTGAATGTTTTGTTGCTTGAGCACACTTTGTATATTACTTGGAAGTAACTGCTTAACTATTACAGTTTACATTAAACATACAAACAAGAAATGTTGACTCCATCTCAACATTCTCAGGCTTTGAAATGAAGTGGGAAGATGAAACAATGTGCAAAAAATCTTAAAACTGTTATTTGTCAAGTTCCTGTACTTTTCTATTTTTCAGTGCAGTCCTAAGTATGTAAGACATGTCCACCTTAGAAAATTAGGATAATTTGCAATTCAGTCTCTAAGGTATCAATCAAACCCCCAGTTTTTCAGGCCATTTAATACACGAGTATTATCAAATGTCTTTACAACTGGCTGCATTATAGGTTCCCAGCTGGGATCTTTTCACTGTAACCCTTGAGTAAGGCTAAAACTGTAAAATCAAAATTATAAATCTGTGACAAATCTTTGAGTGAAACTGCAAAAATCTGTGTCAGCTGCACCCATGAGTTTAATTAAAGCTATCTGGAAACTACTAAGTCCAAACATATTTCAAATATTGCGTGTCCCAACCTTTATGGCTGTGTGATTTACAATGTACAAGAAGCATTCCTTTTATGGTTTTTTCTATTTGTAACAATATGAATGGTCTTTTACTTGTGCTCTGATACCTTTTGGGTTTGTCTGGTGGTCACAGCTAACAGGTCATAATTTCCTGCTCTCAGGAGTGTTGCTTGGCAGTGACCATTCAAATAAAATTGGTATCACTGAGGGACTGGAGGCTATATCACGCAGCTAGGAGGCTATCCATACAGTGCTACCAGCTTACTTTGTGGTTTCTTTTATTTTTCCATCTTTAAAATGAAAGTAGCAATGATTCATCTCCTTTTTTTGGGTGCCATAGAAAAATAGATCTGCTCTGCTTGAAGAGTGTAAGCCAATGATTTATATAAAAACAAGCTAAATAATAGAAAAAAAGATTGCATATAATCACAAGACAGAAGAGAAATATTAAACTTGAAAATAGAATAGAATGGTGAAATCAAAGGAATCAGTTCCATCAATAAGAATGTGTAGTTGGGCAGTGGGAATGGAACTCATGAGACATACGGTATATTGATCAATATCTCACTGCTTAAATTTTAGACTCTGATTTGGCTAAAGAATTCAATAAACTTATGATATGCCATGAAAGAAGTTGATGATGGAGAAAAAATACGGCATTTTTATCACAACTCTATCCAAATCAAGTGGACAGTGTAAGTAGGTTAACTGCTTAGGTGTGTTTCTTGAATTGGATTCAATGTGTTTCATGTCGTAATTCTGACTCATAAAAGATGGCGTTATAGCTATGAAACTTTTTTCATCACTTTTTGATATTGTGCTGAAGATTTGGAATATTTTACTTCAACATAAATGTGCTTTCCAAACAGCCAGAAATCATTCTTTTTCTTCCAGGGGCTGGTATTTACAAAGAATCACCAAGTATGTTCATATTCTACAAGTAGAATTAAACAACAAATTTTTTTGTGTAGGAGAAAAAGGTTAGCTTGACCAAATAACTCTTCACTTTGGTATATTTCAATGGATGTAAAAATGGAGAATGCTTCTAAAGGAAAATGTTTTGCCATGTTGTATTTATAGGTCACAGGTAAAAGGTTTGTTTTTTTCCTAGAAAAAGCTTATTTTCCATCAGTTTTGTGTCTGGGTAATACAGTAATAGCACAGTGAGGATTTCTGGCAAAAGGAATGAAGTATTAGTCCATGAAAACATATTTATTCTATATTGTAAATATTTTAAAGGCTCAAGTATTTGTTTACAAGTTGGTACATTTGATAATTGCAGCTGTTTCCTAAAGGATATAGTAGGAACCATGGTTTAAACATAGAAAAATCATAGCTGTATTTGTGACAAAATATAAATATTTCCATTGTGTACAGTGTTCCTGTGAATGCATAGGTATACACCTGAAAAATACGTCTACATGTCTCAGTGTAATGTCATACGCAAAAGATTGCATAAAGTGAGTAGATTTCTTTAAAACAGAAAGAGAACACAAAGAAAGGCTAATTGTCTTTGCAGGCCATTAAATAATCCTATGTTTTTTAGTAGACAGAAAGGTTAACTGCCCTGCTTTGGCACTCTCTATCCTCTATCCCTGCTGTGATAGGTCAGCACCTGTTAGAAAAGAGGATCTGCACACTCCCTGATACCAAATCCTAGAGTATAAAATAGGTGCCATTAGTTTTATGCTATTAAACCCTGGACTTCTTTACAGTCTTGACATTACTCCAGACAGTCTGACTTGAGAAAGAAAGAGGAAAATAACACTTCTTCAAAATAATGATGATATTTTAGATCCTCAAGGGCATCAAGGTATGATGTCAGAGGAGATCAGGGAAAGGCACATTGAATGGTAAAACAGGCTGGTTTAGAAGGCAGCATCTCTAGGAAGGCTGGACGAGAAGCACATTAAAAGCACTGTGGACAAAAAGGACAGAAAAGTACCTGTCAGATACTTTTATGATTTCTTCTTGAAAGCAGATGGATTCTTACAAAATGTTTCAGTCTTCAGGATACTGGCTACATGTAAAAAGTATAAAGCCGTTGACAATGTGATGATTAACGTGAGGCAGAGCACAATTTTAACATTTTTATTGATGTTAATTCTCTTCACAGAGAAGGGAAAATTACTATGACCTGTAAAGCCTTTGATGCTGTTAAACCATTTCTTTATTGAAAATCACTCAAACATGATCAAATTAGCTGGCAGTAAAAATCTCAGGTAGCTAGTGTGCTAGATATACATATGATTTAAAGGTAAGCAATATTAAATGAGTTTTTCAATCAAGATTTTTTTTTTTTATTTTCCTATTATCCTAGCTTTGCTTTTACTTTTTCACTACATTTAAAGCACTTTTCTGGGTGCTTGAAATTCTTTCTCTTGGGCAAATTAGAAGTACAGGGGTTTTGTTGATGCGCCTGAATTCAAAGGTAACTGCATGATAATTTGCCTTGTAGAGCAATTACATTTCAAATACAAGTTTGTCAGAAATTAGGACAAATCAGTTGTGTGAGGTAAATGCAGTGAAAAATGACAAAAAAACTTCATATAATCTGTTCAGTATATTCCAGTTTCTAAGCCTCATACAAATATATGAATTATGCTTTTTTTCTTAGGTTATATTTATGGCAATAACGCTTAACATACCTGTTTATAATTCAATAGATTATAATTGAAGGTGTTTTCTCATCCAATACATCAAAACTAAGTTTTATATGTTGTCAAGTATTTTAATTTAAGAAATTTGATAACTGAGTTTCAGATGTCCCTCAGAGACAGTAAATATATTATTTTGCTTTGTATACTGTTGTAATAAGAATTTAAACAATAAATTTTCCAGTAGCTGGTATATACTACATCCCTGCATACCACTGTATTATTACATACCAAACAGTATGCCATATAGCTATAATTTCTATTCAAGACAAGTGATCTAATTGTTAATCTAATTTCCGCTCTTGGAAAGCTGTATTAGAACCTAGTTTCCTTTTAAAATACAGTGTTTCAATCCACTTCTACAAAAAAAAACAGCACAAACTTGACCAGGAATTTCAGATACATGTTTTATGATTTTCTCCTGAACCCTTGATTGTTGTATTCCTTTCTGCACACAGGACCAATTTCAGTGGAAGGAGTAGAAATACTCCATACTTAAATTAGCTGGTGGTCTTACAGTAAATGTATCTGGTGAGATAATGTTGAAATTTTGGATCTGGAGCTGGTTTCGTTCTTCTTGAATGAACACTTCATTTTCATGTAATTCATTCAAATGTCATTATCTCCAGTGTTACAAAGGGTGTGTGTGGCTAGATCCCCTGCATCAGGTCCATTGGAGAAGCTAGGTAACAATCTTTTAGTTTCTAGAAATAGATCCTGACTTCTTTTGGTTAGACTGACTCTGGACATGCATAGAAAACTCATCTGTATCTTTTAAAACCTCACACTGAAATAGCAAGCTTCTGCTATTCACATGCTGAATTGATGTTTTACATTTTAATTTTGTTACAGTTCAAATAACATTTATTTTATTTTCTGTTCACTATAACTATGATTTAAAATGAAATATTTTGTAGTTATTCTCTCCATAAATTCTACAGTTAGAATAAATATTTTTTAAATAATTTTTGTTTAAAAATCCAGCTAAAAATCCAGATTTTTTTTTTTCTTCAAGAATACATGACTGCACAGGAGAAATTTTGGGCTTTTACTACGCGAGTTTATTTTATTCCTATGTGTCATTATGGTAGTTTACAAATTTCTTTAGCTGATAAGTGTGAAATAATATACTACAATTTCAGGTGACAAAAATATGTTAAATAATGAAAGAAAATGGATATTTCCTTCTTGCTCACATGCCAGTTCTTTGCTATCAAAAAAATCCAAGAGGCAGAAGCTTTATTTTCAGTGATAAACTGCAAGTGTGAAGTAAGGCTAATTGCAGAACTCCATTCATAATGTTTCCCATCTGGATAGATTTCAGATCTAGCTAAAAAAAGTGTGTTTCCACTACAAAACTAGAATAAAATGTAAACAAAAATCCAAACAGACAAAAACAAAGCATAAAACAAACAAACAAACAAACCCCAAAACAACAAAAAACACCCCCTCATGATTAAGGAACACAGTTCAAGGTTTCTGAATTGCCTGCAAGCAGGTTTGTTACAATCAAAATGCTTGTCATCAGAGTATGTCTGAGATGAAAACATCAATTGAAATTGTGATTATATGTTAAAAGTTAAATTCTCATTTCCATACCCTTTTGCTCCACATCATGCTCCTTAGTGGAGCCTGGAGTGAAACTTTGCAATAGGTTAAATGAATATTCCTTGGGAGCAGCATGTCCTCTAGAAAACAGCCAGAGAGCTAGCACTTGCTAAATCTCTTGTCTTCAGACCTTGACAGAGTGGTGAAGATGCAGCATGCAGTTTGACACAGAAATTGATTGCCATGATAGACCACATGGCAACTCAAAGAAACAGCTATGTTAAACAGAAATCCTTCCTCCCTTCTATCCAAAATATATGACAGGATTGAGGCTTAAAAAGAAACAGTTGCTTCAACTCACTGATCTTGCAATGATTTTTGGACTGTGCTGCTCTTACTCCACAGGGTCTCTGAAAGAGGATGGGTGAGGATTACGTGTTGAATTAACAGTGCATTTCAATGTTTGATGGTTCGGGGTTTTTTATTTATCTTCAAATGCTTGATCTGGGACATACAAAAACAAAGTTTAATCCCTATACCTTTACATAAAGGCTAGATAGCTTACAAGTGATGATGGAGATAGTGGGAGTAAGTAGCAGTAGTGTCCACATACAGCACTCCCAGCGTCAAGGTCTCACTCCTGCCCAAAGTATGTAGAAATTTTCTGTGCAAAGCCAATGTCATAGACTAAATTTTTGGTAATATATATTTGTAAAGAGTTGTTCCTTAATTGAAAAACTCTTATTAGCTGTGATTGTATTACACAGACAATATATTTTTGTTTCCTAAGTCTTGGAGAGAAGAGTTTTCTCTTTCTTGGGGGAAGAAAGGAAAAGAGAACAATATTTTAAAGCAGTCACACTAATTTATTTGTCATATTTTTAAAATGCTTTCTCCTCGTACAAGTTAATCTGAGCTTGACTATGAAATGCTAGCTTTGAGTTGGCAGGCCTGAAGCCTGATTGAACTGCTGAATAAAAAATACATCCTTTTATACCACAAATAATGCAAGAAAGCTGGTTTAGTGTTTCTGTAGTAGACTGGCATAAAGAATTATCTAACTAAAATAGGTCCTTGGATCCATTATTTCTTGACAAAGCCATCACCTGACTCAGAAGTCACTGAAATTTCATTCTCCTCTTTTGTTTACAACACCACCAAATTATCTGCATGCCCTCATATTCATAACTTGTAACATAACAGATGAAAAAAGAAAGTGAGTCTTTGCATTTGTGTTATTATTTGTTCTGAGTTGAGACGAGGCATACTATTACTCCATTCAGGATACAGACATGAACTGCTAAAGCATGAAATTCTAAGGATTTTGACGGATGATTCATGACTTCAAAAAGACCTGTGCCCACTGTATTTCAGAAATTATGAACAAACTTGAACAAAGTGTATAAACTTATTAAGACCACAAAGGATATTTGAGGGATCTGTAGTACTGTGCTCAGAACTGAAGAAAAGTCTAGACATTTTCTCAGGAAATCTTTACATGTGAACACAAGGAATCAAATTATTCTGATGCTCAAGGAAAATGCTTAGAAAGCAGCCAATAATTTTTTCCCCTGGGAAGGCAAGATAAACCTCATTTTAGTCAAGGAAGTAAAGCAGATGGTAATCTTAAGTTAAGCAACATAAATACAAGAACAGATTCACAAAAATGATTTTAAAATAAGGTTTGGATGGCTAAATCAATCTAGTATTTAGTTCTTAATGAAGTGTTAGCAAATATTTGAAGTTTTGCTTACATGCATAAGTAACACTTTTGTAGCTTTTAGGAAATAACAGACTTGTAAGATTTAGTTACTGTGTGCAACTTCTCTTTTTGTGTTACTGGTAGAAGAAAAATATTGGGATTTGCATCTTAACTAGTTTTTCAAAAAAGTTAATTAACCCATATAAGTAAGCCAGCCTACTGGGCTAAAATCAGCCCAGGAGTTCAGGTAGCCAAGGAGCAATGCAAAACCTTCTAGAACTGAAGGGCTGCCAAGTAGACTGAAAGCTGTGTAAAAGAACAGTGTCTTGTGCATGATGAAATCCATGCCTGTCATATGATTTTCATGCCACAGTTCAAAAATCTGTCAGTACTGAGAATATGCAGAGGATTAAAATTTCATTATGACTCTTCATGGAGTAAAAAGAACTGTCAGAGGAAGGAAATTTGATGTGGAATTTATCTAGGCAAGCATTACCTCTGTCTCTGTGGGGTTCAACCAATGAAGGTTAAGCACATCTGTGGCACATATCCCAGTAATGGCATATATCAGAAGAGATGGAGACTCTTTCAGTGAAGAGCAAGGAAATGTCTAAAGTTATGATTATCTCTGTATGTGATGTCAGCTTGGATTTGAATCCAAACTTGAGCTCAAACCTCTTTGTTGTTAATGTGTCGTTTTTTTTCTGTGGTCTGATGCTGAACAAAGCATTTAGTTCCCAGTTGGGGAAACTCAGATCTGAGGCAAGGGGAGGAGCTCGGTTTTGTGTGACAGAATGGATGTGACTCCATGTCTTATATTCAGATCTTGGCATTAGTTTTTCATACTCTTCGATTTACTGAGATTAATAAGTTTTCAAAAAGATCCTGAATACTGTCCTCAAGCTAATTTCATGTGATACATGATACTGTGATCCTTCTGTAGTTGAGTTAATTTTGTCTATACTTTCTTGCCTTATTTTTTTAGGGTGTGTATGGCTTTTTATTTTTTCTCTTTTTTAATCATCAAGAACATTTATCAGTAATCATGGACCTTTGAGTATAAAGAATAGTCCTATAATGATCCTATTTAGTTCCCCCAGTGTATTTAGATGCTTTGATGTCTTCACACTGACTTTGGTGTGTCAAAATTTGTTGTATGTGATTTCTAAGTCAGTTTCTCTCTGCTGGGGGTAATGATGTAATTCCTATGGACTGCTGTCAAGTTGAGGGACATGGTGGGCTTCAGAGCAGATCTTTTCAGTAAAACTGGGACAGAAGTGGCTTTAAGTCTTTTCTGCATTATTTGTCACTAGAACCCTTGCCTGCTGGAAAGTGAGATTGCATTTTTGTCTGTCTTCCTTTTGCTGCATATGTACCTACAGAAATCTCACTTGTTGCCTTTTGCATTCTTTTCTATTTCCAGCTCCAGTTTCAACTTCTGGCTTTCATTTCAAACCTGTATGCTTGAGCAATATTCTTTGTAGGTCTCTCAGGTCACTGCTTCCCACTTCTACCTTCTGTGTATTTTATTTTTGCATTTAAGTTCAGTCATGTGTTCCCTGTTCATCTATGCTGACCATCTCCTATGATTACTAGACTGTCTGCACATTGGAAAAGGATGGCTGTCCTTGAACACGAGCTAGTTTTCCTGGGATATATAGGGCTGTTTTTTTCATGTGCTCCCTCCTGTCAGATTCCAGAAGAAGCTAAAATCTGATATGTTTGAAATCCAGAGCTGTAGTTCTGCTGTTCAACTAATTTTTAGTTTTTAGAAGAAGGCTTTGTGAGGCTTTAGAAGGTTTGTGGATCAGTTGTCTGTAGCAGATGTTCAGTTTGGCATCACTCATGTTCGTCTGTCCTTGACCAGCTTGCTCTTTGCTCCAAGGTAAAGTTCTGTGCGTATGTACTGCTCCATTGTACTGAATTCAGCCCCTCCTGCTTGTCTTCCTGTCCCATCCATGCTAAAGGGTCTGTATCCCTCTATTGCACCCCTCCATTTATGAGTCATACCCCGTTATATATCTGTGATCCTAATGAGACCACAGCTCTGGAGCTGTTCATAGGCAGTCCCTGATTTCTCCATCTTGTTTTTCATGCAATGTGCAGGCACTTGCAATGAGTCTCAAGGTTCCATAGCAGTAATGATAGTATCTCCATCTATATGGATTTCTCTGGGTGCCTCTTCATTTCCCCTGAGGCCTCCACTTCTCTTCAGGTATTTTCAATTTTCCCAACAGTCTTGTTTAAAGCTTGCCTCAGTGAAGTACAAAACCACTTTGCAAAGATGTGCTTCCTGGGCTTTATCAAATGGCTTGTGTTACTCCTCAGGCAGTTTAGGGTAGCAGCAGTGTGAAGGTGGGGCAACACCAGCCTCTGAGCAGTGGCAAAGCTGGGCCTTGGATTGTTGGTTCTCATTAGCTGTGAAAATTATGCTGAGAAACATTCCACTGTCTCTTTGTTTGTCTGCACTGATTTCTAAACTTGCCTTAGTCAAGCTAATTCAGGCTGGCAAATGAAATAGCTTTGTTTTTACCAAATGGGTACTCAAGGTAGCCCTATTTTGATGCTACAAGAAGAGAAAGAAAAATTTTTTGCATTTATGAAATTGGAGATTAGAGTTCTGAACTCTGCATAGGTTGGTGGCTTCAGTCTTGCAGAAGCAAGATGCTAGCTTAGTATCCCTGCAAAGGAACTTCTCTGTGTAAGAAAACTCAGTGGTAACTGTGAGCCAGAAAACCCCATTCCTTGCTAGGGAAACTGAGTACCAACACTTGTCTCCTAAGGAATTTAGAATTCAGTAAATGCCATAGGAACCCTGTGGGGTTCTATAAGTCAGCAGCTCATAAGCCATGCTGCTGCCTTGTGTAGTGTTGCAGATCAAGAAGGAACAGGTGCAAACAGAAACACAGGAAATTCTATTTTAACATTAGAAAATATGTTTTTTACTGTGAGCGTGGTTAGATACCAGAACAGTTTACCCAGAGATGTTGCAAAGTTCTGATCCTTGGTGTCATTCAAAGTCCAACTGTACACGGCCATGATCAACCTTTATAGCCAACTTTGCTTTGAGAAGATGGCTCAGAATAAACAATGCCCAGCAGTCCCTCCCAATTTCAAAAACTCTGTGATAGACATTAATATCAGCTAAAAAGTCGTATTTGTTTAAGATGGTGAACCTTTGTGAATTCTTGAAAGCATCCCAGCATTTTGACTTAAGAAGCTTTGTTATGATAGTTTTGGAGAGCACAGATAAGTGAAATTTGGTGACACATCCCACTCCACTTAGAGCAATGATTGCTAAGGAGATCTGTTCTGTCTTTTCATAAATCCATTGAAGAAGCTGCCAATCAGAATTTAAATACTCTTATCTGTTGGTTGCAGTTGAGTTTGTATTTAATTTACTTATTTATTTATTTATTTATTTATTTATTTCCTTCATGTGACCTCTGAATTAAGGTCAAAAGAAGAAATGATTACTAGGCAGAATCATACTAGAGTGAGTCATCACTGATTTTATGGTGTTGATGCTATTCTTAGTATTTTAGACATAACCATCAGTGTCAATGTTAAAAATTACTTCAATTGTTAAAATAGAGTCTGTTTTTGAGGTAAGCATTTCTTTTATGACATTTCTATCATGAAAATCCTATGG
>VXBU01017406.1:92672-160608 GCA_013400315.1 Bombycilla garrulus
TGAGTAAAATACCAATATTGCTTTTCTGCCTGAAGTCAATCTTTTTGGAGTCTTTGCATTACACAAGACTGGGACTTTTGTCACGTCTATTTACATTCACCTTTAGTCATCTTAGAATATTTAGTCTGTCTTTTTCTACATCAACATTATCTTGATATTTCAATTCAACCTATAGTCATAAATGATTACTAGTTTTCTTCACCTCCTCCTTCCCTTTCTGGATGAAAGGTATGTAAAAAAAAAAGATGATGATCTAAACCCATCATGAATAGAAAAAATGTCAGCAAAAGAGATATATTATACAACACAGCAAGTATCTTGGGAGTTTGTTAGTTGTGGTAGCACCCTAATTTTCCTTCTTGATCCCCACTGAATGTGCGTGGATATGGTTGCTTAGTTTCTGTTGCCTATAAGAAAAACAAAAAGCCAACATAAATTCTTCTGGAAAGGGAAGTATTGAGTGATGGTGGTGCTTTTGATAAAGGAATTAAGAAGAAGTAAGGAGATAAGCCTGATTACATCTGTAAAGTGGCTCAAGTGGAAATTACAAAAAAGACCATGTGAGACAGCTGAAGGTCAGTGACAAAAGGAGAAAAAATGTTCAGAATTGTACTGCAGAAAACAGCTTGACACAATCAATTGTTGATATTCCTGGCTGAAGCCACATCTTGGTTTTGTTTCTGCAAGTCTGAGTTTCTTTTTGGCATTGATCCAGTACAAATAAAGTGAACAATAAGTCTGTTGAACCCTCAGTCTGTTTTTTTTGACTTTTTTTCTGGTCACTTTGAGTGTTTTTCATCTACTTTCCTATCTCTGTTGAAATGTGTTCCCTTCTAGTTTGCTAGTGCAGTTAGGTTATCACGGTATATTGTCTGTTCGCGTGGTGGAGAAGTAAATCTTGGCAAGTTAACTTGGGATTTCTGTCAAAAAACTTGAGAGTCATTGGGTCATCTCACCAAAATCCACTGGCTCTGTTACAAAGCTGAATAACTGTGTAACTTTATGTAAACTTAAGCAAATGCTTATAAAAATTCTATTACTTTAGTGAATTAGAGGTGTCATCAAATACATCAGATTGCCTTTCCAATGGCATTTAAAACTAAGGAATATCTGCAGAAATTTCACTCAGCTGCCTTTACAATGAAACAAGCGATCTGATACTGGAAAAGGGTCTCCTACAAAGCTGAAGCCTTTAGATTCTTAATCCTCTGAAGAAATTCAGTGCTATTTTTCAAATATATGTCTAGAAGACTTTATTCTACATTGTTAGACTACTGGCTTCTGAAACAAGTCACAAAATGCACAAGGTCAGATCAAGCTCATAGTATATACCTTAAAAAATATTTATACAAGAAATAAACAGCCAACTTTAAATATTGCTTTTGATCAACATTCTGTTTAAAGAAATCACAAGAAGTTCTTTATATACTTTATTAATTTCTACACTGAAGAAATCGTAATTGTTGTGGAAAGAACCCAAAGCTATCAGTACAAGATATTTTCTTGTCATACATTTCCCCAAGAACCAGTCTAGCTGGAATAAACACATGGCATTGTGAAATCAGTGTTTATTCATGGGGATAAAATCCCAAGGTGAGATACACTCTTTTATTGAACACACTGGAGAAATTCTCTTTAAGGACCTGAAATTCTCAGGGAAAATCAAGCCACAACATGCCTGCAGAAGCAGGATCATCACTCCACAGTACATGTTAAAACTTCAGTGGGCAAAACTTGGTGGTGGGCAAAGTGCCCCATCCCTCCCCTCTAATACAGAAAATACAGCAAGTTTGTGCTTCCCTGAGTGCCTGATACTGATGCTTAAGCTAGAGCACAGCTTAAGCTTAGTGAAAGCTGTGAGCCGCGGTGGCTGATTGGAACTCGGCACAAAGCCCCTGCTAAATTGTCAGTAGAGTGCTGCACTGTGCCATGCTGGATGAAACACTGTGGTTGTTCTGCAAATGAGGCATTTTTTTCAACTCGTATTGTTTATGAACAGCATTTTCTGACAGTCTTGGAAAAGCCTCCAAGATTTTTATAATGACCTGCTTTTATATTCCTCCCTGTAATGGATAAACTGGCAAGGATATAAGCATCAGCAAAGGCATATTGCTAAATGAGTATCAGTAGACATGGTCCTCAGCATATTATCCCTGTACTTTGTGAATATAATTCATCCTTATAATAAAATGTTATATCACAGCAACCCATAGTGGGGGTGGAGCACCACACACTAATCAGTCTGCAATGATTGCTTATATCAGCCTGAGCCTGCTTGTTCCATAGTAGAAACAACAAATCTTACATCATCTCTGGCAATTCTGGTTTATGAGTACAATTATATGTACTAGGGCCTAATGATATTAATATAAATAAAAGTAGCGAGTTTAAACAAATCCATGCAATGGGAACTTTAATTACTCAGCTGTACTAAAAATTTGTTAACCTTTTAATAGTACTGTGAGCTGAGAACTACATAAATTGTTCTTGGTATTTTTTCTCCCAATTTAGATTTCTTAAAATTTAGCAAAAAATTTAAATAATGTTACACACATGGCAACTTGCTACACACAATTTATTTTGCCAGAAGATTAATAGATTTACTTATGTTAATTAGAGTTATGTTAAATAAAATAAATAAATTATGTTAATTTTCACAACAAATTCCTCCATTATGCAGAGTTCTCTAATAATAATGTTGAGGACTATAGCTTAATTAGTGATCTTTCGGCACTGAGTATTTAATTTTAAATTAGCCATTTTGTGAGGCATGCTCATCCTGTGGCAGACTGATGCTGTCTGGCTGCCAAGCACCCATATGCCACTCTCATTCCACTTCCTCAGCATGATGGGGTAACGTATAAGATGAAAAATTTAAGAATCAAGATAAGGACAGGGAGATCACTCACCAGTTACTTTCAGAGGCAAAACAATCTTGACTTGGGAAAGATTAATTTATTTCCAACTAAAAAAATAGAAAAGTATAGAAACAAAGACAGAACCAAAACTGAATCTGCCCTGTTTCTTCCCATGCATAGCTTTAATTTTCCTTTCATGGCTCCTCTGCTTTCTCCCTAGTCCAGGCAATGCAGGGAGATAGGAAATAGGAATTGCAGTCAGTTCATAATACTTTCTCTCTGCAACTCAGTGCTACTTACATTCTTCCTCTCTCCCCCTCCCACAAGCTGCATTTTGTCATGGACTGCTCCTGCATGGTTTTCTTCCATGGAATGCAGTGCTTCAAGAACAGACTGCTCTGGTATGGATTCCCCACAGGGTCACAGGTTCTACCAGAAAACCTACCCCAGCACGGGATCTGCTTCCCACAGGTCCACAGGTGCTTTCAGGATCCTGCTTCAGTGCTCTCCAGGGCATGCAGCTTCTTGCTGGGCATGTCCACCTGTTCTGCTGTGGGGTTCTCCATAAGCTCTAGGATATCTGTTTTGTTGCCCTCCTCCATGGGCTGCAAGGGGACAGCCTGCCTCGCTGAGCTCTTCTCTCCATGGGCTGCAGGGGAATCTATCCTAGTGCCTGGAGCACCCCCTCCCCTTCCTTTTTCACTGACCTTGGTGTCTGCAGAGTTGTCACTGATTGACTGAGCAGTGGGCCTATCCTGGAGCCACCTGAACTGTCTCTGTCCAGTGTCGGGGCATTCCTTTGCCTGTTTGCACACAAGCCATCCTTGCAGGCTTCACTGCCTCCCATCAAAATTTTGCCACATAAATCCATGGCATATCCTTAAGAAATTTTTAAAGGCTTGCAGTATTTGTAGTTTATAATATGTGTGGTGACTGAAACAGCAGGTACAAAGCACAATGGGAACACATGAATCCTGTGTCAAATACATGGAGCAATAGTAAGCATGAAAACTTGCACAAGGCACAGAGCAGATGTGGGGTTTTTTCTCTAGAGAAAAACAGTGAGGATAAAGGATGGAAAAAAGTCATTGACACTAATGTGCCTGTGGAACACAGAGATCCTTGAGCTAATCTTCACTGAGCTGAAAAATCCACGTAGAAAAGTTAAGGGCCATATGGCTGCACCAGCTGGTGTCCACAAATGTCTTATCCACACATACATACCCCACATGAAAACAACAAGGATTTGCCAGCTCTCCTAGCTTATGCTGGGCCAGTTTGCTGACCGCATCGCAGGATGTCTAACAGTCTGCGCACATCCAGTAGTGACTGAGAGTTGATGGTGCAGCTGGGCAACTGTGACACGTTTCATACCCTGCCTTTTGGAGGGAAAAATCACACTGCTCATGACAAAATAGAATAATTTCATTTGGAAAAAGACCTTCAGTATCAAGTCCACCTGCAAACCTAACACTTGCACTTGTCCCAAACTGCCACACCTACACATCTTTTACATCTCTCCAGGGCTGGTGATTCAATCGCATCCCTGGAGACCTTGTTCCAATACTTGACAAGCTTTTTGGTGTAAAAAAAAAATTCCCTAACATCCAATCTTAACTTCCCCTGGTGCAGTTTAAGGCAATGTCTTCTCACCCTTATTACTTCTGATTTTGAAGTATTTTGAGGTATTGATTTTTGAAGCTTCACTGTGCTAGACTTACCTGACAGGGTAATTTTTTTTTAAGTTGCAGTGTCTACTTCCAAAGAATCCTGAAATTGTGCTGCATAGAGACATTTTCTAATTGAAAATATTTTATTGAATTACATGAGAAAAAGTCTTCTCTGTACCCTTGTATAATTAATTTGATGAATACCAAGTTCATTCAATATCGTGAACTTCCCATAGCTTCAGTTCTCAGAGCAAGTTTTCACATCCAGTAATACACTTGCCTACATTACAGTGCCCATGTTTCATTGATGAACTTTTTTTTTCAAAGGAACAGCATGTTCTGGCAGATATGCACATATACTGTCTACTGTGTCTTGTTTGCACAAGGATTTCAGGTTAATCTCTGCTTGCCTCCAACTATCATTTTAATGTGAGTGTCTTGGAACAGAGCTCTGTGACAAGAGGCAAATTTAGGCAAATTTAAAAGCAAATTTTAATGTAGTAACTAAATTCTGTAGCAGCTAACTCACAAAATTTCTTTACAGACATCTGTGTAGAATACAGTAGAAATTTTTTTTTTTTGCAAGGTCATGTCTGGTGAAAAGGCATGTCCTCATGCCTTTAACTGTACTTCTCACAGCATTAAGAGTGCTACTTCAGCCTTTTCATGGGAGTACATGGAGGCAAAGATCTCAAAAAATATTATCTGCAGCAACATAACTTTGTATTGGATATTAGATGTTCATAAGGGAGATGTTAAAAGTCGATGAATTAGTCACACAGACATCTTTTCATTTCTTCATTATTATTTGGAATAATTCTACTTCCTTTAATAATCAGCTTTGGGGAGGATGAAAGCCTGCTTTAAAGTAGCAGATGGGAGAACATCGGGGATGGTTTTAGTATACCTACTGCCTTTGTAAACATAATTCTTTGATCTAATTTTAAGTTACATCACATTCACAGAAAGTCCAATCCCCATGTTTTCTTCTCTTTTCTTTACATTAAATTGCACTGTTTACAGGTAAATGTATATGATTCACAGGATGTGAATAGATTGACAGAAAAAACCCACCACAATTTTTGCTGCCTGCCTATCCTTAAATGTAGCTCAGTAACATGAGTTATAGACTATAAAATAGTTGTAACATCTTAAAGAAAAATAAGGTTCTGCTAGGATGAGCTCTAGAAAATGCTTAATCATGGAAAAGAGAGTGTTTCCATTTCCTCCTGGACATGAGTGACACAACTTAGTTTAACTTAATCTTCAGACAGTGGAAACATTTTTTTAAATATAGAACAATATACAGAGGATTTTTTGTTTCATTTACTATTTGAAGACTCATTCACTTTCACCTGTGGTTAGATCACATCTCATTTGGTATTACAATCCCTTTGAAGAAAAGGCTGAGGAAAAAATGGTTTTCACTGTAGGAAAATTATCTATAATTTTTAGTATTAAAATTATTCAAAAGATAAGCTCCTTTCCAAGCCTTTCGTTGAATATATGCAAATTTTAGATTTCAATTGTTTAGCCAAAGCACTATTCAGCTTGTTGGTGTGTCTCAGTTTTGAATCAAATTTAAGAGAAGACACTCTGCAATGAGTAGTTTCCTCTGAAGGGTTTCAGTAATCCCCCTCCAAAAATAGGAAAACAAATGCTAATAGAGAAAAGTGAAAAAAAACCCCAAACCAACAGTTTATGAACAATGGAATGCCTACAAGGCTCAGCCCCTGCCCCTCGCAGACACACATAGGGGAACAAAGGCCCAAAAATGCCCAGAGAATGGGGCAAATGTTGAAGAAATACCCCTTCCTGACATGTAATGTGAAATGAAGCTGGCTTTCACCAAAAAGGGTGGGACGTGGAGTTTCCATGAAGAAGACCTTGCAGGAGGCAAAAAACTGGTGGATGTCTGGTGTCAACCTCTTCTCCATGGCAGATGAAGCAGCTGGGCTGGGGCCTCTTGTGTGCTTTCTCTCCCTGGCTCAGCTCCTCAAGGTTTGGGGCTGGAGTGGGATGACGCTGCTCCTGCTGGTCCTCCTTCTCCTGTCCTGGATCATCATCTGTTCAGTGCACCTCAAGGCAGCTCAAAGATTGCAACTGCAGCTCCTTCAAGGCAGAGAAGGACAAAGCTTTTCTGTCTGGGCCAACAAAACTAAGCTAAGCCAAGCAAAGACAAATCGCACAGGACCATGGAACACCTGGGCAGGAAGGCTTTGAAAAATGCCCATCAAAGAGCCCAACGCTCCCCCACTCCCTAGCTCCACACTCATCTGGTCCTGGGCCTTAAAGATACAGCAGCCATTTTTTGGGCATAAAGGAGAGGATCACGGAAGAGATTACCATCATATATCACTCCAAGACATGGTGTCACTTCTGCAGGTGTGAAGAGGCTGAGGGAGCCAACAGATGAAGCTCTTTATACAGTAGTTAATGTGGAGGGCTACAAAGATCAGGACAACACCCCAACCACCCTTCCAAGAACACCTGTGGTGGGTTGACCTTGGCTGGATGCCAGGTGCATGCCACTATATTATTGTTATCACTTCCCTCCAGAGCTGTACAAAGGAAGGAAATAAGATGGAAAACACCAAAACAAAATAAGCAAGCAAAAAATCATTATGGGTTGAGATATAGGCAGTTTACTAAAGCAAAATTGAAGGCTGTGCACATGGAAGCAAAGGATGAAAAATATCCCCAATGATGAATATTTTATTCCCCACTTCCCATCAATACGTGATGTCCAGCCACTTCCTTGGAAGCAGGGCTTTGGCACACACAGCAGTTGCTTGAGAAGGCAAGCATCATAAATAATTAATGCCTTCCTCCCTTCCTCCTCCTTTCTCTTAGCTTTTACATCTGAGCAGATGTAATATTGTATGGAATATCCTTTGTTCAGTTGGGGTCAGCCGCCCTGTCTGTGTTCTCTCCCAAGATCTTGCCCACACCCCGCCTGCTGGTGAGGGTGGAAGCCTGCTGGCTGGAGACACAGCACTGAGGCTGTGCCAGCCCTGCTCAGCAGCAGCCAAAACACTGATGTGTTATCAGCTCCTTTCCAGCTACAGAGCACAGCACTGTGAGGGCTGCTGTGGGGAAAATGGACCACACAGCAAATATAGCCCCATATACATCCTCAGCTGTGGTGGTGTCATGACATGATCCCTAGCAGCCAGTGGAGCAACAGTTCTGAGATGTTCAAGGCCTTGACCTAGCTGAAGCTTCAGAAGGAGGATACAGCCCTGCAAGGCTCAAGCTGCAGGAAGCTGTGGAGTCTCTCTGAGGCTGGGGAAGATTCATTTGCCTTCAGGAGGTCTGCAGCTGTTGAGGAGTTGTGCTGCCTAGTGAAGGAGTTCCAGGTGGAGATCAACAGTCTATGTCTCATCAGGGAAAATGAGAGAACACCTAGTTCTTCTCTGAGATCGTGCTGTTTTAAGAACCCACTTGCCCCCTGTTGCAGAAGAGTCTATGCCTGTGAGGCTGGAAAGAATAAATTCCTTTGATGGCAAAGACTGAAACCTGGTGACTTCAGACACCAGGAGGAAGACTCCTGCTATAGCCTAAAATTTGCAGTTATGCAGTAGATTGACTGCTCTCTGAGCTGATGAGGAGCAGGGAGTGTTGACCAATGAAGCACTCATGCTAGCTGGCCCTGAGCCACACAGCAGAACCAGGAGAAAATGGTGAGTGACAGCAGTGGGAGACTCCCTGGGGAGTCCCCATCTGCTGACCTGATCTGTGATCTAGGAAAGTTTACTGCTTTCCATATCTGTCTTTCAGACAGATTTGTGGAGGTGCTGCCAAGGTTTGTCTGTCACTCAGACCTGCTGCTCTTTTGTGTGGGCACTGAAAGAACTGGAGAAGCCTGGATATGAAGCATGACTACATGGCTCTGGAGAGGGTGATCAAAGACATTAGGGACCAGGTCTCCTTCATCCTTTTATTGGGGGGAAGGAACCCTCTGTCTGATGATTGGCAACTGCTTGGAGAAAAGCAAGATACCAAGATCTTCACCTGGAAAGGAATAACCCTATGCCTCAATATAAACCAGGGCTGGACCACACTGGAAATAGCTTTTCCAAGACATTCTGTGGTTTGGTGACCGATGAGCTGACCACATGTCAAAGGACCCTTGCAGCAAAGAGGGTTATCAACAGTATTCTGTGAATACATCACGAAGAGTGGCAGCACTTCAAGGGACATGATCCTTCATCTCTACTCAGCTTTGGGGAAACTACATCTGGAGTGTTGTGCCCAGTTCTGGGCTCCCCATTATAAAAAAGTTGAAGAGAACAAGTCCAGTGAAAGGCAACAAAGATTATTAAAGAACTGGAGAATTTATTATGTTGGGAGAGGCAGAGAGCTCTTGACTGTTAAGAATGGAGAATAGCAGAGTTAGAGTGATTTTAGCAATTTGTATAAACCCCTAGTGGAAGAATTAAAAGAAAAAAAAAAAGATGGAATCTTCTCACTTATTCTCAAGAAAAGGATATGAAACAATGGACACAACTTAAATGTGGGAAATTCCATCTAAACAGAAGAAAAAATATTTTCTGTGAAAAACTGGTTAAAATGATGAATTTTTTAGAGATGAGTAAATAATACAAGTTGTGCTGAAATCTGATTCTACTATAGAATGGACCTATCAAGAGAAAATTTAACAGAAAAGTCTTACACCAGAAAAGTTTCCCCTTTTCAACAAGTAAATTGTGGTACTTTTTTCTTCCCAGTGAGTCCAGTGTAAATCTGGAGGGAGCATACTGGAGAGAAAGACATTATTTCTTATTGATATGTGCGTAAGGGAAAATGCAGTACTCCCAGTATGCAGTGCTTGATTCTGGCTATCTTACTAGGCTGCAGAGTGCAGAGTGTGGATCTGAAAGGTCTCTGCCCCTGAGTTGTCTGTTTCCTCCAAGCACAACTTTTTTTTCTTTCATCCTTATACACTATAACTCTTTGTGAAAAGAATGAGCTGAGAATGTCAGGGGTGTAAACGGCAACTCAGAAAGAAATGTAAATATTGATCTGATCCTTGGCATATGAATGTGGCTCAGAGATGCAGAATTACTTTTTATGCTTTCTCACACAGACTGGCCAGGTCTGCAACCTGTCCAGTGGGATTGCCTTTATAGTATAAGGGCTACAGGATATAGTCTGTCATATCTCATGAAATTTCCTTCCAATTTTGATTATTAGAGCCTTATACAGTTCATTAAAATTTTTGAAATATTTGTCGGTACTGCTAGATGGAATCAACAGTAACACTTGCAACTTAGTCATCCCAGGCTGATTTTAATAACCCTAAAAAAAAATTTTAAAGGAAGTATGGTAGATTTTTCCTACCTATGCATATAGGTAGCATTCACAGCCAGGTATAAAAGACAATGGGGTACAATAACAGGAAAATAACAGATGCTGAGTCATTGACTCATCATTCTGTCACCATATGTGTCCCTTATAGAAAACTAAATTTCTTTGACTCAGTTTCTCATTTACTACCCTCATGTCCCTAGAACAGCTGCAGTGCTTTTTTTCTGGGAGATTGTTCCACTGGACATTTACATAGATTTAAATTCACATTCTGTGATGAGCTATATGGTAACAGTGGAGAATGCTCATTCCATCAAAGTTCAAAAAATAGATTTCTGATGGTAAAAGCTATAGGACTTGTGATTATTGCAGGTTGGCTGACTGTTAAAGAAATCATTTTTGTTCCTTGAAGACTCACAAAATGCCAACACCAACTGCATCCAGCCATAAAGCAAATAATCATTTGATTCAATCACACACATATGTGAAATCAGCTGTTGTTTTCATTGAAGATTCATTTAGACTATCAATCAAACAACATGAAGTTTTAAGACTGAGAGAAGGACAAGTCAGAGAAGAAGAATATAAATAAGCATTTAGGAAAAAACTGAATATGATAAAAAATGTTAAAATGAAAAATTAGAACTAAATATTGCAGAGTGATAGCATAACAGAGGGAAGTAAACATCCATTTTTTAGTCATGACTGGAAACATTAGCAAAAACCTGGAAGCTGCAGAACAGTGTTAGAATATATTCTTGAAGGCGCCCCTCAGTTAAGCAGGGATGCATCAGGGACTCTTTCCTGCTGAGGATGTCAATGAAATATCTGATGATATATTCCCTATTCTTCATCCCATTCCACTGCATTACAAACACATAGGTATGGAAAGGCACACACATACTTTTATACATGTACTTTTATAGATATTTGCACACACACACACACACACACACACACACACACACACTAGCAACAACTGTCAAACAAGCAAACAAAAATTTATTACCTAATTTTCATGACAAGTAGAGGCCTAACATCCTTAAGTTTCTTTGAATAAAATCTCATATAGCATTATCATGTTGGCAAATTAAAAAATAATTGTGATGTCTCTTGGCATAAAAGTGTTTTGATTTTTTTTGTTTGGTTTGGTTTGATTTGGTTTTTTTTCACAGAAAACATATAAATTATTTAAGCAATAGAAAGAGGGTTTGGAAATTCACAGTTCCACTTAAATCACATAGTTTTTCTATAAGAAATGTGTCAAATTAAATTTAGTTTTTAAAGTCAGCAATTTGTACATTAACCCCCCCATATTTTCTTGTGTCATTAATTTAAATGATAGCACATCTGTTACTTCTGAAAGCTAAAACATAATATATGTGACACAATTTAAAATATCAAGCTGGAAATTATTGTTACATCAATGGAGGATAGTGTACTTGAGATGAGGATATGCTTTTTACTATTTATGACCAAACCTTCTGTGTGAGAACGGCTTTTTTAAGATGCTGTTTCTAATTTGTCATTACTTTTGAGCACATTCACAGGAGAGCAGATCCCAGGGGCTGAGGGATAGGCTTAATAATAAATCTTACAAACATTTAGACAAATATTCTTTCTGAACTGTCAGTGTAGTTCATTGGTAGAAAATTAATACAATTTGTAATTTACAAGGTAATGTGCTCTTCCATCACTGCTCATCATCTGTTGTTTTAAGGATCCTTGAAGTCATGATGTGGAGGCAGTGTTAGGTGAAATACTGAATATTGCAAAGACTTTTTGTCAGACTGCATTGTGAACTGCTGCCTCAGAAAATAGGCAGTTATAAATGACAGCAGTAAATACATGGAGTAAAAAGCAACACATGACTAAGTGTTTAGGACTTCTTAGAAATAAGATGTTTGCTACTAGTGACGAAATAAAACAAGTAATTGACACATCATTTCTTGAGAAAGAGGAATCTTGTTATAGAATAGCACTGTACCACAAATACATTCTGAAATATCTTTTAGTTTTTATCTTTTTTAATTAAAGACTGCAAGTCTTTCAGTATTTTTTTCTTTCCACCGAGTGTGTAGTAAATATTGACTATGCAATACTGGATGAGATTCCTTACTTTTATATGCATACGTTTAAACCTTAGATATCTGAAGTGAGATGGAAGGATCCCTCTATTATCAAATGAGAAGTTATGGAAATGCCTAAGAAAGATCCATTTAACTGGAAACCTTGCCCTCCTTCAGAAGAATCGAACCACATTCTAGAGGGGATTTTTATCCATTAACTTAAGGGTGGGATAGGATGAAAAGTTCTGACTCAATCACCTACAATAAAGGCAGGCAAATGCAACACATTATTTCCAAAACTAGATGATTTAAAAGACGAATTCTTAATTGCATTGTGTGTGATTCAGCAAGAATTTTAATATATTCCAGAATACATTTTGAATTCTGAAACTTCTGGACTAAAAAAAAAAAAAATCNTTTTGTTTTGTTTTGTTTTGTTTTGTTGTTTAGGTTTTTGAGTTTGTTTAACTTTTATGTACCAAGGAAATTAATCTTGATGGATTGGATGGAGATGATGAGTGGATATAAGAGTTTGCTTTAATTTGTTGTCTTCAAAAATAAATCCAGAATTTTAACTGAAAAAAAAAAACAAAAAACCATTTTTAAAATGTATGAGGGGTAAAGATATTTTTATCCAATATGTTAAGAGACTTTGTAATTCTCTACTGCAAGACATGAGGAGATCATAAAGATGGAATACTAATAATTACTCCTTTTACTCAACTAGAACAGGATCAGGCAGGCATTTTTGCTAAATAGATTTCAGCTGAGAATGACTGATATATTTTTCTCAATCTCAATAAGTGATAAAAAAATTGGGGTCCTTTCAGGCTATAGGCTCTACTTACATCAGTGTTGGTTCAAAAGAATGTGTTTTGTAAATTTAAATGTACATGCTATTTGGTCAAGATTCAAGCAAGTGAGATTTCTACATCTCTTTTTACAGCTATGAATACAGACATATTTGTGCACGCAGATCTTAGACACTAAATAGTCTATCATTTTCCGCAGAGAGGGATTATTTTGCATAATAGAAACTGGTATTTATTCAATGGAAGTTGTATTTTGCAATAGGAAGTTATTTGAAAGAAAAGAGGGATCCTAAGGCTCTTCAGACAGACAATCATTTCTTTTTTTGTCCTTGTGTCAGCCTTTTTCTCCTCTTTGCTTCCTCTTTCTGTTTTGGTTTGTTTGTTTGTACGTTGGTTTTTCTTTGTCACCTCTTGTTCAGTGTCAGAAGAATGAGGTGGACAATTCAGCAAAGTACAGCACAACTGAATACTTACAGGGCAGGAAGGAGTGGAAACACTGATGAGGATGTTTAGGCAGCATCTTTGACAATTTTAGTTACAAAACCTGAATATTAAATCACTCAGAGAAATTGGAAAATATTTATCGTCAAAGCAAGAACTTTTGATATCTAATTGCTAGATGCATAATTGCCAAGGTTACTAGACAACATTCTTAAGTTAAAAATATTTCCTTTAGTGTAAAAATTCTTTAATTTCTGATCTCTGTGGAATTACACATTATTTCTATAGGTAACTATGATTTCGCTTAGAAACCTTAAAGTCTCAGAACTTTGTCTCTTGCAAGCAGTGTCTTTAATTAGGTTGTGTTAATAGTATCTTGAGGGCTGATAAGCAGATGTGTCTTACATTGCAGCCGGTGAAGAGAATTTTGCATTCTTACCGAACAGTGTTTGGTTCATACTAAAGCAAAATTACTGAAAGCCATATTTCCAACAGGTGCATGTACTTCCTGTGCTGGGGGCCCCAGAGCTGTGTGCAGAACTCCAGGTGGGGTCCCATGAGAGCAGAGTAGATGGGCAGGACCACTCTCTGGATGCAGTCCAGGATGTGATTTGTTTTCTGGGTTGTAAATGCATATTGCTGGGTCATGTTCAGTTTTTCATCCACCAAAACCTCCAAGTCCTTCTTATCAGGGCTGTTCTCAATCTGTTTACCTGTTGTACTAAAGACAGGGGCTGCTCTGACCCAGGAGTGCAGCACCTTGCACTTGGCCTTGTTGCACCTCAGGAATTTCCCATGGACCCCATTCTCCAAGCTTTTCCAGGTCCCTCTGGANATGTGATTTGTTTTCTGGGTTGTAAATGCATATTGCTGGGTCATGTTCAGTTTTTCATCCACCAAAACCTCCAAGTCCTTCTTATCAGGACTGTTCTCAATCTGTTTACCTGTTGTACTAAAGACAGGGGCTGCTCTGACCCAGGTGTGCAGCACCTTGCACTTGGCCTTGTTGCACCTCAGGAATTTCCCATGGACCCCATTCTCCAAGCTTTTCCAGGTCCCTCTGGATGGCATTCTGTCCTTCAGGTGTGTCAACTGCACTACTCAGCTTGGTGTTGTCTGAAAATTTGCTGAGGGTGCTCCACTGTGTGTTACACCAATGGATGTAATAAACAGAAGAGGTCCCGGTACTGACCTTCTGACACCACTTGTCACTGATTTCCATCCAGACATTCACTATTTCCCTCTTCATGTGACCATGCAACCAATTTCTTATCCACCTAAGACTCCACCCATCAAATGCATCTCTCTCCAGTTTGAGAGAAGGCTGTTGAGGGGGACCATATCAAAGGCTTTACAGATTTCCAGATAAATGACATCTGTAGCCCTTCCCTCACCCACTGAGGCAGCCACGCCATTGTAGAAGGCCACTGGGTTGGTCACGCAGTATTTGCTCTTGATGAAGCCCTGCTGACTACCTTGAATCATAGCAATGCTTCTAGAAGGCTTTAATGAAGGTTTCATGATCTTACCTGGCACAGAGGTGAGGCAGAGAGGCTAGTAGTTCTCACTTGGCCTAAGTATAGGGAAAAAGAAATTTGGATCCCATCTATGCACTTCTGGCTTTCCTTCCTTTTAAAAGTAAACCCCTATAAAAATTTGGTTTTCAGATTTTTTTCTGTGTTTAGTAGTTTTGTCAATTAATTTAACAGTAAATGCTTCTTTATTCGTGTTTATCATCTTTTTACTTTGTAGTGCACAATCAGATTAAGTTAATTTGTAACAATATAATGTTCTTTCCTTCACTTAAAAAGCTACACTACAGACTGAATGTAATGATTTCACTTGACTGTAATGCTTGAACTATTTTATGCTTCTCTGCTTAATACAGCTCTTGACTTGTATGATTCCTTTCAGAATTTTGTGGCAGCTTGATTTTGAATGTGGCTGAGAAGTCAGATTTATTTTCACAGAAACAATCTGCCACAGTGTTTTGTGTATGTTTTTCTTTTGCCAAGTACACAGCTTTCATGTTTCTCCCCACTGTCCCCCCCTTAAAGGAATGGCTTTGAAAACAACTGGCAGTTTGCAGCCCTGCTATTCAGTTTTTCAGTTCTGGATTTTTAAGCTGGTTATATATCAGAATATTCACTTTTATGCTTAAAGCTACTTCCCAGTTTTAATCATAAGCTGAAGCAGCCAGGGAACTCTATTTTTGGTAGATAAAAATTAAAAATAGAAGAGAAACAGGAAGAATGAAATGTAAATTTCCAGTTTTCTCGTTCACTTTTATTGTTAGTTTCACTTTACTGAACAGTACTAGGTCTCTTTTTTAAAGATAGTGATCTTTGAGGTTTAAAAAACACACAAATCCTGAAAGAATTAATTTTTTATTTCTGAAAGAGGATTATAGGGAGATTGGCCTGTTAATGGAAAACCAGAGAAGCAGTAGCATGTAAAAAGCAATTTTTGCAATGATTTTGAAGGTGTTTGCTGCTTGTACGTGATTTTTGTTAAGCAGCTAGGAGATAAGATTGACATCTTCATTCATCACTATGCAAGCATGTGACAGCAGTTATGGGGATGAAAGCATTCCTTATTTTGTCCTATCACACTGTCAGCTCCAGGGATCCTTTATTTATTTTCTTTTCTTTTTTTTTTTTTCCCTCTCTTTTACTTAAAGCAAAGAACAGTAAATATTTCATTGCTAGCTGGTTTTACATTGGATCTATGTGAAAGTCAATATTTCTATATAGTTAAATATGCATATAATTCTCAAGTCAACACTTTTAATACGGGCCATTTAAATGTTAACAGCTGAGAATATCTGGGAATAGAATGGGAGTGTTTCTGTGATTGAGACTTGTTTTGTGTACTGCAAATACTTCCTGCCTCTCCTTTAGCAGCAGCATGATGAGCTTCCAAAAGCAAAGGTGTTAACTGAGGCTGTTGCTCAAGGAGGACTTCAGCCCTTGGAAAGTCTTTTTTTTATAATCATATGAATGGTTTTGTTAAACTAATAGGGAAACAGAAAATTCAGATATATAATTCATCAGTTTCAGATCTAACATGGTTAGTTTTCAAGTCTAGTCCTTCTTAATAACTAAATTCTAGACATAATAATATGAGTAGGAGTGTGGCCCTAATTTCTAGTTTCTTTCATTTGCTTTGTGAAGGCATGTGTATGTGGGTGAAACCAGATGATGAAAACAGCTGTGAAATATTATCAGTCATCTCATCCTTCAAGTGTACTGTCAGGAAAAAAAAGAAAATAAATATTCTCAAGTTTCAAGGGACATGGAATACAGTTTGATGTGAGCCTTGCCACTGAAACTTTAGATGACTTGATATAAAATATGCTTACTGAATGCATTAATGAAAATCCTTATCAACCCAATTCAGAGGATTAAAGATTAATCATCTCACATTAGAATAAGTGTAGCTTTAATGTCCCTCTCATTTTACTCTTGAGTTTTCAAAGAGTCTTATGGGAACAAAACCAAATACTATATGTAATCTGGACTACAATTTCTGTTTCTTCCACCTACCAAAAAGTTAACAGATAATTTAAAAAAAAAATCCAAATAGTAAAATATTCAGTCAGTAAATCAAAAATCTAGTGAAATAAGGATAAAGGACAAGCTTTTATTGTTTCTTTTTTTTTTTTTTTTAAGAAACAAATTCAAAACATGTTGGGATTTTAATTTTTTTTAATAAACCTTTTGAAGAAAAATAAGCTCATTAAATTTAAATGTGTTATTTAAAAACAAAATATGGGCAGAAAAGTAAACTTAATTTTTTCATTATTATAATTTATAGACTTCCTTATGTTTGAATTATAGACAGTAATAGCTAGGTTCTACTTTAGTTATTTCAACAACTTACTTCAAATGCAGGATTTGAAGCTATTTCTCACTTGCTTTTTTCAAGAGTTCTCAGTTTAAAAAAGTTATTAATAGTTTTCTTCAAGGATCTTTGGCTCCACCTTGTGTCCTTTGTGTTTTCCTAAGGAAGCTGGTATGCCATGACAAAATGAGAAAGAAAAATACAAATGAAGTTTTCTGCTTAGGTTTAGAGGGAAGCTTTACCGTTGGCATGTGTCATATTGGATTTGACCTCATTGTCCACTAAGGAGTGGTGAAACACAGAAAGTGTATTTTCCATTTTTAAATAATTACAATATTTAAAAGACAGTAACATTTCAAACACAGAGATACATAAATCACTCAGAAATGTTTTCTATGTATACCAGTAATGACATTATTTACTGGAATCAATCTTCAATTGATGTTAGTGAATTGTTGAATTTAGGTGGAGTTTGACTAGGGAGGTAGGAAAAGTGAAGTGCCAAATGGCAATTTGTTCTGCTTGTTTAGGGTTGTGCCTAAACTTTGAAAGAACCAGATCTTACCCTTTTAGATTCAGCTAGGCTGAAGTCAGTTTTCTGAAAACCTCTCTCTGTTTTTTATGTTCTACTGTACAGAGATTCTTTCTTCACAAAAGAATCATATGAAAGAGAAGCATCTGGCCTAACATTAGGCAAATGTTTTTCAGGTAAGTCACACATAGAATTTCAGTTCCTATATCCTAACTTTTTATTCCTTTCTCCTTCTCCTTAAAGTTATACTGACAATTATGTGAACAATAACTGCTAGAACAGCAAGTGGTATATAATGAATAAGAATATTTCGTAGAATTATCTCCTTAAAATAAATCAATATTTCCCTCTTCCCTTTTTACACTGGGAATCAGTTGGTTGTGGGGGGAACTTACTCTGTTAGAAGTGAATGTTACACTGTGCAATTTCCTTCATGCACCTTGTCTTATGGTGCAAAACAGATGATCCAGAGTCCCCCAGTGAATAGTAGAGATACAAGGTGGGAGTTTGGGCTTTTGGAAACTTCCCTCATGAAGTTTTCAGAAGCCTCACTATATGAAATGTGTGTCACAAAGCAGCAGGTAATGACATCAGGAAGCAGGAGTACCTCAGTTCTTCTAACGTACCCAGTACATTATAAGTGTAATAGATTACATGAACAAACATATAGGAAAAGAACATTTTAGTTTACACCCTAGGAAGAAATGAATGTGTTTCCAATAAACCAAGTCATCTCTGTGTTTTTTTAACTTTCTCTATTAATTTCATTCCCTGCTGTATTTGCTCAGCTATTTCCATTTACTCAACTTTTGTTATTTGTTTAGTTCTAAGATATTATTAAGTGTGCATTGGCATTTTGAAGTTTTTTTGTTGCTTTTTTTGTTTGGTTGATTTGGGGTTTTCTGCCCTCTTTGTCTTCTCTGGGAATTTTTTCTTGGGCAAGAAATGCTACTGAGAATTTATATCAGTTTTTCTTCCTAAAAATTGAGACTTCAGGTTTGGTTCCATGATTTGTACAAGCATCCACCTGTTTTTTCTTGCTGTTTTGTTTATTTGGTTTGGAATTTTAATGCATGGTTACTGGTGTACATCACTGAAAAGAAGAATTTTCCCATCTAAACTTTGATCAACCAAGCTATGTCATAATTTTTAATGAAAATATTTTTTTGATACCCTTGTTAAGGAAGGACATATTGAAAATAATTGCACAGACTAGAGTCCTACATGACCATTACAAAATTAAGCTCAGCCAGAGAGAAAAAATGAGTGCTCTGTAAAGTAAGAAAGGAAAGAATAAAAACTCTGTACTCATTTTACTATATTTTCCTCCAAATTACACATTTTTCTTTCCCCAGACTTACTTCTCCCTTCTCCCTGGGATCAGAACAACTATTGTCTTCTCTGAAGAAGGGGAAAAAGAAGAACTCATCAAACTGCTATGCAGTCCAGAACATGGGACCTTATTATTGACATTGCTGCATTCTTTGGCTTCTGTTAAAGAGCTGTCATTTCTGATATACAAGCCGCAGATTGAATGCTGATCACCATGGTAGCTACAGAGAGATGTCTATAAGAATAAATCTGCCTGGTGTACAGTTACTGAAAAACTGGGGCTCAAATGTTCAGTGTTGCTGGTTTAAGGCCAATGGAATTTGGCCTAACTGTTCTTTTTCTTTTCTAGCCACACAGCTTCTTTTCTAGTCTACACAACTTTAGAATTGCTCTCAGTCATAAGAAGGAAACTTACAATATAGCTGGTAAGGCATTTTGAGCTTGATTTTATTAAAAGTTGATTACTACAAAGTACCTCAGCAAAGAGACTTTGCTAGTAATTGTTGCAATCTTTGAGCCTCTAGCAAGGCTCCCGTGGAGAGAAAATACATAGTCATGTACTAAACCCTACTTCCTAAGACCCTCTGTTATCTCCCTGTAACACTATTGGCTACATTCCAGATGTCCTAAGACTATAGGTCGAATCACCAAGACCTCAGGCTATTGGCTAGTTATCCCAATCCTCCCTAATCCTATAAAAACCCCTACTTCTGCCCAATTCAACAGAAGATGCCGTTCCTGGACCCCTTCGCGGAACCCCCAATAAAGACTCCGTGGAATGCGCCGCTCGGCTCTTCTCGTCTCTTCACCCCTGAGCTAGCAAAGCGACTACCTGGCAAGCTGCGAGAGCCTCAGGCTGAGTTTGCCAGGACAGCCCACGGCTAGGGCGTAGCCACTCCTGGGACCGAGACCGGGACCTTGCTGTCCGGGCAATCTAAAGTGGTACCGGGGGTCTGACTGCCACCCAGGCAGGCCACCCGGGCAAGGCGGGCAACCCCCGGTCACCGTTTTAAGTAATAGTGCCACACTTTCTCATGGGCATATTGATAACACCAAGACTCTTCACATCCTGCCTAGAAGTGAGCAGACACAGACACCACACTCAATGCAGCTGGTCCCAAGTCTGTTGTTCAAATCAGGAGGAAGTCAGAGCTAGACTAAAGCAGACCCCATAAAAAAAAGAAGAACTACATTATGACAGAATCACAGAATATTCTGAATTGGTATGGAACCACAAGGATCATCAAGTCCAACTCTTGTCCCTGCACAGGACCATCCCCAAGAATCACACCATCTGTCCAAGGATGTTGTCAAAATGCTGCTTAAACTCTGTCAGGCTTGGCACTGTGACCACTTCCCTGGGGAGCCTGTTCCAGTGCTCAGCCACCCTCTTGGTGAAGAATAAAACCTGTTCCTAATACCCAACCTAAACCTTACTGGAAACCACTTCAGGCTACTCCCTCGGGTCCTGTCACTGGTCGCCACAGAGAAGAGATCAACATCTGTCCCTCCTCTTTCCCTCAGGAAGAATTTGTAACTGCAATGAGGCCTCCCCTCAGTCTCCTCCAGGTTGAACAGGCCAAGTGGCCTCACATGTTCTTCATACAGCTTCCCCTCAAGGCCTTTCACCATCTTTATGGCCTTCCTTCTGACCATCTCTAATAGCTTTATTTCTTTCTTACATTGTGTTGCCCAAAATTGCACCCAATACTCACGGTGAGGCTGCCCCAACTCAGAGCAGAGCAGGACAATGCCTCCCTTGCCCAGCTTGCCATGCTGTGCCTGATGCCCCCCAGGACAAGGCTGACCCTTCTGGCTGCCAGGGCACTGCTGACTTGTGTCCAACTTTCTGTCAGCCAGGACTCGCAGGTCCCTTTCCATGATGCTGCTCTTAAGCATCGCATTCCCAAACTGTCCACATATCCAGGGACAAAGCAAATCAATTCAGACTTGAAGTCCATCTAATTTAAGTTAGATTGTTCACAATATTCAAAGCCAACACTTTGAATACTCAGTTTAGTTTACTGAAACACTTTTATTGTGAATGAAGGCTATTCAGTTAGGAAAATAAAGAGATTTTGGTTATGCTCAGTTAAGGATCAAGCTGAGTCAAGATCAAAGAGTGTCAATTACCTTACATATATTTTTCTGGTAAAATTCAAGAAAATTATTAGGGTCAAATTCTATGTCTCTTCTAATAAGCTATAGCAAAATTGTCAATTAATTAACAATGTAATATTCATATTCTTCTAGCATGAAATAAAAGCAGAATTCAAGGAAGTGATTTCTAAGAGTGTGAATACTACAATTGCAAATATCTTATTTGAGATTGCCACTAGTGATCCTTTTTTGAGATCCTCCATTTTTTGAAATGCTAAATAGTATCTGTATGGCTGTCACAGATCCCTGAGTCTCCCAGGGTTTTGAAGCAGAATATTTCCTACCTTTTTCTTAATGCTCCTGAAGGACATTGGCAACTTCTACTCTCTAAAGTGAAGTCCTACTAATATATATACAAACAAAAGAATCTAGAGAACTGTATCTCTAAATAAAGTAAGGCTGACTTCCTCTATGAAATACCCAAAATATAAGCCTTTAAAGTAAATTTCCCTTTTGCCCACCATGTTTTCCCCTCCTCTTAAACACTTCTTTCCAGCTCAGGCACTTTCAGAGGTTTTTGTAGTTGAAACAACTTAAATGCAGACATTTAAGGTTTGATTTCTAGTCACAGCAACAAAGGATTGTGGCCAGGATTTGTGTTGTGGCCTGTCCTCTAAGCTGTTCATATGTGATATTGTAAGGAGACTGAGCAATACAAAAAAATTTCTTCACTAGTAAGTTATTCAAGAAAATAGAGGCAGGACAAGAACTTCAAAGGGATCTTTCAATATTCATCAAGAAAATAGCATATTAAGTTCAGTTTAGGTTAAAGTAATGGCATGCACTTGAAAATGGACACTCCAAAATGTACACATATAATGATTTACTCTGAGCTAACTTTAAGAACACAGGAATAAGATCTATGGGGAATAAAGCCAAAAGCTTATGTTACCTTCTGTTAAGCAAATAATTTGTGTTAAAACAGACAACATTTCCTATAAAAAAAAGTAAAATATTCAAGTTTCTGAGGAAGTCCTTTTTTTAAATAGTTCTGCAGATCCACAACTTTGGTTATAATTATGCCTCATCTCTGGCACATTTTGAGTGAATACTTCATTTCAGAAGGTTAACATCATGTAGGTTACTTGCCAGTCAATGGCAAGAAAAGCTTAGCCATCTTTTGTTCAAGCTCATTTAACTCTTTGGAGCCTAAGATTTCTCTCAGAAAACTGCAAAATAAGCAATGACAGCCAATTATTCAAGTTAAGTGGGCAGTAAGAACGCATCATTTACTTTTTAGTCTTCATTAGGTCTGGGCCAACAGTCTCTCAGAGGTGGTACAAAGGGCGTTGCCCAGCAAAGGACAGTAAGCAAGGAGGAGGAGGTAAAAACAGACCCAGTCATCCTACGGCCAGCTTGGACACAAAATCTATTAATGTATGGGAAGATTTTAATAATTAAAGAGGATATTTGGGTAACCAGTTACTGTTGACTTACTTTCAGAAAGGGGTGGCCTAATTTCAGAGAACGAACATAACATCACTGTTAAAAGCTTTGAATTTAGCCTATATGAATATATTGCTTTATGTAAGAGACTGGGCAAATTAGAAAAAAAAGAAAGCTATTAAACCTGTTGATATGATTTTGTAAATATGTTTTTTAATTTTTAAAAATCATTTTTATTTTTGTAATGAAAACCATTTTGGCTGAAAAATGCAACCAAATTTTGTCAACACAAGATTTCACCTTTTGAAATATTGCTTTGAGAAGCACAGTTATGTGCAAAAAAAAAAAAAAAAATTAGTTGGAATTGGCTTTCAAAACTATCTAAGTGCTTCAAAGGCTCACAAAAAAGAACACATTTAAACAAGCACAGTATTGTAATCAAATATACAGAAAGTTTATAACTTAATGTTTTTTATACAAGTATAGTTCAGTGTGTTAAATTTTTTTAATGGTAATCAATGCAGCCTCTAATTTGTCTTATGGTAGTTATGCTTGATTTGATATTTTCATAAAGGGATTTCAGAGATGGCTCTCTGCTCTGAGATCCATAAATAGGAACGGTTCCTGGGACTCCTGCAGGTTTACATGATCACAAAACTGGAATCAAATCTGGAAAATTATGCTGAAGAAACAAAACTCTGTTAACATTGTCTTGCTGGTTGGCTGACAGCAAAATGCTCATCTGTTTTGCCACTTATTCCATAATCAGCCAAATATTAATTTTTTTTGCAATCAGTTTCTGAGAATTGTCATAGTGGTCACTGGAAAATAAGGGATGCCAAATGCTTGAATATTAGGCTTGTGCATGTAGAAGTTAATGTTCTTCCACCTGTTAACAACAGGAGAAATATATTATGGAGAGTAATGTAATTAAAGAGCAAAACAGATGGTATCTTCAGTGAAAAAATATCAATTGTCATTGAATCCTAGAGCATAGATTAACTCTTGTCCATACAGAGGACATTATTCCAGCAAACTTGGATGTGCAAATTTAAATACTCCACATGTTGACTCAGCTGCTCAGCCAGAAGCAGGGGCAAAAGTTTTCTAAAGAAACCAGATCCAGGTCAGTAAATGCTTGCAAGAATAATTTCTAGGCACTTCAGGCAAGAGTATGAATTTGAGATTTTGCTTTGCAGATCTTTGGCCATTCAGTGCTGTGATGTCTTTGATCTTTTGCAGGTCCAGGCTATTTCTAGGTTGTTGCACTATTTTTCTTGTCTGCAGAGGTTGGTGACTCCTGTGGTTCTGCTATGAGAGTGAAGGTTTAGCACATTCTAATTGTCTTTAGGAAAAAATCTGCCATTGGTGGCTGAAAGATGTCTACATCTTTCCATCTTAATCAGTTTATGCATTTTTATGGGTGCTGTGAAGTATATTTTTACTTACAAAGATGACGACTTGCATTTGTTTGCAGTTTTGAGGTCTGGGTCAGGTGGACTGTAGAGTCTGACCCTGCCCTTGCTGTGACTGAAGACACTCAGAAGGAAGATCATGCAGTACAATGTATGGTAGCCAGCAGTGTGATGAAGCTGTGAAAGAGGCATCCCACAGCATGAGTGAAGAAATAGTGTGGACAAAAATACATAAATTACTTTTCTTTAGAAGTGGCACAAAACCATGGCCCAAAGCTCAGCTTCTCTGTCCTCCTATTGCCACTTCTTCTTGTAAAAAAAACATAGCTACTGCTGCATCCTCTATGTACAAAATACAGAGAGTAATCTGACTCCATTGCTAGGAAATTGAGATTGTAAATTACTAATGAACTGTGTGCTTGGCCTCTTACAAACTCACTTGATCTCTCCTCACACTCAAGGGAAAGCTGTATGGCTGCGAGTAGAACAGAGCTGAGCCTAAGACAGGAATGAGCTTGGAGCACAAACAAAGCATCTGTGGCCAAAATTAACTTGTGTTTGCTTGCCAAGGAAATCATGAACAGAGTGATACCACAGAAAGGAAGAAACAGCTTGTTTTTGGCATTAAAAAGGCAAAACAAAACAAGATGCTTAACAGACCTATTATAGTTTTGATAGGATGTGATATTTTTCATGCCAGTGACTCCTGTATTTCTACTGCAAATAGAGGCTCCATAGCTGATGAATCAGGGGCTGCCATTAACCTGTGTATTCTCTGCCATGCTTGACAGTTGTCTACTTACAGCTATTAAAGCCATGCCTCGAGACTATTAAAAATCCTGTTATCAAATCACATGCTTACAAGGCAATGGGCTTCTCTCTTGCTTTCTTGTTATTAATGAAGACGGTGCTGCTGAGATTAAAGGCAGTTCTTTGCTGATATACAGGTGTTTTGTGCAATTAGTGTTCTATCCTGATAGTTCTAGAATGAGCACTCTCCAAATTATTCATGTTATGAAGAAACAAGAACTTTATTTTCTCACTTCTCATAATTTGTAATGGTGAGAGTCAACCGATACAATTAGCACTGGATTGCTTTTCATCATGTAAATCCAAGCTAATCCTGTTCCAGAAGCCTGTCTCCAATTAGGAAACACTGAATCAAAATATGATAATTTCTACACTGCGGTGTTGTCTCTTGGGCTATTTTGTCATTTTATCTGCTTTTGTGATGGACCATATGCCTCCAGCTCTCATTCATTTTAATGAAAGAATAATTTTACATGGCCAAGGTTTTATCTCTCTTTGTCTGTTACCCACTTTGTACTTTAGAAGAAGCTTTTCCCCTAACAGGTTTAAAATATATTCTGTGATGACACACAGAATCTGTGCACAAGCACCCTCACTATTCCATTTGATACTGAGGACTGTGAGAAAGTAGAAATTCTATTATGAGTGTGAGGCTTGATTACTTCCTCCACTTTTTTTTTTTTTTTTTCCCTCCCCACTTCCAGTTTCTGGTGCAGTTTCAGGAAAGAGGCACACATGTGATCTGTAAAGGCAGCAGGATTGAACTTTGGCAATCCTCTGTTTGAAAAGGTGTCATTAAACCAAGGAGAAGAGCCCATCCAGGCAGGTTGTCAGCAAACTGTGGATGTTGTTCCTACACTGATACTGATCAAGACTTAACTAACAAAATCATCTACAAACTGAGTCCGAGGACCACTCTCTTATCCATCATTTGAAAGAGAATGAGAAAATTCATGTTCTATGGAAGAAGAAAGATGGAGGGAGGAAGAGATAGATAGAGGGAGGAAAATGAAATATTCAAGACTGGAGAGAAGACTAGGGCAAGATATGAGACTGTCATATTATTGGCTGGATATGTGTATTGGGCTGTACAACAGAATGAGTTTCTTTTAAATCCTGAAAGTTGTCATGCAATCTGTGTATTGTGTCTTGTTCTGCAGAAAAAAGTCATGGTATCCACTGGTTTAGACATTTGAGAGTGTGAATTATTTTATGTTTAATAAGACATACAGTTGTAAAAAAAAAAAGTATCAAAGGAAGAGACACTACTGTAGTCTACTGAATTACAAAATCTTTAACCATGCAAGTCCAGCATGAAGGATCAAAATGCTGCAGGCTGCAAAGCCAATTAATCCTTTGGCCAGGGCCTTGAGAGTTGCCAGTCCAGAAGCAGGAATAGGAAACCTGGACTCTCAGAAGTACTGATTGTTCACCATTCCTATAAGGTGAATGGGAGTTAAAATAGCTGCTCATAATCTTTTAAAATCCCTAATTGTTAAAAAGGGTCTTCAGAAAGTACCACAAAAGCATGAGTAAATAGAAAAAGACATTATTAAAACTATGAGAAATCTTATTATAAATAGCTACATATAGTTCGTCCATCAGTCTCTCACCTCAAGACTTGTCAGATTATTTTGGTAAATCACTGATCAGCTCAACTTAACCTAGAGCTTTATACCACATGAGGAAGCAGTCCAGTCTTGGAATCAGAGCTTTCCATTTAATTTATGTGGATCTTTAAATATAAAGTCTCTCTGCTCATGCTTGTGTTTTCCTTTGGGCAGAGAAATTACAATACCTATGTGAAAGGCAATTATTCTGCTTCATTGAGTTCTTTCCTTTCATCACCCTCCTCCCAAAGCACTTATTGTCTGGAAGTAGAAAGCATGTTCCAACCCAATTTCTTACTCCTGAATGAGGAAAGAAAGGTGAATATGCTGTGATTCTGTTTTTGACCTACCATGCATGGTCTAAACTGTCAGTTAACATTACCCTTGGATGGAGTTTTGCACTTTCAACCGAAAATAAGAAGCGCTTCCAATCAGTGATTCCCTTAGAGTGGAGAAGGTCGAAAAATTGTTTTATAAGCATACAACAAATTGAAATGAGTCTTTTGGTGTTTCCTCTATTAATTGAGTATGTGAAGACCCTGTTGCTGATGGAAAATTTTCCCATTATTTTTGAATCACTTATATTCTGTTTATATTTATTTGATCACCCTCCACAAAGCCTGAAAATGACTACCAGTAATTTATTGGCATGTAGGCAATATTAATCAAATGTTCACAAAGTGTTTTGGTGTTTTAAGTGTCTCTTTCAGAAAGAAGTAGAACCCCATACATATCTGTTTGCATTCAGCTTTATCTATTCATGAGTCCTAAGGGAAAGAATTAGCTTGCAAAGACAGGGTAAGAAGCTTGACAAGGGCATATAGAGATAGAATTTCTCTAGACTACTGCCAGAGCTCTTCATACATTTTATTTATTTAGGATGGAGAAGTTTATTTACTCTCCTCCTTGGAAGGAACAAAAAAAAAAAACCCACAAAAACCACCCAAAATACTCAGTAAGGGTGCTAATAAGTTTAAACACCACCATTTCACTTTAATTTGAAATAAACCACTACTAATTGTGGGCGAAATGTGGCTGTTGAGCAGGAAGAACGGAAAAAAACCTACCTCTAAACCATCAATGGTGGGAGTCTGCTCCCAGACCATTCTCACATAGCAAAAGAAATTGTAGTTTATCATGGTAATAGTAGAAAGATTTATTCCAAGGTTGGCAGGCTGATGTAACCCACTGTTAAGTAGTCCAGGCTCACTAGTTATTGAATATCTAGAAAATTGAGTAGATTCCCTCTTCTCTTGGCAGCTGCAGCTGCACTCACTAATTTTCAGGACGAGCTTTCCAGCAGGCAACTTGATAATGGCTCCATCAAGTGGTGCAACCGCTTCACTGCGGGCGTTTGGAACCTCCAGCCAAGGAAGCCGGCGTCTTAATTTTGGCTAAGAGATGTACTTGGCTCCTCTTGTGGACAATGAGCCCTGCCAATAGCTTTCACAGATAAAAGATTCATTACAGCTAAAAGGCCGACATTCATTGTATGAATCCAAAGGATTTAGAGGATTTCAGATGCATCTTGGAGAGTGCCAGAGGTTATATTAGAGAGAGATGTTAATTACTTGTCTCTTATTATTTTTTCCTGGAAGTAAGAGAAACAGTTCGTTTTTAGGTTTGCACTGGATTTATTTCCTCATGCAACGGAATTACTTCAGAAGTACTCTTTTGGCTGAAAAATGAGGAAACAATGAATTTTGGGGTATTATGGGGAAAAATGCCTTTATGTTGCCTAGGAATTGGCCTCAAAGGCTTTTGCTCTTTTTTTCTTCTGCAGCTATAAAACTGTATATAACTGAATATACTGGGTATGTTTTTTGGTTACCTTGCACTGTGTTTCCACAATACTTTATTAATGAAATGTCTACCATGCCAAGAAAATATTGTTCTGCATCTGATGGGGAGATAGAATCAAATATAGCTTATGGAAAACTAAGATTTGTAGACTTCAAGTTAAAAAGCTTCACAGCACTATTATCTCTGTGGACAAATGTGCTGAGGGATGTGAAGTGTCTCTTACACCAACAAGATAATTAGGGTATAAAACAACTGCTGATCTTAGGGCATATTTTTGAGGAAAACAAAACAAGCAAACCAACCAAGGAAACTCCCCAAACCCCCCACTCCCTCATCCCCCCAAAACAGCCAAACAACAAGCCAAACCAAAACTACAATAAAATTAAAAGGACTACCTAGCTGAAAAGCAAAACCAAAATATTCTTTTAATGTATTGTCCATTCTTTATCATAGAAAAACTCAGAAATTACAGATTTTACATTATTTTCAACTTAACTCATCTGCAGTTTCAGACTTTATTACCTATTTCTGTTCCTACTTGATCCTGCTAAGATTGGTGGTAAAATTGAGTTTTAACCTTCACATTTATTCTGTTCTTTTTCTAGGCATTATGTGGCATTATGAAGGCTACAGTCTGTCACATATGATATTTTTTCTCTAAATCCTGTAAAGAATGTTCTTTAGTAGCTAATAAAACTTCTTTCAAATATAAAAATGATAAAACATTTTTCAAAATATATAATTACTGCAACAGAAAAAGAAAAATCCATTCTAGGCTAGCTCATAATTTAAATAAGTCGGAAAAGTAGAAATAAATGGATGGAGCAATATTGGAGTCCATATACTCCTTTTTTAGTGGCAGTTTTAAGGATTCAAGCATGCAATTTCATAGTTACTGTGAAATTATCTTGTCAAACTGCTAAATAGCAAAGTGAGTTTCATGGATATTTCATGTTGTTTAAGAAAAAAATATATATTCACAGTATTTCTTAGCTTTGTATAGCACCAGTTCTTTTCACACAAATTATTAACCAGAAAAAACGGAGTCCTCAGGTTCTTCTGAACTAGTACTTTTTTTATTTCCTTCATCTATTAAAGTAGAATAGGCTGCTATGCGTCATTTCACACCTTATCTATGTCAGTAAGATTCGTGAATCCCGTTGAAGAAGTTACTCTCGGGAACAATCCTGCATGACTCCTGTGATGCAGCATTCCACAGTAAGGCACATTCCTAGCATGTCACAATGGAACCATACAGAAATCTAAGTTGGAGAGGGTTTCTAGAGGATCTGGTTCATTTCTTTCTCTGAAATCAGCTTCTCCAGTCCTTTAAAATCAGATCATCAGATTTACAGATTTGTCCTCTTGTCTATAGCTAATCTACAGAAGATCAGGTTGATCTTTTCTATGGAGCACAAGCCCTCCCCTTTTACATATTTTTTCTGTCTTCAACAGCCTGCAACTGTCCATTGCAGTTCTTGAGCCACATGAGTTATCCCACCAAATGTCTGTACTTCCAAAGATAGTGTAATCTGGGAGTCCACCCTGTCCCACGCGATCCCAGATGTGTAAAAAGTCCTTGTTTCCAACCCACCTTTCTGAAGAATCTGTCTGGAGTCTTCGGCTGTTGTTTTCAAGGCTGTTTATTCTTATCTTATCTAATACAGTTTCTTTCTGCCCTACTGCGAGCTGCCCAGCAAGAGATTTCGAGGTACTCTGCCTGCTCCCGAGCTTCAGCTGTCTTTTTATACTATCAACTACATAAACTTTATTTACAGTTAATTTCCAATGTCTACCACCTGTGTTAGACAGTGACTTTCTACTCTAAACCAATCCAAATGTGCCACCATCACCAAGAAGATGGAGGCCAGAAAGAAAGACAAAGAAGGACAGAAAAACACCCTGGTCCCTCCATCTTGTCTCTCAGACTCCCCTGTACAGAATCTCAGACCCCCCTGTGCATGACCCCAAACTTTTTCCTTTTACTCTATAATTACTACCATTTTACTACTTAAACTTTTGTGACTTGCAGTTCTTCATATAAAGTTGGTAACTTGTTCCATGGGTTAAAATCAAAGCCACAGGCAATTTCAGTAGCAAGCCAAGGTCTCTGACCCTCTTGTCCGGGCTGAAAAACCTCCTGGCCAGGGCTCAGGTCATTCAGGAATGTCATAGGAACCTCCTGGGTTCTGACAGTGTAATTCCAAGACTGCACATGGGGACTGTGAATTTCTTCTCTTTTATTTACCACATTATGAGTGTTGGCATAAAGGCACTTGACTGATTTGTCATCTGACCCTTCGTTCCTGCTCCTAAGGTACTCTCAGCTTGTGCCTGGGTCTCTGCGCATCTCCAAACTTTGGGCACAGCCCCCCAAATAATTTAGCTGAAAGCCACTTCTGTAACTTAGTCAACCTATCAAAAAGATGTCATTGCACCTTTTTGATAGGTAGGTGACATCTCTTTGCAGTAACCCACAGACTTGGAAGAGTATCTAAATAGTTGTGGAGGCCAAAACCCTGCTGGAAACAACAGCTGTTCATCCAGATGTGATATGTGTGATATACCTGCTTCTGCTTGTCCTTCCTTCTGACTGGAAGGTTATATTTACTATTTATAGTAGAAAATAACCTGAAAACCTGTGGGATATTCTCCTTCGCTTCATCCCCTGTGTTCGTGAAGTCCTGTTTGATTATATAAGTGTATTTTTGTTCAATACGTAACTGGATCCAGTGTAATTATAATAAAAATGCATTTTTATTACAATGTCAAAATAAACAATCATGATTCATGTGAATCAGCCCACAACCATTTTTTAAAATTACTGTTATTTTATTGAATGTCTCTAATGAAAATCTGTTCTGTCAGAATTTCTAAACACTACATAAAGAGACAATAATGGGTTTAAAAAAAAAATGAAGCTCCGTAAAATAAAATTCTTAGACTCAAACAACCCTTTCTTTCAAAAAAAAGAAGCAAAAACCCCCCAAAAAATTCTTGGCATAGTTGCACTGCATTATTATTGTGACTACATCAAAGAAAGGAACCTGAGATACTAACTTTATAAATCACATATACTTTTTATTAATTAGTTTGAAAATAAGAAACAATAGTTTTTTTTGTCTTTTCTGTAATAAGGATGAGAGACAACTAGCTGTCTGCGAACTGTCTTTGAATATGGCAACAATTCAGTAGCCTAAATATAAGTATTCATCATCATTTTAGACATTAGATACATGTCCTCCAGAAGGATGAATGTATCTCATAAATCTTGTGCTGTACCTGCAGGTTTCACTTAGAGGTTGTGGATAACTGGGTCATTCTCACACTCAAGGGCTGAAACCTTATGAGGTTTAAGATTTCCACCTTCAGCTACATTGATGGGGACTAGAGAGAACACAGGAATTAAATGTGCATGAAAGAGTGTCCTGCTCCTAATTTAAGCCTCTACACATTTTTTAAACACATCAGAGATTTTGCCATAATCCCTGGCCTTCAGTAATTAGGCTTTTATAGATAGCATCAAATATCATAGACATTAGCAGCAGCCATACAGTCTGGTTTTTTACCCCCTGAAACTAGATTGGCTCAATCTAGAGATGTTCTCTTTGTTATGTTTTCCTGATTGCTTTATGATTTTGATACTTCAAAATCAGTGAAAACTGGCACTAAGAATGTAAAAGATATGCTGTTATTTGTGGTTTGAGACATGTGGTGGCATCAGATTTCTTTTAATTTACTCCATAATTTCCACTACACAAGTCAGCTATAAAGTCAAAAATAACGTTGTATTCCAGAAGGTGTCAGTAGAGTATTAGGAAATAAAAAGGAGGATGCTGTCCAAGCTGTATGGTATTAAGATATTATAATGGTAGAAATGGCTGGTTTGCATGGTGATTTGTACAAAGAAAACATTCTCTATTACTATGACATGCTACTCTTTTATGATAATTTTAAAAAGGTAAGTTTTTCTGCACTTTCAACTAGTGAGTTAGCTATAAGATACTGAAATATATTCTGCTGAGAAAAAGACGTCAGATCTAAGTATTAATGTGAAACAAGGAAGCAACAGCATCCTCTGCAAAGATGGCAACAACTCTTCCGCTGGGTTGAGGGACAACCTAACAAGTTTAAGCTAGACCATGAGAAACCTCTGGCACAGTTCTATGTCACTGACAAGGTCTTTTATTGATCCTAGGGCTGTGTCACAGCTTCAAAATGAGTATAGAAATGTGGAGCTTTTGATTTATGTTCCTCTGTGTCTAATCCTCTATTAGTGGTAGCCTGGTCCTGTTCTCTCTCAACTCAGTGGACAAATTCTAAAGGATTCACCCATATGAAGCAGCTCACATGACACAATGCTACATTTATACACACATTTTAATAAATGAAATTACAGAGCAGATAACAAGAATGTTCAATAATTGTAGCAATTTAGGAGTGAAATGTGCAATTATCACTAGCCGATGCAGCAGCTGCATTAAAAATGAGAGCTGGAGAAAGATACAAGGATCTTATGTGGTGACCTTGCACATTTTTGAGAGGCTTTTAATCTGCATCATTGTAAAAGAAATGAGACTAAGCAGAAGATGGAATATAGCTGTTTGTCACAGTTGGAGTTTGCATGCTGAAAAAGCTAGTCCATTCTAGTTTGTCTCTTTTCTTTTCTTCTTAGTTAAGAATATGATTAGAGCTTGGTCTGTTATAATCAACAGCACTAATGACAATGAATTGCATTTTCTTAAGTAAAGGGGGAGTGGTTGCACTGATGCTCTTGGGGATAAAATAATAGAAAACATACACATAATGGAAGTACATTCTTGTGCACTACTGAGATTGTATAATGTAACATTTAAAACATTAATTTGAACTTCAAGTCTACACTAGGGAAAATGTAGTTTATGATGTCCTTTCAAAGGCTGCCACATATTCAACCCATTGGAACTCACTTTTTCTGCATACCAAGTTCTCATAAGTTCCCCAAGAGAAAAAACAATGCAAACAAATTGCCAGGTGTGATGCATGCTGCATCCCTTCCCAGACTCTTTTAGAGTACTTGAAGAAAAATGAGACCAACAGTGTCTTTCAGGCAGCCTCCTGGCTCCTCAAGGCTGGTTACAGTGGCTATGCCTTAAGCAGGCTGCATGAGCAGGGAGGGCTCTCATTCTCTTCCAGGACTGCTGTGAAGCCAGTTGATATTGATGGTCATTAGGAGCTATCTCACTGCTATTGCAGTACTAATCCCAGCTAAGGGCATCCTAACTACTGGCATTTTTTTAATATTTTAGACTGGAACCAATTTTAGTTGTTCAAGGTACCTTACAATTCAATTTCTAAGCTTTTCTTGGTTATGAAGAATGGTTAATCAAAAAATTTAAATACAATGAAAATTATATTCTCATCTTAATATGATTTCAGAACCTCCGAATTAATAATGAAATATAGGGGTATTTTATTTAAATAACTTATGTAATTTTTATATTTTGCTAGTGAAAATGGCAGGAGACAATACAGCATAAGCATGGAATAAATTTAAAGTAAATATCAAACTGTACAAGATGCAGCAGAGTGAAGCTACACAACTAGGTCCTTATACTTTTTTCTCTTAGTTAAGCCAAAAATTATTCATCCACCATGTCACTGTTTTGCCTTTCATGCTCTGTTATGAATTTGGTCGCTGAAGATAGTGTTTGTATATGATCACACTGTAAAAAAAATCACGGTAGTCCAAATGCATTCAACGTGATAAATATCTGCTTATAAGGCTAAAATTAAAATGTTATGAGAGTATTTCCACATTTAAAGTACATCATGCTCTTCCATAGCACTGATCTTAACATGACTTCATTCAAATATTACAGATTTTCTTCTTTATTTCTCTGTAGAAAATTTTTCAATAAAGAAAGATCACATTCTGAGAAGTTTTATTGGTTGTCATGTATCTTAAGAAACTTCAGAGATCTTGTTTAAATTATTTGAATGGGTCAAGACTTTGAAGTTTAAATAAGCTCAGAAGGGATGAAAGGATCAAGGATGAATTGCAGCTAATGATGTTTCTGAGTTCCCTCTTTAAATGACTTTTATGAACAAAAAGAACTACAAAGATTTGTCTTTGAGTGAGTACTTTCAAGGTCTATAATTGAAAACAAATGTACAAAATACTTTAGAATTAAATCTGGCATGCATATGCATGTATTAAAATATGATTTCTTGAAACAGAATATCTGTACTTATCAGGTAAGTGAATTAATATTTCTTATTCCATTTCTATTTTGTGTTCATACTCTTTAAGTGAACCAAGAGGGAATTTTTTTGGTTGCAAAGCATGTTTCTCCCCTTACCAATAAGTAGGGTGCTCATTCCTGGGCACCTGCTAATGAAGTCCTTTCCCCGAAGGACTCTCTAACAAAAAGGCCTTCTTTTAGCAGGGCACCCCCCAAGGACACGGTGGGAAAATTGGAAAAGGATTTGAGGTTCTCATTGTCTCCCTTAAAAGGTGAAAAAGCCAGAACCCTCTTTCTCAATTTGGATGTATTCTGAACACCTCATAGGGCCCGCTGGACTTCACATCAAACCTGAAGCTATCTGGTTGGACGAGTGCCAAAGGTCCTGCCTGGACAGATACTACTAAAAGCATTGAACAAAGGAAGCTTGTGGCATTTTGGGGGTGTTTTAGCAGAGACAAGGACCATCTTGTCTCTGGCAAGGCTTTTTCTCTCTAGAGAGTTTGTTATTTTTTCAGTTAATAAACCTTTTTTGTTTCCAATGCTGCCTCAGGTGCCAATCCTGCTTATTTTATGCCATTGGGGATTGCAGTACAAAACCCGAAGGGTGATAGACCTTCTGAGAGCTCATAACACCTGGCTTGAGGAGAATTCTATCACATTCTCTTAAGGTAGTTTGCAGGGGAAGTCAATTGAATTAGCTAAATATTGCTGTCATGCTGGTTACAAAACATTTTTTTATATGAAATAAAAGTTGCTGAATTTTAACACTGCAGAGATTATACATTTATACTTGGAACGGTAGTAAGAAAATAACTAGATCATGTGATCAGTATGATTCTGCTTCATGTGCAATCCTCAGATTAAGGCAGAGGAGCCTTACTTAGAAGCATTGCTAAAAGAAGTTTTATTATCTTCAGTGCCAAAGTTGCAGGATCTTTCCAAATACAATCTCTTTTCCAAAGAAGAGACTGTGTGGTGTCTCACGAGATGATCTATCAGAGGAGGATCTGTAGCATAGACCAGTAGTGACAATGCATTCTGAAATAAAGCAGAACTAAAATACTACTGATGGATTTTTGAGAACCTTCCTTACAGCTATTGGGTTATCATCACTCCAGACATGATAGCTAATAAAGCACAACAATATTTTATATTCCTTAATTTGAAGTCATGACATCTCAAGAAGAAAAATTTCCTGACTGATGATGACTTGTGAAGGAGATCAGGAGGGCAAAGTACTCCAGTAAGCTGAAGTTAAAATTTTCATTTTATGTATGGTTGTGGGTAATTCACTATTTGTCAGTGTAGAGTTATATTTAACTCATTACTGGGTGATCAATTAAGCTTACCATATTTTCAGAGGAAAACTTGAACTAGAGTGATCAGATGTTCTTTGAGTGTTTGCTGTCATTTTGTTCTAAGTATGAATTTTTAGAAACCTCATCTGACTTTTGTGTCTCACTGAAAGTCCTGGGCAGAAGGAATCAATTACTGGTATGTACACAGAGATTTCTTAGTCTGTGATTGAATTTTGCTGTGCAAAGAGAAGCAGGTGATAGCCAGGATGTAGATTATTAGAATAAAATTTTGTAGAGCACACGGTTTGGCTTTGATCAATTTTAAGAAGCTGCAGCTGTAAGGCTGACATTCTTAGTTTGGCTATTTTAGTAACTGATCATTAAGAAGTTTCAGACAGAATTTTACACTTCAATGATTTACATTCCTGAATGATGAAATTGACTTATTTTTCTAAATCTTCTGCATTTTGTCCTCCTTGTAACAGATTACATCTTGCTAGCAAGATGGGCAATTTTGCAATCTGCTCTTTACTTCAGATAGACCTAAAATGAGCACTTATTTTAAAATTAAGTCAGATGAAGGACAGCTCAAAGTAGAAATTTTATATCAAACCCTAAGCATTTAATATGCCATTATGATACATATATTTTTAAAATTACTCTGCAGAAATGCACATGAAATAAAAAAGGAAGTTCATAAGTTCACCTGAGGGTAAGAGGTCTATGGAACTAGTGAATATATATATATGATGACATACGAATTTTGATAACTTCCTTGTCTGACTACATTTGGTCAAAACCTTTTGGTCACCCACTGACAATATATAAGAGGAAATATTTATCTTTTTAGTGCTCAAACTGTAATGAGGTAGAAGGTCCTTGTAAATTAACTTTGTAAACTAAAAAGGCTTTAAATCTGGCTTTCTATACAATTTATTTTCTGGGAACATTTTCCAGAACAGGTCTGCTGCATGTCTGACAAAACTGTCAGTCAGTGCTTAGCATGGGTACAGAGCATAAGATATTTCCAGGTGGTAGTATAGGTGAAGCTATCCCATCGTAAGAAGGTGTCAGATTTCAATGACATGGTAGGGAAAGACTTAATACAGCAGATAACATGTCCTCAGACAAATAACAGAAAGAGGTCCTGACCAAGCAACATGGGCCACCTTGCACAAGCACTAATTTAAATAACCTCCCTTCATGTCATGATTTCCTTGGGAAGAACTTGATTAAATAATCCAAAAGCATGAAAAGTACTGAGGCAATAATTAAGTAGTTAAGGAGCTCAGTCTCTGCTTGGTTTATGTTTAAGAAAGAGCTCTTTATGAAGGTATACCCCATGATACATGTGAAGAATACCATCTGTATTACATATATCATTAAAACAAACTAACAAGATTGTACATAAATCTTTTGAGAGCTTGGAATGCCACTAGCACCCAAAAATAGTTCAGATGAATGTTATTCACTGTATTAAAACAGTGGAAGCTTGGCAGAAAAATGGATTATTTTCTTCCTTCTTCTTGTAAAAGCAACTGACAATTACTTTTTTTTTTTTCAATACCATGAAAGAAACCAAAACAGGCAGATTAATTTTCTCCCTTCTCCTGGAGGAGATTACTGGTTTAAGTGTAAGCAATCAGACTACAAATACTATGTAAAATTAGTAGCTGGATTGCTAAAAGCTACAGGTGGAGGACAGAATGGTGTTCTTCTGCTCCACAGGGCTCCTGTCAATCTAATCTTGTCTCTCTTCAGGCATTAAAAACCTCCCCATATTTATCTCCTAGGCTAGGAATGGGTCAAGTAAGTTGCTTTGTTATATTTTTAATTTTATTTTCTTTTTCCGACAGATCTTTGGCTAAATTTTCTGTCTTCATGCTTTAGCAAAAGCTGAGAGAAAATGCTTCCTACCAGTTAATGTTGCTGTTACTATTAATATGGTGCAAATATTATTTTTTAGGTTCTTTTTTAAAGTCCTTTGACGAAATAAAAATTCTGTTTCTAATGACGTAATTTAATGAACTCTTAGGTCTGTAGGTTTAATTTGGCATCTGCCAAAGAGATGGACAGACAGAGGTACACATGAAGTTAACAAATAGGTACCTTTCTCATCTTCAAATATCTGAGATAAAATATTGCTTTTTCTCTTGCTCTTCAAGAGTGAAAACACATCTGACATTTAATGTGCACTATTTTACTTCCATTTACTTGCATATTTGCTTCCATTATATGTTTGGCTCTTCGATATTTCTAGTACAACATAAGGTTTTATTGTTTTGGGGTTTTTTTATTCTTTTGTCTTTGAAAACTCACTGGTTTGCAAGGAAGTTATAGTGTGAACTCTGTAATCTACTGCAGAAGGTAAAATCTTGGTTTTGTTCATTCTCTACTAATATTCAACAGAAATCAGAAATATTTCATTTATTTCTCTTGGTGCAATTTTTTTCCTCTGTTTTGAAACAGGCATGCTTAATCCATAGATTTTATTTATTTATTTATTTTTGTAGTATCTTATGCAATCAGATGGCTTGGACCTGAATTTTATGGTTCCTTTGCAGGATGAGATTGAAGGCAGAAGATTTCCTAAGAGCCCAAGCAGCATATTAGGGATAAGAATACTAATGTGGAAAATTCATCATTAAAAAATCAGCTCAGCACTCACAATCAGATTTTGCTAAAATGCAAAGCTGGCTATTTAGAATTTCTCCACAGACTTCAGGACGTTTGGTCCCTGCTATTGGTGTTTGGGACAAATGCTCCAAAGGCACATGAGCATGAGATAAATTGATATGAGACTGATGTGTATAGAATTAATTAATATGAGACTGAGAGATAGTCAATATGAGCACAGAGATCTATGAAATAAATTAACTGATATTTTGGGAAAATCAAGAACCTCCTTGTACTGTCATCTGCACTCCATGGAAAATTTATGTGATACTATGTAAAAGAAAAAAAATTACTTTTAACAGCATTTTAACTCTACTGGATTAGGTCTACCAATAAACTGGCAAATATTAAAATGATAGCCTTCTCCAAGCATTAAAACAGAAGGAAGATTTAAAGAGATAAATAAATTCCAATATTTTACCTGCTACATGAGATAAATTATTTATATTTTGAACTAAAACACTTGGCTTGTGAGTTGAAATAAATATACTTTAAGTAGACAGGACTTATCACTACTTACAATGCTTGAAATGAGTATTACAACTAATTGGCATGAAGGCAAATGTTTTGGAGAGGAAAGACTGAAAGCATATTTGTTAAATTTCAGACTAATGAAACATCTTTCATACTGACTGTACAACAAAAACATTCCAATGTCAAAAATTTACATTCTATCTGGTACACAGCTGTTTGGCCAGGTTACTGCTCAACAGGAAAAAGAAAACAAGTAAAATAGTTAGATTTATTCTATTATTTGCTTTGTATTTAATTTATTTTTTCTATTGTTTTGATAAAATTTTGCATGCTTTTAGAAATTAAGATATGTGAAAATATTTACTTTTGATTATATTAATGGTTCCATACATATGAGCAGTTGTTTGGAAATACTCAAATAAAACTGCATCAAAAGACTAAAATTAACCTCCCAGATGAGTTTAATAAGATTAATGAGTCTGAGATGCCAGAGACGTCCTGAGTAATGGGTCCAAAGTAGTAAAACAGACCCACAGAAGAAAGAAAGTAATTTATTCTAAGCAATGGAAAATGTTAAGATTTTGTTAATACCCAGTATTCTGTTAGGTTGAGAATCATCACAGACTACTTATTCTCTGTCATAAAGATGGATGGAGCATAGGCATCAAAACAAATACTGTGATTTTACAAGGTTTACAGCTGGCTTCTTTACCCGTACCTTACTGTTACTGGGGTAATAAAATGTAATAGGAAAAATACTGTAAAAAAGGGGGCTGTCCCTTCTCTTTCTATGACACATTCTTTAAGCTGCTGACCACTGTACTCTGGCCCAAAAAAGCAGTTTGGAAATTTTGTTAGCTTTAAGCATGCTGTCCTAGACCAGACATGTGAATTTTACATAACTGGAAGGTCTACTGCATTTAAGTTACTGCCAGTTCCTACCCAGGAAGGATAAGATCAGAGGAAATAATGAGGAGAAATTTGTGTTTGTCAAGGCTGTGCAGTTTGTCTCACCATGAAGCACTGAGTCTCTGCATCATTAATTTAAGCTTCAGAGAAAATCAGTTTGCTATTTGCCATTGCTTTTTCTTCTTTGCTATATCCCATTTATTTAAGTAAAATCAGTGTTGTAAGAGGTGTACTCCACATTGTGTATGAGGGCCATCCTTGTAAAGCTTTTTTCTAAGTAACACTTCCTGCTTGTTTTATCCCTCTCATTTAGTCCTCGTCAGCAGAGATGTGCAACAAAGCATCTGTCTGAAAAGCTATTCAGAGAACACACTTTACCTGGGAAAAAAAAAAAGGAAAAAAAAAGAAGAAATCAAATAAAAATAACATTTAAACTCATTCCCAGAAGTTTGCATTTATATTACTGCTGTCTCATTTTTAAATGATCACTACCCAGTGAGACTTTACAGGTGTCTTTTGATGAAGGTAGTTTCACCTGAACTTGAAAATTTATGACCATAAAAGTATGGGGAAAAACTGAACAAATATTATCTGATGATGACTTGTTCAGCAGAACTGGGTAATTTCAGTACACTTCAGTTTTATGCACAAAAATGCTAAAATTCAGCACTATTGGTTAGAGACATTGGGCAGTGGACTCACACACAGAGACTGACACAGTTTTCACAGACCTTAATACAGTTAAGCTAGATTTTTATATCAACCTATAGCCTACAAATTTAGGGATGGAAAGGACTCCAAGAGATTAGTACCCTCAGGGAGGCCTGCACATACAAGTTGTCCCAGTCAGTACTCTCAGTAATTGTGTATTTCATGCTTCATATATTTTTCCCTTTAAAGTGTGTAGTTTCTTGACGTGTAGGTGTTACATGGAGCACTGTGTACATCAGTTGCCTAAATTCACACTCTTCTGCCCCAGAGTGTGTGTTGCCCCTGCCCTCTAGCTTCTCTTTCCATTGGTTTTGGATGACTCAGTGACCCTCCTGCCTCCCTAATCCATCCCATGCTTCACCTCTACTGGCTCTGCCTTGCCCGATTTACTCTCATCCCCTCATTCTCAGGTCCAGCTTTTTGGTCTTGTCTGTTTGGCTTGTAATTCCTACCTCAATCTGCTGTGCAGATACCAGTGAGTAAATACCAGGGGCATAATATGTATAAGGGAACTGGAATTCTGGCTAAGATCTAGCATATGCTGTTTCTACAGCCATAAGGATTTGTTGGAATTCTATGACAGGAATGCCAGCTTGGAAAAGAAGTGAGCAATCACAAGGGACATCAAGAAGGGAAGAAAGAGAAGATACAGGAAATGGGATTGCATGTGTCCCAGATGCAAATTATCTTTTTAGAGTTCTGGGAATTACTGAAGATAAGAGTAATTTCAGGGAGAGTCTCACTGAGCTTCTGCTGCCCTGTGATAGAGCAGGTCTAGCCGAGATGAAACCTGCAGAAAACTGAGGTGATAACTTACAAAATCTTAATTAAGTGTGAACTCTGCTTCTTTTAAAGCTTAATGATTTTTTGGAATGACTATATACATAATGATTTTTTAGATGACTATACCGATACATATATAGGGCAATTAAGGACTATATCATATTTCAAACATGTTCTTTGTCAGCTTAGGGCAAGTAGATTTTTTTCCATGAAAGTCATTAGATATTATTTTTTTTTAATGTCAGCAAAACTAATTATTTTCCACCTATCTCCCACCAAGAGCTCCCTCATTCTATTTCATTACAGTTAACTATAAATAGATAAACTTTGGAATAGTCACAGGCAGTAGAAAAAGATTTTTAAAAATACATGAACACTGACAATCCTGAAATATAACTACCATGCATATGAAGTAAATTCTTTTCGCTTTCCCCTATCTAAAAGAAAGGAATCATTTACATTGAGGCTCATCTTGAGTGTAACTTAATTACTGACTCTTAGAGAAGGTACCTAGACCATGACTACTAGGCAAATTAGCACAGAATAATTATCTAAATTGATTATCAAAACAGTAATCTGAGCTTGAATAATTCTGATTCATATAAAAAAATCTTAAGAGCATATTGCACAGCAGCAAACTACATTATTTCTGATGCTCATTCCCCTTGAATATAATTTTTCATGCATGGAAGTTAGAACATAGGAGCAATGTTATGTAGGAGGCATAATAAAAATAAGATCTATCCATCATTTGGTATGTGGTTGATATTCTGATGAATTTAGCATCTAAATATATGCCATCATTGTCAGAAATTGCTGACATGTATACAAAAGAAGTGATTTTTTTTCCTCTATAAGCAAACCAAAGCAGATTTTGATATTTCATTAATGTTTTCAGCTTTGAATTTGAAAGTCTGACCTCAAATTAGAAATTTGACCTCAAATCCCTGGCACACCATAACCATGGTGTACAGTGAAAATCAAGCTGAATGCATGAGAAAAACATTGCCTCCCAGATGCTGGACAATGCTTATTCAATTGAGAATGCCAGGTCAGTTTCCCCTGTTCAGTACACGGCAACACCAGCTGAAATATTTTAATTTGCTTTTAACCGTGAACAAACTGAACTAATGAGATGCCGCTAAATTTCTTCAAACTGTTGTTAAGCAGGGTCCTCAGATACAAATAAAATGTTCTCAATGGAACATTAGTAACAGACATTTTACCCACAATACTTTTCATTTTTTCCAATAACGCCTGGAATTTTCCATGTCAGCTACGTATGGTGAAGAGGTTTTGATGCCATATGGTTTAGAGAACCATCTGTGCACTCTGAGGACTGCCTTGATGTGCACTCAAATGCAAACTTGTTTTGTAAAAGGTTAAAGCAGCAGAAATATATATCAGAAACTATCTACTGGTATTCCCAAAATGAATCTTGCAGCTGTTCATGTCAAATTCTTTTTGTTATTATTGTGGAAGACCATTTAACTTCAGAAGAAAGATATAAGCCCTGTCATAATAATATGCTGTAGGCAACCAGAGAGAATCTGTCTTATTTTGGACAGAGTAATAATTTTCAGCTAACAGTATACATTTTTGGGGTTCTTAGCATAAAACAAGATTCATCTTACAATAGTATGAAAAGTCACAACATCTCAGAGAATAATTTGGAATAGAAATAACATTTTAAAAATTAAATTCAAGAGGCTTTGGTTCTAAAAATGTTTGCTCCTGTATAGTGAACTCATCCTTCCCTCATAGGAACTTCATTGCAACCATGTTATTTTTATAGATTTGTTGCTGGTTTTCTTTTTAGTCTAGTGAATTTTTTATTATTTCCTGCACAGAGCCTCATCTACAGGAACTGCAGATTCTCCCTTCACTTTGCTCCATACCTCACTATGGGTGTGAGACATAAGGATTAAGCTTTCCTGCTTCAGGATGAAAACTTGTAACTCCTGGTTCTATTTGAAATGGTAGAAATACAAATTTAATTCTAGCTCTTTAAAGGAATGATTGAGATTCTCTTAATTTAGTGTTTTAATCTCATAGATGTCTTACTCTGTTTGCAGTTCATGGAGACAAGCCATTTCAGAAGGCAAAGGGTGGTTCCTGGCTATCATAGAGCACAACTGGATGTGGAGGGAACCTAGAAAGCTGTCTTAGATTAAGCTTAATTTTCAGACATGTATATTTGGCTACAATGAATCCCACCCTTGCTCCCAGAAAGATAATTACAGGCTGTGGATCTCAGGTAGATGACTAGAATTTTTGAGATGCATTTGGTACAAAGGTTTAGTTGCAGCTAGAAATTATTGCCTGTTAATTGCTGTTGTCAGCTGTTATTTGAAATGCATATTTGAGTCATCTATACAGAATTGGAAATATGGCACAGGACCTACAAGAAATACACTTCTGTTTGAAGTGGCAGCTGCAGTCTTGATGAGTTATATGAGTCATCTCAAATGGTACACGAGGTGAGTAAACTTGAATATCTCCTAGTTTATAAATAAACACTTAGGGAGAAGTGAATTTCAGTCTTGTTATCTCTGTGGGCTAATTCATTTTAGTTACAGATGCAGAGGACTTCTACAAAAAGGAATGAGAACATCAGTTTTTATCTTCCCTGTATAGCAGTGCAATCTGAGAGTTCTTGGGTCTAAGTTTGAATCTCGAAGAAAAAATGAGTGCTACATCTCTTTTTCTTTATGTAAGTGTTGAAGTTGCTAACTTAGGTTATCATAAATAGGAAGGAAGAAAAGAAACCAGCTTGATTAACATTGTCTCTGAATTTGGAAATAAATATACTGTAGTCTCTCCTCTGACTTTGAAGTGACTACATATAATGCCCTGAAACTACAAATTGCTCAATTCAGAGGGACCTTAAGAACTGAAGTAAGGAAAAACTTAGAAAGCAGCACATGCTCAGCACTTTTTAATGGGCAGCCTAGACACTTGGCACTCAGTATGCCAGTCTGAAAATTGAAATCTGAGATTTGTATTTTTCCCTGTGCTTTACATAGGGATGTTGAATATGCAATTCAGAGTTTATATTCTGACATAGGGGTGAGATGCCTCAATCTTATATTGCATCTAACCCTTTTTCTTTCTTCTCCAGTGGTTTTCTTCCTTTTTTTTTTTTTTTTTTGGATGGAAAAATACCTATTGCACAACTTTGGCAAAAGTGAAGAAGATGCAAACAATTGGATCTGACACCAGAATTGTATGGCTTTGTATAGTGTAATTTTTACATTTAATTGATTTCAGTGACATTTTGCTAAAGTAAACCAGGAAGGTAAATTTCTCAGTTGTAGTTGGCCATTCCTTAAACTTTATACACATTCAAATTATTTTTGTTTATTTATTTTTAAAGTTAAAATGCACCGGTAAAGTTATTTGAATTTAAAGAAGATATTCTTATATTCCAAATTTTTCATACATTTGATCCAAGTTGATATCTTGAAATGATGGTATCTTACCCTTTTCATGGCAATNTTCATGGCAATAATCAATGTTGATATATCTGCAGCCATGACCATTCTTCCTCCCCCATGAATACCAACAGTTAATATTATCAAGAAATTATTTTCCTTCCATTCATATAATTAAAATGTTTTATTTTTTCTCCCTACTACTAACTGTCTAGCATCTCTTCCCTACCTTGCAATTTTCTTCCAACTGAAACATAATGAATTAAATAATTTGAATTAATTAAAAGTAATAAAGTTGTCTTAAGACTGTGTTGATTTTCTGTCTTCCATTTCTCTTCTCTTAATGTTTCCTTATATCTTCTGATTTTTCTTTTATCTTTGTATCTTTCTCTTTTATGGCAGGGAAAAGCATCTCTTTTTCCTTTATCCCTTTACTTCAGCAGTGATTTTTCATTGCCTTCATAGCTGTTCTGTGAGGATTTGCAGCTGCATTCCCATGACTCCTCTTCACCCTGGCAGCAACTCACATTTTTTTTCTTACAATTCTCGCCTGCTTGTTGTAAGGGTGGGTGTCTCATTACTAGTCTGTTGGTGTTCTTGCTAATTAGTAGAGACAATGTTAATTGAAGAGTCATTTTGTTAATAAGCGTGTTAAACCTCTAAATACGTCCCATATGAAGTCAGCATTTTCTGCAATTAGAACATTTTCCCACTGAGCTGGCTCATGCAATTCATAAAGTTTTGGTGCCTTCTAGCTTGTACTCCAACAGCCTACCAAGCACTACAGTTTGGGCTTAGTGGCAAACTTGATGCTAAAATCAGAGCAATTTCTGAAGCCTGAATGAAGAGTCAATAAAATCTGGGTGAGCCTGACTCAAGTAAAAGTAGTCTGCTTCATGTCTGCAAATCACTTAAAATTCAGTGGTTGTCCAGAGATAGTTCAAACTAAGACAAAAAGCACTCTATTCAGTTTTGTACTGATAACTCTCACCATGCTACACTATTAAGGCATTACATTGTCACTACTACGCTATTAAAGTATCCTTTTATTGGACCACAATTTCCTGTTGCCATGGAGAACATCCTGGCACAGAAGAGCTCAGAATAAAGTTGAATGCTTTTTAGCATTTAAAATAGATAGCCTCAGTTTTGGAGCCTATGTTTAAAATATTGCATAATCTTCTCTGGTTCATTTCTAGAGTGCAGTCAGCCACACGCTAGAGCCTATAGGACAGTAAAGGCTGAGAATAGGAGGTTAAAGGATGATAAAATCTTTGACAAAGGGAAAAATGTGTGTGACAAAGGCAGAGCATCTTACTTGGCTGCTTTTATATTTAACAAAGCAAACAACATCCCCAGAATGTGATTTATCCCACCCCTAGCTAGAGATCCAAACACCCAGTGACCCTTAACCAACCAACTATGGCATATGTTACTAACTATGGAATATGCCAGATATTAACTACTAGCTATTAATTAACTAAGAGAGGGACGTGGGCTTATTGGGGACCTTATTGCTGTCTACAGCTTCTTAAAAAGGGCTTGTAACAAAACAGAGGTTGGTATCTTCTCCATGGTAACAAGAGATAGGACAAGAGGAAATGGTCTCAAGTTGTGCCGGGGAAGGTTTAGGTTGGATATGAGGAAAAATTTCTTCGCTGAAAGGGTGAATTTCTTTGTAAAAAGGAATGTAACGGGGTCTTCTTATCTGACCCTACACAGACAGATAAGACAGGTGGTTCCTTTAAACACCTCTCAAAACAAATTATTTTAGGTCTTTCACGATAAATTTTATAACCTCTTTATTTATCATGTGTAATTAAAATATTTATGATTTGTGCAAATCTTGAAAGAAAATTTAATACTCATATATTGTTTATATTAAAATATTAAATATCAATATGATGCAAGTAAATTAACAGAGTATCTGAAAACACAGAAAAAAACCCCCTTAATTTAAGATTTAAATTACAGTAGAGAAAAAGAATGAGTTTCTCTAGAAAGAAATACTTGTAGAAAGTGATTTTCAATTAATGTCAAAACATGGAAATTGTTGTAACTAAAAGAAATTTTCAGCTTTTATCCCACATTTATTATTTGTCTGTTAAAAAACCAGCTTTCACAGGTGTAATGTTTCTGGCACAACCATCTTTGTTATTAGTACATTTATACAATAATATGTCTAATTCTGATTTGACCTATGACAGATGGAAAAAATGGCATTTGTGTTTGATTAATTTACTTAATTCTAGTCTTAAAGACCTGAAAACTATCTGCACATCAAGGCCTATAAACTGTAGGTTATTTTCTTTCCTAAATAGCTTTAAAGGAAAAAAATACTCACCATTTGAAGGAGGAGATTGTTTGTTTCCAATGACAGTTTGTTAAATAATTTTTTTATTCAGTTGAGATTATTGAAAATCTAAGGAGAGTTTTATGGATTATTTTGAAAACCTACATTTTAAACAAATCTCTTGGCATTAGTAGACAAATAAGTCTAATTTTTGGAAATACCATTTATATATAGATACATATTTGTGCATGTATGTTCTGAAAGGGATAAAGAAATATAAAAAAACATTGAATTACACTGAATTTTAAGTAGAATTTTCACAAAAACAATAGGTTAAATTTTAGATGTATCTTGATATTTTTAATGAGTAGGCCATTTTTATGGAAAAAGATGTTGGTAAACAGGCTGCTCACTTTAATAGAATGAAGTGTAATAATATTTTAATAGAAGTGGAAAGACTATAACTTGCAGTGGTAATATTAAGGGGCTTCAAAAAAAATTTCAAATTTCCATTTGCTGCTGGAATTCTTCAGCAAGGTGTTTTTTGGTTTTGATTTTATTGTTTGGGTTTTTGTGACAGAATAGAGACATTTGATCTATATTTTCATTTAAAAGTGTGAGACTATTGCTCTGAGTCTCACCTTCTTTTACCATTCCAGATAATACACCCAGGTTTTTGTACCTTGACTCTTTGAAGAGGTGATGTCTTTTTAATGACTGACTGAGGAGAATCTCTGTTGTGGTCCTAGGTTGTGCACAGGTTGTATAGCCCCGAATTTGAGAGTAAAACTTTTGTGTCACCTAACTATATTTATAGAGTAATGCTCAGGCATTCTCACTTGGTTTGTCAAGGTATAACCACTATTTGCTTCTTCAAAAACATTTTATATAGTGTTCTACTAGTAGGTTAGACTTTATTCTTATTAAAGATGGTATTTTCAAAGTAGGTATTGATATGCTGCTAAATAATCTAGCTCTCCTCTATTAGACTGGGACCTGCTCCTGTGATTGCCTAAGCCATAAGCATTTTATTTCACTCCTGGGGTCTCTGTAGGATTCATGAAACTAGAGTATTCCTAAATAATGCATAGGTCAAGCTCTGAGTCAAGGGAATAGCCACAAAATTCAACACAAATTAGATAACATAAACATGTGATTTGACCCACATGTTACAGAGTGCTCCAAAGCTGTCCCAGCATTCTTGGCACACTTACAGCTCCCTAAATCACACCACAGGTTTGCAACACGTGCAAGAAACTCATACTATAAAAAAATAATCTTTAGTGGATGCAGCAATGCTTTTGCAGTGTCTTGTACACATTAAGCTGGAGGGCAAAAACAATAATTAAAAAAAAGATGAAAAATACACCAAAAAATAATTATGTCTTACTGTCACAGAAATGGATGAGGCCAAAAGACCCAGTGCTGCAGAGTTCATACATAGTATATAGCATCTGATTTTCTATGGAAGAAGAAAACCACTTTCCTTGCTACAGAAAGCCTTGAAGAGCATCACTGCAAGCTGCTTGTATAATCACTTGTCCTAAGACTAAGCATCACACCCTGGGACCAATGCATTTAGCAGTGTACATTTAGCTAAGGGTGTGTCTTTAATGATAAATGAGAAAAGGCAAAAGACTTTGGTCATATAGTGCTAAGTCTGTTTTACAGGATGTCAGGGCCTGCTCTCATTCCCTGCAGGCAAGTACCAATGTCTCCAATGTGTCCATATTACTGAGCAGGAAATCACACCCACAGGGTCTATAGGGCTACTGCTTTTCCACAGACTGTGTCAAAGGTCATCTGGGAGACCACAGCTGGTCCAAGTGCAATGGATGTGAGCAAATAGTGCCACTTAGCTCTAAGAACCAATGCTTGGAGCCAAAGAAGTACAAGAAGGGATGTTTGTTAATACCACACAGATTTGTTTCCATTATAAGGTTTCCTGAAAAATAAGTCACACATTTATCACTTATTCAATTTTTGACTCTAGCATTTTTTCATATAGAATTTGTTTAACTCAGACTCAGAGGTGGTCTCTCAAATGAAATATCAGAGACACATTGTCATTTCTGTCTTCTGTGACTCAATGCTGCTTTTGTATACTATTATAAATCACACTACATTTTTTTTTTGTCATCTTGTGTTATAAGTTGATTTCAAATTTTTGCCTAACATCACTCCCTGATCTGTTTAACTTTCATGTTTTAGCCCTCTTGGTGATTGCAAAGTAAGACTTTAGACCTTCATTTTTCCTTAGATGTGTTGGCTTACATTTTTTTCTTTCAAAATCTCATTTTGGTTTTTATATCCATTTACTTAAATGTTTTCCAAAGACTATTGACTGAAGAGCTAGAGGCCACTGATTCCCTGGGGTGTTTATTTGCATCCTTAATAGTACTTAACATGTTCAGCATTTTATCTACCTCAGTTACTAAAGAAAGGTTTTTTTGAGGGTTTGTGTGTGTGTAAGCCCAAATACTAAAATCTGTACTGTCACAAGATGGTGCTGTTGGATAACAAAAATCTAGAGAAAGAACAGTGAGAAAGATTTTTATGGTGTTAAATAAAATTAAAAGAACGACAGCTTCATTCACCTCTGTTATGTCCAATCTTTCATTCCTTCTTTTGACACAAAGATTTTAAATTAGGCAGAATCATTATTCTTGTGGCTTGTGTTCTTGATAACTCACAAAAAGATACAGATCTTTAGCATGAATTTCATGCCTCTGAAGACTGATGGTTAATGAGGCTATTATTTTCATTTTGAATTGGTCAAATGTGGGACATAAAATTGGTGGTTTCACATCTCTTATTGTCACCTTTCTGTGCAAATTTTATTCTTCATCTTTTAAAACCTTTTATAATATAAGGTCAGTGCCTAAATCATTGGATGATTCAATATGATATTTTCTATTGCAACAAGTATTTCACTAAGCCAATAACCTTGTTTACTAGATATAAATGGCATGTTTTGGAAAAAAAATGAATAGCAGCTCAAATTGCTTTGGCTGATGTAACATCTTGACATTGAACTGCACATTCAGAACCTTGCTATCATCTAATTTACAATCCTTCTTCAGAAACATCCTTTTTTTCTAAAAAGATGTTCAGTGCAGTAGCTGTAAACAAAGTCTTCCATTTGACAATCATCTGTGCTTATCATAGTTCAAGTGAAAGGTATTGAAAATTTCAGCAGAGCACCGTGGGATCTTTCAGTATCTGTGGAAGAGTGTGGAGATGTCCAGTTCTAAAATTACTGAATAGACTAATTATATCTTTCCTGATTGATAAAACAGCTTCAAGTAATGACATATTCTGTGTGTGAAGTGTTGTGCTGAAATTATTTTTAATTATGGAAGTCATCATTACCTTAACTTTTTTATCAGTTTTAGTGGCTTTTGAACTTCTGGTGCTCCCACTAGGATTACATTATAGCACTGTATGTGAGGTCAGAAAATATATCAGAGCTTTAGAGATATTTTCAATGACAAAATGAAGGTTTTCAAATTGTTCTTTGCTTCAAAGAAAGGGTCTCAGCAGTTGCATTTTTGGTGACATTGGTAGACAGACACATCGTTAGCATCTTTGACTTACATGAATAGAAAGCCTGAGGGTCTAAATTTTACCCCTTTACAGTTAAAATATGAGGCACTCAGACTATGCCTGTAGACAACTGCTGTTTTCAATATAAGGGGCAGAGTATTCTCACATTTTATTTCCACCTTTCACCTTTGTACCCCATGTGCAGTTTATTGGGGGGGGTTTCATTGGGGTTTTTCAATTTTTATCTTTGGATTGAAATCCTGAATGAGATCCTGACTATCCCTAACTCCCATTGAGACTAGCAGAATTTGTAAATGTAAATTATGTGATCAGCACATTTTAAAATGCAGAGTATGTTATCAGGACCACTTGGGATCTGCTTCAAAGCCTTGATGTATTTGATTTATTTTAGATGTGTTTGATTTGTATTTTATTAAAAGAAGCCCCTTCAAAGGTAATGGATAACATGCTTCAAAGACAAAATGCACTTGTGATCTCATAGAACCAGCATGGTCTACTGGGTAAGCATTAGCTTGGGAAAAGAAGGTTGGAATTTCTGAGTATTTCCATCATCATTCATTACTCTGCAGCAAGTGGTTCCCTCACTTTGGCTTTGGTGGCTGGTTTGTTTGGGTTTTGTTTGTTTGTTTGTTTCTGTCTGTAAATAGAGATGATTGATGAAAAGCTGATGTCAAAGCTTGGCACTGTTATCACGCTCAAAAGAAGGTAGTGCTTCTTTCCATCAGAATAAAAGAACATGAAAAGAAGCTTGAAATAAGCATGAAAACTCTGCATGTTCTGTATTTCTTTACACACATTTGTATCTAAGTATAGCAGTATTTTGTATCTTTCTTCTTTCTGTGTAACTTCTGTGTTCTTTAGTATTATTAAGTATTTCTAAGCTAACTGTTATGTATAAAAACTTTATCAGAGAAGGCTAAAGAGAGCGGTAAGTCCAGATACAATACAGAAATATACATTTCTCACTGTACACATATTTTTTTGTTCCTCATCCATTATTCAGTCTGCTGTAGGAAAAGCTTGTACGTGTGACATGAGACTAAGAAAAACATTGCAGTCATCAGTATTTTCTATTCCTAGCATCTTATTGTTTGGCATCTAAATCTGTTTGAGTTGTTTTCTTCCTGCTGTGGTAAACAATCTTGTTTTCTTACCATTCTCTTAAACATTGTAGTCATGGAGAATAGCTGCCTCTCTAGGGAATGTGCATACTACAGTGTGCACCTCAAGTCTCAGAGTAAACATAAACATTTATGCTGTTGTGTCAGTAATATAACCTCCCCACTCCAGCTGAGTATTCCCCTGATTCTGGTGCCACATTAGCCCTTTCAGCCGCAGCACCACACTGGGAGCTAGCAAGATCATGTTCAGCTGTTTTTTAACTTGAAGGAACAGATTGTTAGAAAGCAACATATCCTCAGCTTCGTTGATTTAGAGCCTGGGTAAACCTCTATGAAGTGAGAGTTTGGGGATTTCAGTGAGATCAAATGCAGCCATATTCTTGCTTAAATAGGAAATATTTAATGTAGTATTACAGTTTAGCTTGCCTACTTAACATCATTTTGGGATGCTCATGTCTCCTACCACACTAGGCAGCTGACATTGTCACTGAAGTGAGCAGAAAGGAATTGATAATTAAACAGTCAATGGGTAGTAGAAATTCACTAAAGAACGTGGGTGATATTTCCATGTCTATCTTTTTTTTACACTTCATTTTCTTTTTGTTCTTTTGTCTTGATGCAGCCACTGCAACTGAAAAACTTGATCACAGAGCTTTAGTTTTTTAGAAGATGGAGGGCAGGTTTTTGTGATGCTGTTCCCACACCAAGTGCAAACTAACCCCAAAGCTGCCGTAAACAGCCTGGCAAGTACATTACAGTGCAGAGGTGATCCAAAACTAAAAGTGAGCAGGGATTTTTCTCTCTCTTCTCATGCCTGAAGCTGGGAAATACTGGCATTACTCTAAGAAAACACAAATGACCGGTGTGTTGTTTTACCAGGAGTATTTTACCTTGCAAGGGGAGAGAAGAGAGTACAAAATCACTTCCTTTTTAGTTTGAAGAAATTAAGACTAAAGGTGTTTAGGTTTCTATAGGGATCCCAGTTTAGAAATAGCAACATCAAAACTGAATTGATAATCTAAGTCCTTGTTAGTGGGGAATTTTGCTGCTAGTGTAAGCCAAAGGAGCATCATGGTGCTCTGATTCCACACAGAGCCTTATGCCATACTCTCAAAATGGTTGATATCCCTGTATCAGCTCAGTATCTCGCCTCCATTTTTCAGTTTTATGCACAGCTGTAACAGAACAAAAAGAAAAATACCTGTGTATTTATACTGTAGTATATTTACCGGACCTCTACCTTTCTTTTTTGCCACAGATCTAAAAATAATGTCTTCATACACTGCTTCAGCAAGGTAGTCTCTGAGCTCTCTAGTCTGTCAGGGTCCTAATTCTTTCCTGCTATTCCCTTCTCCCTAATTTTTACTGTCTGAGGGCTTGGGCACCCACATCATAAACTGTTCCAGGGATTTGATCCAGCTAAGGACTAATAAGTCTTTTTTTTTCTTTCTTTTTTTTTTTTTTCTCTCTCTCTCTATTTTTTTTTTAATATTTCCTTTAGTCTGTGAATTTTCATCCATTCAGCTCCCATAATATTTCAATACATGATTACTCAAGACATACTGCCAGTGCAAGGCAGGAGAGTGCACAGCTGGGGATGGAAAAGGCAGCTGAGATCACAGCAGTCTCAATTTAGATTTGTTGAAATGATTATGGATATGCACCTTTCATTTCCTGAATTTTAGCTGCTGCTGAGAGAAGTGATCCCCAGAGACAAAAATATTTTTAACCAGACCAGTTCAGCATGCAGCCATAAGAATTTCATGCACTTGGCATTTAGAAGGTGGCAGAAGCTAGAGGCAAGCAGCTAAGAGAATGAGGGATATATCTTTAGTGACACCGATGGTTTATTTCATCTTATAGTTTCTTATACTGAAACATTGTGTGTTTTAATTGAAATGTGTTTTAATTTTAAAACATCTGTTTAATCTCTTAACGAGTTTAACAGAGCTACAGTTGTGTTCATTGAAACCATATGTATTTAGGAGTTTTCCAGAGGAATTTCAACCTGACCATTCTTCACAACCTCCCCCCCTTCCTCCGTCTCTGCTCTTCACCTACTCAGCTCCTCTAGATGCACAGAATGCAAGGAATGATGTAGGAGAATAGAGAATGGGTTTCTATGATGTTATTGTCTAGTGATTTGGAAGATTTCAAGGTTGTTGGTCTTCATTTCAGAGATAAACAATTCTGATTGTCGCTAATCATATTAGTTGCCTCTGAATACTATTCAAACATATACTACATCTTGCAATAAATTAGAGATGACACGCAGTGAAAACCAAATATGTATGAAACTTGATAGTCAGGACTATGTCATTCTGTGACTATGTCATTATTCTTGATAACCTTCTATCTGACTTGCAAACCCCAAAGAATACAGTTCCACACTTTACTAATTATCAATAAAAAAAGTGGCTTGTTGTTTTCTAAGATATTACACACCACTGAAAATACTACTTTTTCTGATTCATGCCTAGGACATAACTGTAATGATTTATTTTGCATCCTTCAGGCTGAGCTCCTAAAATGAAATATAATTGATCAAATTATGTATTGCGAACAAATCAGAGGAACATGGGAATTTTTTCTTAAAGAAGTTTTCAGTTTTGTTTTCATTTTCTTGGTTTAAAGGAATAAAATATGATCATATACAAAATCCTCCATCTCACAACTTTATAAAATAGGTAATGATAAAATTGATTTTAACAAAAGTGGAGATAGAAAAGGGGGAAAGAAAATAGTTAACTAACACTGCAAAAGGAATCAAAGTATTTAATATGAACTGTGATACTAATACTAATTCATTAACCTCTTTCTATTTAAAAATTAACGATTTTTGATAAAATAGATGAATGCAAAATCACAATAAAAGTGATTTTTTTCTCAGAAACATAAAAGTTGTGGCTAGGGCACATATAATATAAATGGAATTCTGCCATGTTTTTTAAAACCTAACTAGGCACTTTAATACATTTTTCTCTAAGTTCAGTAAGAGGTTTTGCATTCATTGATGAAGTATTTACCTTTTGAGTAAATTTCTAGATCCTTCTGTCTATTATTAGAAAGTTTACAGTTTGATTAAATTACCTTATTGATTAGCATAAAATAGTCTTCTAATATATAGCTTCTCACAACTTACTTAAATCTTTTGCGTTCACTTGACTTGCTTTTTTAGTTACAAAAAAATTCCGGCCTATGTAATTTTCAATTTTAATTAGCATTCCTAAGTGAAAAAAAAAAAAAAACATAAACCCAGAGGTGCATCTTTTATTACAATGTCAACACTGGAATTTCATTAGCTAGCAAAGGTCTCCATCTGACTTCATCAGTGGTATAATTTCTCTCTTTCTCCCTTTATTGGGAATAAAGTCACCAATATTTTACTGTTCTCATGCATATTTGCATGTTGTGAAAATTATTTTTTTTTGTGCAAAACTCCAATATAAAAGCTCTTTATAACATCTAATATCTGTGTCCTGGCTTTAGAGATGAAGAAACTGGAAAGCATAGACTACACATGAATGCTGGAATGTGAATAAAAGGATGTGTGTATGAAAACATGTGAATAAAAGGATATGTGTGTGTGTAAAACAGCCTCTGTTCTTTCAGACTAGCAATAATGGATTTTGCTTCCTCATACAACTTTCACCCTCAAAGAGCCAAAATAATCAGTTTTTATCTTAAGAATGGTGCATCAGAGATGACTGGGATCCCAACACTTAAATGTTTGTAAGCAGTACCGAATGTTAAAAACCAAAGAATTTTCTACCATAAACTTGGAAAGCAATAATCTGTCATTAAAAACTCAATTTGGACTGCTGAAAGCACTGGTGAAGAATTTTGTTTGGAAGTAATCACTGGACATTAGCTGGTCCAACTCCTGCTCAAAGCTTTTTTCAGAGCTAGAGCACTTTGCCTAGGGTTTTCCACAGCTTCGTTGGGCACAGCTGGGACACAGAACACAGCTATTTACTCAGGAACAGTGGGTCATATGGAGGCATAAGTCTCTTCTTGGCAGGTGTTTGGTAGTCCCTTAAGGCGTCTTTTAGTTAGGAAACGTTTGCATATGATCTTATAATCTTTGCCTAGAGAACCTACTGCCGTCCTGGAGGTGCTCCAAGGCATAACCTTCACTGCTGATGTTGGTGTGTGCTGGAGTTGTGTGGACAGGTTTAGTTAACTTCTAGAGCTCTGTGTAGATATGTTCTTGTGGTTCAGTTGCACGTTACATTGTGGCAACACAGCACACCTCGACACATACTTCAGTTTTCTTTAGCTTGGTTTGTTTATTTTACTTTTTTAAAGAACCACTTCTCACTCCACACCCATAAGTGCATCATAGAAGACACTGACATAAACTTCCACTTAAAAGTGCTTCCTGACACTCCCCGCAGCCTCAGGTAGAAAAGTCCCAGAAAGTCCATTTTGGCTGAGGATGCTGCTATCCCTGGAAGTACCCGAATGAGCCAGGGCAAAGTACCATTTTTCCTAGCACAATACCACTGTTTCCATGATGGCATGACCATCTTCAAGCCCTTTTTGCATGCTTTTGCCTGCCACTGCTCATGATAATGCCTTGTTGCTGCCTGTGTCCTTCATCTCCTGCCACTGATTGCTACAGCTTCCAGTCAGTTAAGTGGGAAACACATCATAAATCTACTGGCCCTCTAAGACTTTCTGCTGAGTACAAGTTGTTTGTTCCCCTGTCAAGGTTCACAGCCCTGGTGAATCTGTCTCATATTTCTTTCTTTCTCCTTTTCTATGCTCCAAAGGTGCCCTCTTGCATGATTGCACCATGCCATAGTCACATGGAACTTTTGGAATTCACTGGATTTCAAAATACAGTCTTCTTAAAACTTACCCTTAGAAAATATCATAACAGATACAAACCGGACCCTTCCATATAGAAAATGTTATGTAAATGTTTTAATTTTTTACAATCAATGTGCTTAGGTTTTTTTTTTCACTTTCAAAAAATGCCAGTCTTTTACCTTGTTTTATCTAGGAAGTAACCTAGGCTGGCTTTTTTATATAATATTTTTTTTCTTAATCTGCATCCGCTTTAAAAAAAAAACAAAACACCCCACAAAAAAAAATAAAAATTAAAAAAACCCAATAATATATGCTTTTCCCTGGCCTGTATTGAAGTATCTCAGTTACATATGCAAACACCACTGAATTTCTAGCAACAACAGCTGAGCAATTAATTTGAAATAAATGCCTCCCTTAATTAATATTTTCCATTTGCAAAATGTCTATAGACAAATCATTATTTCTTCATATTAATTCAGTATTCAGATTTCTCAAAATTTTTTCACTTAATTGATTGAGTGAGTGGCTGGGAACAGTTCAAGTACCTGTTATGTTGTTCAGTATTCAGCTTGGCTGGCAATTAAAAAGCTGTTTCTGATCTTTAACTTGTCTATAGTTTCTTCAAATATCTCTATATCACAGTATCTGAAGGCCTTGCAAAATTAAATGTGCTTACTCTTATAGCTCATGAATTCAGGATTTCTTTTCTGTTTTCTATGTTTTACGGATGAGAAGCAGCATACATAAAGCCAGGTTTTTTAAAGGTGCTTAGGCATAGTTCCACTAAACTAGAGAAGCAACACCTCATCTGCTGCCAGCTTACTTCCTGGAAAATTCAGCAGCCAATAAATGTGTTGGCTCCCAATAAGGTATAAAGAAGAGCCAAGTGCCTAAGGAATGGATTTTTCAGAAACTTGCAAGCTAAGCAGAGTCTATGGCAGTTAGATATGAGACAAATCCATACCAAAGGACATAAATAAAAGCTGTGACTTCCAATCCTTCCATTCCAGTCATCCAGAAAGCAATTGATCTAACAAGCTTAGCTTTGAGGAACTAATGCTGTTGAAAAAATGAGGGCATATCAATCTCTAGTAAGTACTTGAGAAGCACAAAATGGTCACCTTCCCCTTGGGGATCAGTAGCACCCTACTCATTGTTTCCAGATAGAAAATTCCTTCTGTTTCATATAGGGACATCTGGGCCCTGGGGACATCAGAATTCCTTAGAGTCCCTGACAAGCTTCACCCAGGGCTTCCTCTCCCATGGCACCAGGAGTTCATGACAGCCCCGAGCCAGGCATACAGTCACTGCCTGAGCTGTGTATGCTGTGTTTGAGATTTTACCAGAGCCTGGCACTGCCTGTTGTGCTCAAGCCCTGTGGAACTGTGACCTATCGGTCAGGGCATGCTGGGGTCACCTTCATCTGCCAGTTTGTGCCCTTGGCCAAGCATGAGGAAATACCAACAGAGCTGCAATCTACAGCTCTGTGATGGAACTGACAAGTGGAAAGGCTTTGACTGAACAGAAAAGTACACTGGCACATCCTTTTTTCCTTCCCTTGCTCTTCCAACTTGCTGTGTTCTTTGACTGGCAGTGTTGTCATCATATTGAAAAAATTCCAAAAGCAACCAATTCTCTGGAACAGCTTTCCAGGAAAAATAAAAGAACAAAAGGAAGGACAAAATTATACCTAGCTCTCTCTGGGACAAACACATGAACCAAACTGAGAGTTCTACTTAGATGAGCTGAACTGGAAACCTAGATTGCCTACCATTGCCTACCAGCCACATTCTACTTGTTTTCACCTGAAATGCTGAAATATATTAATTAAATATTTTAAAATTATTAATTATTAATTAGATATTTATAAATCCATAGCTTGACAGCAAAAAGCATTCAGAAAAGAATGTTAATTTTTTTAGTGTTTTAGTTTTGGCTGGGCAGTTAATTGTACATATTTGTTGTGATTCTCCTTATGTTTCGTGAGATGTGATAAATGCAAGCTGGAAAGACTCCCTTTATGTTCACAGCTTTATGTTGATGGGCTAAAATGAGCCAATATGTAGATACTATCAAAGAACTGCTTTGTTTATATTCCTAAGGATAATTCCACACTTTTTCAAATAAATATCTTTTACAGTCACAACAAACAAAGCTGGAAGTCTTAAATTAATTCAATAAAGAAACCAAAAATAATTTAATTCCAGTTAAGGTAGGGAGGAATTGATAACTCAGTAGATAAATTGCAGTGACTCCAAATAAAATATCATCTTATGAATAAAACACAGTCTTTTAGAATCCACTAGTCAAAGGCTGAGTCTCAAGAATATATAATTCATTGAAAAAAATTGCTTTTTAAACAATCTTTGACATAGAACAAAAAAAAATACAGTAGACATTTCATTATCACATATAAGCTTGTACAATTACATAGAATCATGGGTTCAAATTCTCACGTGAGATTCCAGTGAATTGCCCAATTAAATATTTTACAGGGGATATGAAAGAAAGTAAAAGAAGCCTTTAATAAATCATGATGTTTTGGATAAGTGCTGTAAAAACACTGCAGTTCCAGCACTTTATCTGCCTGTGGTGATTTTTATCCTGTGATTCTAAATTTGTACTTCAGAGAGATTATTGGCTTACAACTGATTATTTTTTCTTTCCTGAAAATATTGAGATATTTCTTTGATGTTTTCCAAAGTTTTGTATTGTTCTTATTCTGTTGCTCAAAAAGGAAAAGACCATAGTAAATCACTGTAATAAATCAACAGAAGATTCCCTGTAGTAATTTATTTTCATGGGTGTCCTGAGTCCTGTAAAGTTTACACTTTGAATTCTTTCTCATCAGCAAATCTGAAGGAAAAAAATTGAACAAGCCTTTGGTATAAGTAGCTTTTGCAAATCAGAGTCCCCAGCAGAACTTTTATTTTGTTCCTTATATTTCATTTCAAAACTTGGAGTATAAATTGGCTGTATAAACAGCTTATTTTTGAAGATTATTTCCTCAAAAATAGAATTCTTCATATACATAAAGAAGGAAATCTAAAATTACTAACTGCTATGATTTTATAATTTTATTAGTAGCATTATTTAATCTATATGTGAATTTCTCTCCATATGCTGATTTCTCCATCATAAAAGTTGTTCTTTTATTACTTCATAAACATATAGTGAAATAACTAGGTAGTGCAGTGCTTTCTACGACACCTATATAAGTGTCTGACAGAAAAAAAGAGGAATATTGAGTAGCTATAATCTTAAGAATGTTTGAAATTTAAGATTCTGGCACTTGTTATGGAGATTACAGTATTTTAAAATTTAACACTAATCATGTCTGCTGAAAAAAAAAGGAAGAAAAAGAAGAAAAACATAAAGCTCTTAAAACCACACAGCTACAAAACATCTGCTAGATATAAATTATCAGCTCTATCTACAACTCATGATTTTTCAGATCTGAGAGCTTTTCAGTACTATTAGAGAATGACTGGTAATTATGAAAAGAAAATATTTGCTTAAAAATGTATCTTTGTTTTCTAAATCCTGTATTGGTTTCTATCTGCTCTAGTGATGTGGAACATATATGGATGGTTTTGGAGCATGCCAGGTGGCTATGCATTACCTTAATAATCTTATTTCAAATTCTCTGAGATGTCTCACATCCAGGAGCTTCACCTTAAAGAGGTAAATATTGTGCTGAACCTATGAGAGACCCACACTGCCCTTGGCAGGCACCTTACACCTGGCTGACATAATTCTCACATTGTCATTTAAGTAATTGAACCGAGCTTCTCCATCCTTTCACAAAGTCTGTAGAAATATTTGAATCACAAGGCATAATAACCTCCTCTACTTTTTAGAATCAAAAGGAGCTACTGTTTCCAAAATGTTCAAAATGTTTAACAAAATCTTGCATTTCGAAAATAACAAATAGATGCAACAAAATTCAGTTATTTTCTTGCAACAAAATACCTGAAAAATGCATATGGGCCCACACCTGCTTAATTCTATAGCCTTTCACCTAAGAACTTGTAGAATCACATACTTATTTTAGTTGAGATCCTTTGAGAATTCACTATTATCTTTTTCACACAATTCAGGGTGTGGCATAATCTAAGTTTGCATAATCAATTTTTCAGGTGACAGTGGGAATTTTTGGAGTATTCTGTAAGCAGTAGAAGATGCCACCAAAAGGATATTTCAGACCATATGGTGTCATGCTCAGTGTTTCATGTGGGGAAAGAGGGAAGGAGGAAGTGGGGGGGNNNNGGGGAAGTGGCTCAGATTGATGGTGATTTTCTTCCCAAGTCACCGTTACATGTGACACCAGCCTGGACATGGGAAGTGGTGAATGAATTCCTTGTTTTGCTTTGCTCGCATGAGTGGCATTTTTACTTATTGAATTGTCTTGATTTCAATCCATGAATTTTTTATGAATTTTTTCAGTTTTACTCCTCCGATTTTCTCCCCATCGCACCAGGGATGATTCAGTGAGTGGCCGCATGGTGCTTAGCTGGCAGCTGGGATTAAACCATGACATGCTGAAAGAAGCAGTATGAGTGCAGCTCCTACTTGTCAGACTTATTGTTTGAGAGCCAGTAATAGAAATTGGACAAAACATACTGGGGATGATCATTTGCTGAATGCCTGCAATGCTCTTTGAAGACAGCAAGCGTCTTGAATATTTTACACTAGATAGGTGAGAGCAGAGTCCTACTCTGTGCTTCAGTAACAATTGCTGTGGAGTGATGCTTTCAAGAGGATCCCACAACACTGTGGGAAGGTGCATTTGGCAGAATGATTTAAAACTGCATTCTTCCTCAGACCCCTGACCAGCTCTTTGTTCAGATAAAAAGAGAATTTGTGTTCTTACTGATAATTCTGACAGCACTTGGTGCTGCAGCATTGTCAGATCTTGTAGTCTTGTTCCCTATTTGCTGATACATGGTGTCATTTATAAAGATTCACATGAGTATCTGATGCTCGATTTCTGTGAATGGAAAAACTGTTATTGTTTCAGCTGTCAATCTGATTCCACTTTCTAAAACTACAGCAAAAAAACAACACAAAAGAAACAGAGAAACAAAGAAACAAACAAACAAAAAACAATAAAAACAACCAAAACCTTTTTATCAATCCTGAAATTAGGAAAAAAATAATTAACACAAAACTGTATCCTTTAAAAAAAAAATCTCTGATTTTTAAGCCAGTGTAGTTCCTCAAACTTGCTGGCTACTTTGGGTTTATCGCAATGGGCAGTTAAACACCACACGGCCTGTTGCTTGCTTTATTCTCATGTCTTCAGTGGAACAAAGGAATAGTAAAATGAGAATAAAAGGAAGGAACTGGGAAGTCAAAAAAAAAAAAAATACTAAGTGAATGGTAAGTGGAAGAAAAGAGAAATAAACAGAAGCAATGCACAAACAATCATTCATCACCTCCCACAAGTAGACTGATGTCCATTCTGTTCTCTAACAAAAGACAATTAACCCTTAAAGTCCCTTCCTTTTCATTTTATTGCTGAATATCTCTTTGGTCAGTTCAGGTCACCTGCCAGGTTGTGACTCCTCCCAATAGATTCTGCATCCCCTGGAGGACAGAGTGAGAAGCAGAAAAGGCCTTGATGATGTGCCCTAGTCAGCAAACACTAGAACATGGGTATGTTATTAGGGCTGTTCTGGTCTCAGATCCAAGACAGAACCATATGAGATGTATGGAGAAAACTAACCCTGCCCTAGTAAGGCCAGTACACAGGCATAGTTCTTCACAGATTTTTATGAGTAGATTTGCCTGTATCATGATTGGAAATTTCTAAGTCAGTCAAAGCTATTAGGCTCCAAATCTTTTATTTTCTGTTTAGAACTGTGTACCTGACTTTCTGAGGCTTTTTATAATTTTCAGCCAATCTGCTGCAGCTTAAACACACTGTTGTTTAAGTAAAATCTTGATTCATCTTAACAAAACTTCAGATTACACTTTCAAAAATAGCCGACTACGAACAGGGGGAAACAGAGTGGGAATAGATATACTCACACAGTCTAATATTTTCCTTCTGTAGCCAAATGTGAATGACTTAGGATTGATTTAGAGGACCTAGAACTGAGAGACATAATTTTCTCTTTCTTCTCTGTGTAGAAGATGGAGAGATGTAAACAGACCATCAGTTATGAAAATGTTAACCTCAGTTAGAAACCTGAAGTTATGCACTTTATTTAATCATTATAATTGAAATTGCAGCTTTACTCCTAAATTTCCTTTTAATTAATTTTTTTATCTCTACATGAATTAGAGTTTCAGACTTCTTATTTTCTTCTGATATGCTTTCAGAAATAAATACTTTACTATAGTAGGCTATCATATAGTATGCTTTGACAATACATTTGCCCAGCAAAGCTTTTTAGAGGCAATTTATGCTGTCTGCATCTGAAACAATTTAAAGTGTCTATACTGGGCTCTCAGACTGGCATGACAAGAAAAAAAAGTAAAAATTATAGAAGGCGCTGGTGACTCAGACTTGTTTGAAAATGCTGAATTTAGCTAATACCGTCACCTTAAATAATAATATGTATCACTAGTTCATCTTCTAAACAACAATCTGAAAAACTCTACAATAAATGAACCACATTTAAATGAAAGATGATCGATTTCTACATCAAAACCCATAACCAGGCTTGATCCTGTTGCTGCACAGTAACATACATGAAGCAGACACAGCATAAAAGGATATTGGGCTTTTTCACTTACATCAGTTGAAACACAGTGGCAATTTTTCAGTGCATGTAAAATTTTTAAAATTTAGTATCTGTAATTCAATCTAGATAATTACAGAAGGAACAACTCTTTGTCTTAGAAACTATTCGATAAAAATATTAGATGTTTTAACAATATTGTCAATTATATGGAGTACCTAAATATATGGGATTAATTTGAATGTTGTGTCTATGCATGTTCTGAAATCTTGTGATGAACAAAGATTTAGTTTCTAACTCCCCTTTGGTCAGTTTATTGTATGAGAGCATTTACTCTGAGTAACGTGAAGTAAAGTTTCAAAACCAGACTAGAACCAGTTCTCCTCTGTGACAGCCCAGTGACTATGAATAATCACTATGGTCTCATTTAGGGGAGGGGAAAAAGATTTTATTATAGAATTCTCTTGATAATTTAAGGGTTATTGCACTAATATTTTTTTCCTCCTTCAGTTCCACCTACTTGCTAATATAACTATATATATCTTCTTCATATCTCAGATCTGCCTGGTTTTCTTTTGACAGAATCACAGAATTCTTGGGGCTAGAAGGGATGTCTGGAGATCATCTAGTCTTCCTGCAGCAGTATGCAACAGCTCTGTGAAAATAATAGGAACAGTTAAATAAAACAATCAATCATATTTTTTTCTTAAAATAATTTATCTTCAGGTTCATGATCAATAAAATAAAATTGAAATCTAAGAGACAAGTTGAGAGATTAATGATGCACTTTTTTTAAGCCTACTTTTGCCTTCCGAGAGCACACAAAATTGAAGAACTGTCCTGTTACCAATTCTCACCTTATGTGCATGTCCTTGGTGCACAGTCGTGAAATATCAAAGTTTGTTTTAGTTTAGCTAACCTGATTGCTGGAATATACATTGTTCCTGGCACCATGTTTATTTAAACCAGTTTCTAGCTGTAAACCATGCTGCAGTAATTTTACTGCACACTGCATAATTCAGAAAGGCATAGCCAGAGAGTTCAGGAGACCAAAGCATGGGGAAAAGTCATATATTTATTCCAGATTACATTAATATCATCTGTTCATTCTTTTCAATGATTCTTTTGAATGTCTGATTTTGCTTGGACAAGTTTTGTCAGGCTCTGCTCTGTGTATGTCTGCAGTCCCTTTTGATTTACCCCAGTGCCATTGAAGAAGGGTAAGGTTACATAGTTCTCATGAGACATGTAGTCAAAAAGATGTAATTACAAAGACCAATTGTTACACTATTTTATGGTTGTTACTATGTCACCAGACAAGTGCTTTGAGTCAACTCTGCCAGCACTATTGTGAGAAGAAAATCTGTGTATCTTGATTCAGCTTTACTTGAAAAGGAAATAAAATTGCTGCATAAATCTCCCATTTCCAAAACCAGAATTGCAGGAATGGAACCTACAAATCTCTTGTCAGAGTTCACTAGCAAATTACTGGCAATGGCCATGTTAACTTTCTCCAGGAGATGTCACTCCAGACACTGGTAAATGTACATTTCAGAAGTTTGTAGTAGGAACACAGAATGAACTATGGCATAAAGATTGGTTCACTCCAAAAATACCTTGGCTTATTTCAATATCATACTGCTATATATATATATGTATGTCAGGAACAAGGAGCAAAGTTTTAATTTCTGTTCCTTTGCAAAATACACTTGTTTGTATCAGTCTGTTAATGAGTCATCATTTATTTACATCCACAGGAGACTGATGCTCTGGAGCAGTTCAAAGACTGAAGAGAGATTTGGGACAAAAGACAATTCTAACAGGAGTTATTGCAGCTTGAAGGAAATCGACACTGCTGGCAGTTTACTACATATGCATTTTACATACCAATTTATTTTACTGTTGCATTAAAATAAGTAGTCTGCAACTACTGGATACTTTCATGTTACTAGGCATTCAAATCAGACTGGGAAAACACTTAGAAAACAGTTCTTTTTGCTTGTGAACAGAGAACAGTAAGGAAAAAGAGAAGGGTAAAGGGAAGGAGAAGAAGAAAAAAATTAAAAAAAAAGGTGGTGTGAGAAAAAAGGGAGAACGGGGGGGAAAAAAAGAAGAAAAAAGAGGGAAAGGGAGATATTCAAGTGCAAGAAGAAAAAGACGGGCATGGATCTTTTTATTTTCTTCTAGTTTTGTCAATGTTCTCAGAAAACCTTTGAGCAAGCAGTAGAGAGAAACATGATGATTAGTCAGTTAGTCATTATTTAATAGACTAAAAGCCTTGGAAAGAAACTGTATGAAGGAATAAGGGTGGACCTGTAGTGGGTTGACACTGCCTGGATGGAGGTACCGACCAAAGCCACTCTATTGATCCCCTCCACAAATGGACACAGGAGAAAAAAATATAACAAAATATTAATGAGCTGAGATTAACAACTCATTAACAGGGGGAACTCACTCACCAGTTACTGTCATAGACAAAACAGACTCAGTTTGGGGATATTAACTGGATTTACTACCAATCAAAATCAGAGCAGGATAGTGAGAAGTAAAACAAATCTTGTAAACATCTTCTGTCCACCCGTCCTTTCCTGGGTTCTGAATTCCCCATTACAGTCACACAGGGAGACAGAGAATGAGAGTTATGGTCAGTTCATCACACGTTATTTCTGCCACCGCACAGGAAGAGGAGTTCTTCCCCTGCTCCATCATGGAATCTGTCCCATGGGAGACAGTTCTCCACAAAATTCCTCAGTGTGAGATCTTTCTACAGGCTACAGTTCTGCACGTACTACTCCAACATGGGTGCCTTTCCACAGGATGCAGTCCTTCAGAAACAAATTGCCCCAGTGTGGGTCCCCCACGGGGTCAAAAGTCCTACCAGGGAACCTGCTCTAGCATGGGCTCCTCTCTCCATGAGCCAGCTGGTCCCTCCCAGGACCCTGCTCCAGCATGGGCTTCCCATGGTGTCACAGTCTTTTGGGCATCCACCTATTCTGGTGTGGGTCTCCTCTGTGTGCTGCAGGTGGATCTGGTGGATGCATCCCAGTGGACCTCCGTCGGCTGCAGGGGCACAGCCTGACCCACTATGGTCTGCACCAGAGACTGCAAGGGAATCTCTGCTCCCATGTCTGGAGGATCTCCTCTTCCTCCTCCTCCTTCACTGACCTTGGTGTCTGCATAGTTCTTATTTTCTTGTATTCTAACTTCTGTCTTCTCTGAGCGCAATTGCATCTGCATAACAACTTGTTTGTCTTCTTAAATATGTCATCACAGAGGCATTACTACCATCTCTGATTGTCTTGGCCTCTGACAGCAGCAGATATGTCTTGGATCTGGCTGGCATTGGCTCTGTCAGACAAGGGGGAAACTTCTGGCAGCCTCTGATAAAGCTTACCCTTGTAGCACTCCCCTGCTACCAAAACCTGGCCACAAAATCCCAGTACATTAAACAGCGGGAAACAAGGACAGGAACTGGGGAATTAAAGAAGCAGAGAGAAAGGGAAAACAGAAATAATAATGTCTGTGGAGATGCTCCAGAGAGCAAAGAGACAGGACCAAGAAAAGTGCAGTGGAGATTTTGCATGGCCACAAATACAGGTGAAGAAGAGGACCAAAGTTCTCAGAAGGAGAAGGAGATTAATGGAGAGTCAATAAATTAACATAAATGAACAAATGAGGGATGGCTAAGATAACATGGAGGAAAGATTACCACACATTAGTCTTAGAATCTCTGCTAGCTCAGGTGGGAAGAGTCTGGGTTGTTGATTTATAAGCTACAGTCTTGGTGGAAAACAAATGCTAACGTCTAAATCTCTACTTTTTATGACTGTTGTGTATAGCCCAGAACAAATTATTATCATACAAAAATAAAGAGCTAAAACTGTGTTAGTAAAGAGAAGTGTGGCAGGGATCCATTTCCTAGTTCTACAGTTCATTGACATGGTTTGGCTGTATTCACAGTGTTAAAATATCTAAAACTCCAACTAAGTGTACTTGAGAGCTGTTTTGAAAATTGTACTCTGGCTTAAATCTCTCTGAGAGACTGATACTTGACTCAGATAAAACCATTGGGAAGGATACTTTTAACTGCCTAGCCATACTTCCTAGCCATGCTGCCTAGCCAGCAATATTCCCAGTACAGGTATAGTAAGTATTTACTATATTTGGTAAAATAATGGAGTTTGGACTCAGTGAGAATAAGTTCAATGGCTAAAAATTATAGAAGTATAAAATTATAGTTGTATGTTGTATCAGAAATAGTGTGGCCAGCAGGACTTGTAACCCACACAGGTGTGGCTGCACCTCAAATCCTGTGTTCAGATTTGGGCCCCTCACTACAAGAAGAGCATTAAGGGGATAGAACATGTCCAGAGAAGGGCAAAAAAGGCTGGTGAAGGGTCTGGAGCACAAGTCTTACGAGCAATAGCTGACAGGGCTAGGCTTGTTAACTCTGGAGGGAGGGAGACTTGGGGGAGACCTGCAGCTCCCTGACAGGAGGGTGTAGCCAGGTGGGGGCTGGCCTCCTCTCCCAGGTAACAAGCAGCAGGACAAGGAAACAGCCTCGACTTGCTCCAGGGGAGGTTTAGATTGAATATTAGGACAAATTTCTTCACAGAATAGTTTGCTTAACTTTGGAATAGGCTGTCCAGGGAAGCTGAATCCACACTGCCCAGGTATTTAAGTGACATGTAGGTGTGGCACTTAGGGACATCATTCAGTGGTGGACTTGGCAATGTTAGGACTTAACAGTTCATCGTAAAGGTCTTTCCCAGCCTTAAAAATTCTGTGATTCGATACAGTTATATAGTTGTTATGTAGCCTGGGGGAATTTTTTGTGTCACCATTAGGATTTAAAAACAAATTCATAAACCACAAGATTTCCAAAATA
>VXBU01017406.1:161618-175578 GCA_013400315.1 Bombycilla garrulus
TTATTATTAAGCAACTTAGAAGAAAGATAAATAAACACAGTACCCCATTTACTCTTACACAGAAGGACTTGTGTATACCATATTGATGTTATGACTCTTCATACTGAAAAAAAATCACGAATAATACATCAGAGAACATGTAATTTCCTTGAATGTCTGATTTGTTTAAATTTATTGTTTATGACTTTTACAGTTCTCTGAAAGGTTTTTTTCCCTGTTCTTTGTTTAGTTTAAAGAAAAGTCAGTGTTAGATTCCATGTAATTTTATCCATGCTGTAAATCATTAATATCTGAATGTTTATGTGTGTTAGAGGTTATAGCTTGCGCCATATCCTAAACTAATTTAAATATTTTCTTTGAGTGTGAGAAAAATGAAAACTATCAAGAGAATCAGTCTTATATAGAGTGCTAATTGCTCATAAAGTAGCACAAACATCACGAGCAATACAAATGGTCTTTAAGTGCCCCAGGCTAGCTCCATTAGATTAATGAGCCAACAGCCCCAAATTTGATGCCTTTTCTAATTATGCATGATTCGCCATTTCTTTCAAAAGAAAGACATCTAATTAATTAGGTACAAAATGTCATCTATAGGTCATTGACAGCAAGGGAGATCACCACTCACTTGGTTTAGTCTTCAGGCAAAATTATTACTCCTCTGGGATTACTACCAAATGTCATTATTGAATCAAGAAGAGTTCCTGCAGTAGGAAGATTATAGAAAAAAAAGGAAAAATAACCCTACAAATCCTTTCCTTTTCACCCTGACTCATACACAGAATTATCTATTCGACCTTAAGCAGGTAAATACAATACTCCAGAGATGCCACAAATTAGAGACTCCCTTTTAATCACATAAAATAAAAGGATATAACAAAGTCAAAAGTGTTCCATAAAGCACTGAAACAGTGGTGCTAACTGCTGAATTACCCCAGTAAAAAATAGTTAGCTGAAAATTCCTAATTTTACTCAAACTTTAACTCCCAAACTGCCATCTTGAAGTTAGAGTTTCACTTGTTTTACAAAATGTGACACTGAAGCATCCTCTGAAATGTTTACAAATTTTTAGCTTGATTTAGGGCATAATTCAATTCAGTTTGGAAAAATGCAGGATTGTTTAATGATTCCATCATTATACAGCTGCAAGTCTGTTAGATTTTCTTTAACTTGTGGAAAAAGAACTGGAACAGAGTTATTTAAACTGTATGACTCTTGATATCAACAACTAAAACTGGTTTATTCCAGCTGTTCTGTCTACAGATGAGAAGAAATGCTATCATTTGTAACTTGCAAGGAGATAAAAAACATTGTCAAGTGCTCTCTCGGTTTGATTCATTCTCCTTTTTCTAAATGTAAAAGCTTAGATTCTTGATAGAGCAGTCCTAGTTAGACAATCTATAGGCCTTTAAAATAAATGCCATGGTCAAGCTGACTGGAATACAAAATTTAGATTCAGCACTAAAGTGTGAGGTATTAAGATGCTCTTTCATTTTAAACTGGGATAGAAAGTTAAAGGTTTGTTTATCTTTTTCTGTTGAGGAAATACTCAGTTTATCTTGCCAGTGGATTTTGTTTGTATTAAGTCTTAAATCTTTGGTTTGTGTTCATCATTCAGTTACACTATATTTAATACATATTTGAACAGCACAGTTGTAATGAAACTTTGATATTATCCTCCTGTAAATAAAGACAAAATATTGCAGCAAAATATTTTGATTTCCCGGCATGAGCATTTTCCGACAGCAAACAGAACACAATATGACAGGGTACTATCAAGGAGACCTGCAGTAAATTTTACTCCTGAGTTTCTGCTCCTCTTTGGGTTTCATTGCTGGGTTTCTGTTTAGCACAATATTCAGTTCTGTTCTGCTTCATAGCAAGCTGATACAGAGACCCATTTAACAGCAGATGTCCTGCCAAACCAACCAAAAGCCAACCAACCATTCTATCAGACTGCAACCATGTACGGATATAGAAGAAAACTTATTCATGGAACTATGGACAGCTCCAGGCAAAGCAACAACAGCAAAGCAACCTCAGAGGAAGATGCAGAATTCAGGTCTTCCAACATTTATGAACTATAAAATAATTTGCTGGTTTCCCTTTGGTCTTGAGCTGTAAGACAGTTTGTCTTAGTGGTAGAAGTGGAAGGAAAATTGGGGGAAATTCAGAATGACTGTCATCTAAATTTAGCCTTGAACAGTGTAACCTAGATATAAGAGACTAATTTCTTTATATATAGATCAGAAATATCACTATTCTCTGTATGGTCTGAGAACTACCAGTTAATCTGTGCACAGACAATGAGTGTGAGACTGAGTTCATAGCCACTGTCACAACAAAGCATTTGACTAGAGGCAATAAGAATTATTCAAGCAAGAATTTTGGACTGGCTTGGAGTTTGTCTCAGGTAGCCCCTGCTGTGTGCAGCACAATTAGTAGACACCATTTGTATCCTTCCAGGAGCTGGGTGGAGAATCTGTCCATCTCAGAGATATTTCCAAGATGTTTCTGCTGTATAACAGAGCAAATTTAGACAGAACACTTGTAACAACTCAGTAAAAGCTTTTCTGCAGATGCAGATATGGTCATGTAGGACAGTGTTTTGTACACAGAAAGCTAGGAGGTGTTTGGTATATTGTTTAAGGTGCTCAACAGTGATGGATTCATAATTGCTGCAGGTAAACAGGGCAGATGGGTATCAGGAATTGGCAGGATATTGGTTTTGGACAGTCACCCATTTTGTCTAACAAAACCATTGTGAGGATATTTGGGACAGAGACTCCTGTCATTGTATGGACTAATAAGAGATTTTTTTCCTCAAAAATGTGTTACCCTGTGCAGAGATTCCTGTATGTTTTTAATGAGCACTTTGTTGGTGCTTATACAACAAGACCACTCCCTCATGCTATTCTTTTACTTTATCTATAGGATTCTTTTCCTTGTTTTTTGTAGTCAGAAACTATTTGAATGTGGGCCAGTTTTGATCTTTAATATTCAAACAGAGATAGAAATGTAGTAATTCACATCTGAATACAAGGAAAAGTTTCCTTACTTTGAGAGTGTCAGAGCACTGGATAGGCTGTTCAGAGAGGCTGTGGAGTTTCCTTTCCTGGAGATATTCAAAACCTGTCTGAATGCAATCCTGTGGCATGTACTCTGGGTGAACCTACTTTAGCAGGGGCATTGGACTAGATGATCTCCAGAGGTCCCTTCCAACACTAAACATTCTTTGAATTTGAGAATCTTTGCTTCAGTGATTCCGAGATCACGGAACCTGCTCCATATACTGTCTGTGTGCCATGAAGTCACTTTCTAGTCCAGACACAGACCATATTAATACATGTATGTATGTAAATGTGAATTTCTGTATAAGAGTGAAATGGGTTTATGAGCATAAAAAAGTTGTTATCTCAAATTAGAGCTTCAAAAACCTCTCCTCACTTAGTATCAGCTTCTAGAAAATATCAGTTCGGATGTTGATGTCTTAGGTTTCTTAAATGTTTGTAATGAAATCTTGCCAATTTGTACCTCATTACTTGTTCAGATGGGAAAGTGCATGTGAAAGTAGATAAGTAAACTGATAAAAGCAGGCAACACCACCGTTATTATTGTAGCGCTATTATTAATGTACATAGTTGTAAATAACTTGCCTGGGTTCTCTCACACTGCATAATAACAACTTTTTTTATTGTAGATAATCAAGATGTTCAGAGCTCTCACTTTCTTTTTAATAGGTACTTCATGCAGTAATTTGTTTTCTGCATTCCTTTGTGGTGAATTAAGTGTTTTACACCTAGGAATATATATTTGAAGTTCTGTTCTTTAGTTAGAACTTTGTGATATTCAGAAATTACTTTTATCTGCAGGGAAAAGAGATGAAAGTGAGAGAAAAACATATTACATGACAAGCTGGTAACCACAGACTGGAATTCTCTGCTGCATGAGGCAAAGATGATATGATCAGATAGAGAATTTTCATGATCTTAGTGAAATGCCAAAAATCCAGTTTGCCAAGCTGTACACTGACTTCAGCAGAATATCAAAGACTTGCAAATCATTTCAGCATCTGGACTTTTAAAATTTAATCAAGGAATTACAAGTGTTGGTAAATTAGGTCCTGATTTTTCAGACCTATAAGTCAATGAATGTTTTGCTATTGAGTTAATTGGAATAAGAACTGAGCCCTTTATACTTCAAGGTGTCATAGAAAACCATATGTTGAAAACAAAATCACAACTACTCTTCATCTATTTTAAAAGACTCCTTACCTGATCAATCACCAATCAATGCATTGTTTTGGAGTGGCAACCTTGTCTGAATGTAAATAGTAAGAGAGCCAAAACCTTCAGCATTCATTTGTCTCCATAAAAGAACAAAGAAATGAAGACGCACATGCCTGTGCTGATATGGGACTCATTTGGATTTGTGCTGAAGAGAGGGTTGGTAACACAGAGATGTTTTCATTTTTGCTGAGCAGAGCTTACTCAGTGGCAAGGCATCTCACCACATCCCAGCAGGAAGGAGACTCAGAGTACACAAGAAGCTAAGGGGTAACACAGCCAGGCCAGCTGACCTTAACTGACCAAAAGGTTTTCCAAGCCACATGACATCATGCTCAGCATATAAAACTAGAGGAAAAAAAGAGGAAGAGGAAGACATTGAGAATGATAGTGTTTGTCTTCCCAAGACACAGTTACACGTGATGGAGCCTTGCATTCCTGGAGATGGCTGAACACCCACCTCCCCATAGGAAGTGATGAATGCATTCCTTGTTCTGTTTTTTGTTTTGGTTTGGTTTTTTTTTAATATGCAGGCTTTTCTTTTAACTATTAAGCTGCCTTTATCTCAGCCCACCAGTTTTCTCACTTTTACACTTCCCATTCTCTCTGTCATCCCACCAGGGGTGATTAAACATGTGTGGTTCTTAGTTATCAGCTGGGGTTAAACCACAGCAATATCTGAAAGAGGTTTAGGAATTACCACAGGTAGAGACCACAGAAGAAAAAAGTAGAGGGAAATTAATATAACTATATATCTTGTCCACATTTTCCTATAATCCTGTTTTTAGCATGTTCACATAATTTTCAGCATAATATTTTTTCTCTGGCTACACACTATAATAGATTCCAGCAACACTCTTATCTGTGGCTCCTACTGAAACCTTCATTCTGCTACTATCTTTATGTAGACAGGATTATGGGCGGCAAATGATGCAGTCTGTACCACTCTTTACAGTCTTACAGATCACTGCTGATAGGAGAGGTGTGTATTGATCCTCAAGAGACAGCCCATCACCTAAGAAAGGTGGAGTAGGAGTTTCAGGGGACTTGTTTGCCATGGTGCCCAATTATGAAACACATACATTTGCTTCTTTCTAAATAAAAAAATTAAAAAACACCAAAAAAAACCCCACCAAAAACCTAAAACAAAACAAAAAAATCCCCCACAAAAGAATTTTAATTGTGTTGAACTTCCTTTTATGTATGTGTGATTGGAGATTATTAGGGAGCAGTTGTCCTCACTGTGCTTGAACTTAGGTTGAAGACTATTGCTCTTTCTGATCTATCTCATAAGTTGTCTGTAACCTGCTCATCTCAGACATAGAATATAATTTCTTTGCAGTAAAGGGAGTAGATGCACTCATAGATGTCATTTACAGGGCAGTTTGCGCATTCAGAGAATATAGATGGCACTTACATCACAAAGTACTGTTTGACTGCTGCCATCAGCTGTGACTACATGGTAGAAAAGAGGGACAATGAAAACTAGGGTTGATTAGATTTTCATTACAATAAGCCAAACCCAGGATATTACTACCTTAGCTCCAAAAATTTTGTTGCAGCTTTAAGGAGGGACAGTTTCCCTACTTCCTTGCAAGACAACTGTTGTTTTTCTGTAATCTAAAGTAAAAGTCCTGGTTGTGGACAGGAGCTGACATACTGCTGACATTCCCTTCAAATGGAGGATTTTTATAGAAGCCAAATCAATTGAAGCCCAAGTGAATCAGCTGTAAGAATTGCTTCATATTTTGTAATCTTTCAAACGAATGCCCTGACAAATATCTGGGTGTAAAAGAAAGGAGTCAGAAATGATCTTGCATTTGTTTAGAATTGTACACAATGTGTTAGTGAAAGCAATCAATACCTAATTACGAGCCTATCTCTGAGACCACAATCCTCTCTATTCTAATGTTTTCCACAGAGATAAACCACTTGCTGCATGACCTGACACATTTGTTTTGACAGCTCTGCTTCAAATATGACAGTGAATGTCATAGTCTAAGAGTAGCCTCCATCCTCAAAAAAACGCCACAATTCTATGTTTTATTATGTCCCCTGCAAAAGTTTGCACAATGAACTCTGGTTTGTTTCGTTCCTCTTTTGTCCTTGAACAGGGATTCCAAAGACACATTTACACTAAAAGGTTTTTAATACTACTGCCAAGTTGTTCATAAGCAGTCAAGGGTTTCCAAGGCCTTTGCAGAATTGAATTCTACCTGAGAGAAGCCAGTTGTGGGATGCAGATTAATTCCATCCAGCTTTTGTAAATAAAGACTAGACTCACTGACAACAGTCTTGTTGAATTTTCTGTCCCAAGTGCATCCAGAGACAGCCATCTCTAAACTCAGGACTGGATTTTAGTTTCCATTTCAGGAGCCAAGTCACAGCAGTAGGAACTGCTAATGGCTTAACTGTAATTAGATCAGGCAATTCAGCCAAATGCAGTCAGAGGTCAATCTGTGATAAGGAATCAAGGTATAAGCATAAATTAACCGTGCATACACAGGTGTCATAGAGGTGGATAAAGAGCAGTCAGGCTATTATAGTTTTCAGTCCAGCTTGCATGTCTATTTTCAAGAAGCAACCTGAACACAAAAAATAATTGCAATGATACATCTAGACTAATAGTAAATTAGTCTCTCAAATTTCATTCATGCTTTACTACTTTTCTCACTTTTCATGTAAAAACAAAATAAAATGAAGCATCAATGCTGGACTTCCCGAGATCGATCACTTCCCAAGATCAATCACCATATTCAGAAGACTGAACATGAAAGGCTACATGTTACAGAACCTACCCAGCAAAGTGGGCCATAAAACTCTTCCACATTCTCTGGTCACCAGAGGGAACTAAAAATTATCCTTTGCTAAATCCACGAATAGCAGTGTTACACCTGTGCAAATTAAGCATGTAATTATCTGATAAATTGCATGGGAAAATAGCTAATTTGCAACCTACTAGTTAATATTAATATTTAAACATGAATCTTTCAAGTCTTCTACTTTGCTAACTTAAATCATCATTGTCTGTGAACTCTCTACCTTGAGGACAAAAATTACATTATGATTTAGGAGTCACAGTACTTATAAAAGGATACTGATGTCTAAATACATAAGTGATTAAATTCACATCCAATTTAAACACTATCAGTATTTTATAAAAAAAATACAAAAAAACTATATTAAGTAAGCAAATCACTGCAATTAGCTCTATATGCTCTAAGCCCATAGCTGAATGACTGAGTGGCTAAACATGCAAGTCTAAAAGCCCTGAATGACTATATGCCATGTGAGAAACTGTAAAAAATATATGCTTGGTGAAGGACTTGATGATACCTAGAAAATATGGACGTATGTATTTGACAGTATATTGGGTAAAAAACAAAAGCAAATGAGAGAAAATTAACTAAGCACCCAGTTACATGAGACATAAACAGCAGATAAGACATTATCATGGATCTGAAGACCCCAAACTAATACTAATACTAATACTAATACTAATACTAATACTAATACTAATACTAATACCAATACTAATACTAATACTAATACTAATACTAGGAAGTGAGAAACAGGATTTTGACATGGATCTTGGATGTAGTTAAGATCTGATCTAGTATTCAAGAGACCTGAGGATATGAATGTGACTGTGGCTCAAAACAGAAAGGGTATGAATTTGGCTGCTAGGGAACTTCAGCTGAAGAGGACAAATGTATTTGTGCTGTGCTGCTCAAGTTTTTGTATTTTTTGTGACTGCTGTTGATGTTTATGTGGGTACAAGTAAGGATAATGTTCACTACTTCTCTTGATTTTTACTGTATATTGATTGTGTGTGTCTGCATGTGTGTTTGCGCCTCCTGCTGTGAAATTCATGCTGAACCTTGCTGCTGTCTGGACCTACAAAAAAGAAGCATCGGCAAACACTGGAGAGTAAAAACCTCCTGAGTATTGAAGTCTGCTAGTTTCAGGTTGCCTCAACAGATACATATAAAAAGTATATGATGACAGTAGGAAGGTGATCTTACCCATGATAAATTTATTGCTCCCCAAATATTGAACATGAAATGGATGGTGGTTCTTGCTGATTTGCTGTCCTTCAACAGTCTCCTGCAGGAGTCTCTGGACAAGGAGGAAGTATCTATTGTCCTCGAAGTAATTACTTTCTCAGGGCAATGATTTTCTTTCCTTTTGTACAAGTTTTCCCTACATGTATTTACTAAAAGAAGTTCTGGATGTTCTTAGTGGAAAGGCTGGAGTCACCTATTCAGCCATTAATATATGCATTCAGTGTTCTTGCTTTCCTCTCTTGCACACATCCCCACCAAAAAAAGACAAAACACATGCCTTTGACATATTTTAGTCAAAGACAGACTGTTCTTGATGTAACTTTTCTCCTTCACAGAGTAACTCAAAAGATTGTAAATGAGTGATTTATTTCACCAATAATTGCAGCTCATGTTTACATGAATCATGGGAGATCTCCAATTGTTAAAGCCCTTCAGCATCATTCCAGACTTTGATCTTTTCTCCCTTATTTACATGCACTCATTAGTAATTGTGCAATTTGTTATAGACAAAAAGCCCCACTGTCTTGTGGGCTGTTTTACTTTTTTCTAGCCCTGCTGAAATACTGTTCCATTGAAAGTGAAGCTCCCCGACACTTCCATCGGAATGTCTTAGAGACACTGCCTTGCAAGATACATTTATAACTGACCAATCTTATCTACACAGAAGAAAAAAAGATTTAAGTGTTCTGTTTTTCATGTCTAATGTACTATTTTTTCTCAACTGCACTTTACCTTGGTACACAATTTATTTGGTACTACATGTACTTCATTTAATCATTTTAAACAGCAATTATGAAAACTCTCTCCTCCTTGCATCTAATCATCTGATCTTTCACTTGTGTATTTTCTTTCAGCATTGACAGAACAAATGAGAGGTTTTCCCTCTTACAGATACCCAGAGTATTTACCTCTTCATTTTAACACAATATTCTATCAACATTCTTAAGAAATCTTTTTTTGTTTGCTGGGAACAAAATACTTCAGAATGGCTTGCTATGTAATTGAATAGAAATCTGTCACCGGCCTCTTACACTTGAAGTTTTTGCTATTCGTTTTCCATTTAATCTTTTATTTGTCACTGAGTCTTTACATTATCATTTTTAGAATTAATTTTCCTTCAAAAATTGGAAGAGCAAAACATGCCAGTTTTTATACTTGAATTAATTTTTTCTGCTAACTCTAACATGTAAGACTGAGTTGCATGTAATTCTACATGATTACTGATGATTATTAACAGGCAAAGCTATTGCTGTGCATTTTCACAGTAGTTATGAGTTAATCTGGGCAAAAAGACAATGGGGAATATTCCTTTATCCAATTTAGGTCAAATGCCCAAGTACCCTCCTGTTGCTATAGGACACGAAAGAACACAGACACACACCGCAGCTCAGGTGATCAGAAGAGAAGAGAAGAGAGTTTATTTTTTCTGACTCCAGTATTTATAGTTTTCCAAAAGTGACAGTGGATTGGACAGTGGCAGTGCCACCTCTCCAAAGACACTGGACAGACCAACAGTCCATCAATTTTTCTCCTCCTCTATGAAGGAATGCAAAAACAGTGAGCTGTTTACAGCAAGTGTATGAGAAAGTTCTTCACAAATATGTAAATATCAGAAGGCTTAGAAAGTCTTACAAAAATCAGGGCGACACCCTCCCTCCCAACTTCCTCACCCCTAGTCTACTCACTATGGGGAAAGAGCAGGAAAAAAGAGAAAGCCTTGATGCTGTGCAAGCATTGTTGAACACTGGTGTGTTAGGGCAGCAAATCTAAAACATGGGATCATACAGGCTGCAATGAAGAAAGTTAACTCCATGTCAGCCAGACCCGGCACATGAATGCTCAGTAGTAAGACCCCCAGAATCTGAATGAGCTGTGTGCCAAATAATTATGCTTGTGAGATGCAAACTGGTAGACACCATCTTCTGCCCTTCAGAAGGCCTCTGAATAATCTTTGTAGTACATGAGAAGGAAATGTACTTGAGGAATCTTTTAACTCCTAAAATAACTCACCCTTTTGAAAAGCTTCCCAATGACAGCCCTTAGTGCTTCTTCTCTGTTTATGTTCTACCCTTGCAGCTGAGGGAGGGAATGAGAAATCTTTGTCATTCTCCATCATTGGGAAGACCCCAAAACTCTGAAATGTGTTGGCAGGACCTGATAAACTCTCCTGTGACCACTTCTCAAAGGGTTAGGGGATGAAAATGCCAAATCCCCCCCCATCTTTGTTGAACTGGATGAGTGCACTGTGCCCCTTAGGTGCACAACCAAGATTTTATTCTTACTTTTAATCTAGAAACTAAGTTTATGCTTTACTAAGCAAAGCAAACAAAACTAAAAGGAACAATTAAGTCTTTTCTATTACCGTCTTCCCTCTCATGTAGAATAAAAAGAAAAATTATTACCTGCAGTTTTAACATTGCTGAAACCACTACAAATTAAACATAAGTTGCTGTAACTTGTTCGGCAAAAGGAGTATGTTTTTTTCTTTACACACTATTATAAAAACACTTCAAAACACTTGTACTTTGGGTAACCTATCCTGAGAAGAAGGATCAGTTGTCATAAAAGCATGGATTACCAGTCTCACTTGCAGTATCTTGCTGGTATAATATTGTCTGTGGCCCCAAAATTTGCAATGAACATGTGAAAGGACCCACACTGGTCAACAATTTAAAATGCATTTAATGTGTCTTTAAAACAAACAACTCAAAAAAAAAAAAGTAATTTGATAACTGTTGGGTTTTAAGAGAAGTTTGGAATCAAGAGATAAAAAGGGTGACCATCCTGCTCTGGTACTAGGTTTTGTCCTCACAGTTAGCTTTCAGACTATATTATTTCAAGGACTTTTTGGTGCATCTGTGTCAAGGGTTCCAATGTATCAGTCCCTATAGAGAAGTCTTTCAGTGACTAGAGGAAAGGTAACTACTTTTATCATTCATACCATGCTGGTCGTAGTCGCCTTGTGTTGTCTACTACACCACATTGCTTGTAGACCTCCCACCCCTTTGGAACATTTTTCCTTCTCATCCTGAATTATGCCACTTGGTCATTTCCATACAATCTAAGTTGCTCCCTGAGCAGGAGTAATATCCCTCTCTTAGAAAATGTGTCATACTTTGCTTTGATAAATATGGTACAGTATAAATTGTCGGCATGAGTCTGAGTAAATCAGTACTAGCCCCATACTGAACCTTCATAATCCTGCACCACAGCTAGAAGAACATATATTATTGCCACTCCTGAGTTCATATTGAAGCACACAAGGTGGGCTCACTTAATTTGATCTCAAGGGAGGCTATGACCTCCAGTAGAGAGGTGGCAGTGAGTATCTGAAGATGGTAATTTTTTTAAACTCATCAGTTAGATTCAGAAGAGGGAGACTAAGATGTTTTGGGTAATGATAGTGTTTAGCATGTTGCACAAAAGCCCCTTCTCAATATCTTTGAAATAAATTACTTAATAAATAGCTGAACTTTGACTTTATGAATAGATCCTGCTTTAAGCAGGGAGTGTAGTATTAAGCCCCCACATTCTCTGATTTTTTCAGTATTGTCCTGAATGCACTCTTTCACCCTTTTTTCTTCAGCTGCTGTGGTAGAAACTCTGTTATAGCAAGGTCAACAAACAGTTGCATTTATATCTGTGAGTGGAGTGCAGGTGTAGAGATGAGCTCAGGAGGGCATTGCAGGAGCAGTAGTGCCTCTGCCCTAAGATGAAGCCTGCCATTGCTGTAACTTTGTGCTAGCTGATTCATGGAGCAGTAATAAAGGTTATGGCAGTCAGTAAATAACTTGTCAAATTCCTACTGCTTCCCTTACCCAATTCAAAGGATTCATCAATCTCTGCACACACTTGTGCTGCACATCTGGGTTGCTTATTGATGATCTGGATCATGTTCATCAGGTCCTTGCTCATTTAATGCTTCTGTAATCACCTCAAGCCTGTGTAAACCCTCTCAGAACCACTGAGGTGTGAAATATCTTTGGTGTTCAAGGTGCCACTCTCTGCATTCTGACTATGCACTTAACAGCACCATGGACTGGTATAAACCCACTTTCCTTTCCTCTGGAAGCATCTTTATTAAAGAGCAGTAGGTATCCATAACTTAAAAGACACACAGAGACACAGACACACACAATGTAAAAGTACCCTGTCTCAACACACACACACACACACACACACTTAGACATTTTGAATGCTATTTTTATGGAAAAGAAAAGAATTTTATGCAACACAATAGGTGTTTAAAACATTGTTTTTAGGAATAGGGATAAAATGATTACTTTTTGTTCATTCCATTTTTCTATGAATTGCTAACAAGGAGACAGCATCAGTGTTGATTGAATTTTTAGGCCTGCTCACAGAATATTTCCTTCAAAAGACTAACATCCAGGAGTATTTAAACTTTAAATTTAAGGAGATTTTTTTTTTTGTGACAATTTACTGTAATGGCATATCGGTTGTAAAAGAAAAGCACACTATATTGCCCTTTTTTTGGTTTTCTTTTGTAAAAGGAAAAGTCATGCCACACCAAGAGATGCCATAAACAGACAAGCGAAAAATATGTGAGAGCATTTCCTGGAGAGCACCCTCACAAGAAAAGCTCTCATGCCATCAGCTGTTTCTCTCTGGCTTCCTCAGGATATAGTCAACCTCCAGCAGAGACTCCTATAAATCTAGACAGGCAGAAGAGCCAGGCTTTCCATGAAGTCCATTAAAAACTTCAGTGTGATCAATCTGTTTTGTGTAGAATGCAGATGGTCCAAACCCCCCAAGATCTATATCCAAGTAAGCTGATAGTGTGTACTTAATGTGTTTTTCTCATCTATGTTCATTGCAGGAAAATTAGCTTCCTGTAAGGAAACTGTTGTTGGTGAAAAAGACTTGGTAATCTTCCTTTGAGTGTTACTTTCTAGTTAACAAGAAAAGAAGTAATTGCAACCACTTCAACATTAGACACCTATTGTTGTTTTTTTTTTCATTCTGCTTTAAGAGGAAATCCCAGAGCTTTGTGATCTAGACATAGATATTTATTATAATTTTTTTTTATAGGATATGACTTCTCAATATTCTGTTGAGACTCAGCCAGATCTTGAATGCAGTAGCTATTTCTTTAATATTAAATCTGAAATTGGAATAAAAATCTATATCAATGCAGCCCTCAGCTTTTGTGGAGATTTTTGTGGCTTTTGTTTTTTTTTTTTAAACTCAAAATCTTACCCAAGTGTGCTGGTTTGAGATTGATTGACATTTTGGTGGGCAGGAAAATAGCCACCCCTGGAAGTGAGGTGTGCCTGTGGATTTCCCATGAGCCCAGTGCAACACCAATTGTGGGCCAAATTTAAAGACAGACAGGGAAATGAACCAATCAAAAGTGAAATTCATCTCAGTAGGATATACATTTGCACAGGACTGCCCAGGAATCACTGTCTTTTGTTTCCGGCCTTGAGCACGTACAGACGCACGCTGTGCCCTCAGCCCGGCTTTCCCCCACCAAGGCCACGGAGGCCTGCGGGAGGGGAAAGGCCGGGCTGGACCATGCTGGGAGCCCCTCTTGAGGGAGCTGTCCCGGCAGGGAGTGGGGAGGATGGAAAGGAAGAGCGATGCCCC
>VXBU01017406.1:175870-195151 GCA_013400315.1 Bombycilla garrulus
TGGAGCTGATGAGGAGAGTTTTTGTTTTGGACTAGGAAAAAGACATTCTTAAACTGCACCCTAAAAGCTGATGCAGCCCATGGGCAGTTGTGAGAGGACTGTCCCATGGGGGCGATGGCAAATCCGCAGGCGAGCCATGTGTGAAGTGTGTGGCCACAAGAGGACTGCTATTCTTGTGGGGAACCTATGGCAAAAGCAGGAGGGACTCCTGCTCTTCCTGTTGGATTGGGGAAATGATTGTTCAAGGGGTGGATTGACTGAAAATCCTAGGTTTTGTTTTTTCATGTGGTTCGGTGTTAGAGTGAACAGTAGGTGGGGGGAGGATGGATGTTTTGAAAGTTTCCTTCTGGTTTCTGTTTTTTTCTTTCTTTTTATTGTTAGTTAGTAAAATTTCTTCTCTATGCTTTAAGTTTGTGTGGTTGTGCTCCATTTTTGGTCCTATCTCACAGCAGAAATTGAGAAAAATATATTTTCATGGGTGCACTGGCCCTTGGCCGGTGTCAAACCATGACAAAATACGAAGAATATTCATGAAGCTATGAATGATACATATTTATTCACTGGAATTACATCAGAACTACATTTTTGGCCTGTGTTTAATTTGAAGAATACATTTTCAGAACTGAATCTTGATATTAGCATACAGATGGAATTGAACAGTATGTCAATACAGACTGGCAAAGCAGATAGATTGCTGGTTGTTTTATTTTAGGTTAGTTCTAAATTTTCTCAAGGAGAGTATAAAAATGTAAAAGAGCATTTCAATTTCCCATTTCATTTAAACCAAGAAGAAAGCAATAATTCGAGGAAAACAAATAAAAGACTGATGTTAGAATATGATTGACATGTGGCTAAAATGTGTTTCAGTTGTAAAGACAGTCCAGTGCCAATAAAACAACATTGACTGACTTGTAACCTTCAGGCCTCCCTTGCTCACACATAATTGATTTTAAAACAGTGTCCAAAAAAAGAAAAGATGTTGTTCTATGTCTGCATGGATTTTTCCTGAGTTTTTCTTTCTTTGTTAGGAAGCATTTCAAGTTAAATCACAACATATCCTAGGGTGAATATAACTAGTTATTTATTTCTTTGCTATTTTATGAAGAAAAAAAAGAAGAAAGAAAAATTTTGAGCTCCACTGTGAAGGTAAAATGCTTTATTTGTGTACACTTCCTAATAGGTGAAAATATATGAGAGGAAGTGAGATAATCTGATTATCTGGGTGAAGCAACTTTTAAAATTTTTACAGTGCTGGAGATGGAAGGAGCATTCAGGTGTACCTTGTTATTAGGGTAAAGTATATTAATTATTTTATTTGTTTATATGCATTAACATCTCTCATTTTCTGAGTCAGAGTAAGTGTAAATGAATCCCAGAAAAGTAAATATTTACATTAATAAATTTGTTTCCGTGGTCAGGAATTGCCTTATCCTTTTATCATCAATAAAGAGAAGCAATTCTTCTTATTCTAAACCAAACACCACACAGATGCTCACTCACTCTCCTCTGGTGGGACAAGATAGAGAATTAGAAGAGTAAAAGGCAGAAAACCTATAGGATGAGATAAAGACAGTTTAATAGGGAGAGCAAAAGCTGTGCACACAAGTAAAGCAAAACAAGGAATTCATTCACCACTTTCCACAGGGAGGCAGGTGTTCAGCCATCTCCAGTAGAGCAGGGCTCCATTACATGTAGTGGTGATTTGGGAAGAAAACACCATCACTTTGAATGTCCCTCCCTTTCTCTTTCTTCTCCTGCTTTTAAACCCTGAGCATGATATCATATGGTCTGGGATACCCCTTGGATCAGCTGGGGTTAGCTGCTCCATCTGTGTCCCCTCCCAACTTCTTCTGCACTCCCAGCTTCCTTGCTGGTGGGATGGGCTGAGACGTTTGTGAAAAGTCCTTAATGTTGTGCAAGCACTGCTCAGGAATAATGAAAACATCCCTTTGTTATCAACATTGTGTCCTGCATAAAATGCAAAACATGGCACCATACTAGTTACTATGAAGAAAATTAAGTTTATCCCAGCCAAAACCAGTACAAAAGACCAAAGGAATGGCTCTACAGAATTGTGTTTTCTGTTTAATGCAAACAAGGTGATTAGTTCAGAGGCAAATGACTGCGCCACAGATGACTGAAGAAGCTATCATAAATCAGGCAAATCTGTCACTACAAACCAACATCTCAACCTGTACATACCACTGCATTCTCTCAAAAAGGAAAGGTTTAAATAAGAGACTTTTTCTTTAATGTTTTCCGCTGCTTATTTGGATTTTTAAAATCTAGTATCACTGAAACGAACAGTAAAATGCTCACCTCTTCTTTTGTACTTTGATTTAAACCTCAGTGTGTGACATAACTGGTATAATTACAGATATGGCAACCAAAAGATGCATAAGCTTTGTTTCTATCCTACCTCTTTCCCACCATATATCTGCACTATAGAACAACTTAGCTCTTCAGAAGACTGAAACCCCCAGTCTGATGCATAAATTTTAACTCAGCCTTGGGATCCAAACTCAAATTAACTAATGTTTCCTCAAAGCAAAACCTGATATCGGGTCTGAATCTGGTTAATGACATTTCCTCAGTTCCTCAGAATTCAAAAGAAACTATGAATGGGCCTTCTCTCTCTCCATTCTTTTTCCATGCTATATAAATCTCATTTCCTCAGCCTTTCCTCACAGGCCCCACGCTCCACCACAGACCATTGTGGTGAACTTGTTCAGCTCACATCTTCCTTATTTTGAGAATACAAAAGCAGACACAATATTCTACACACAATCTTAAAAAGTGTAAATAAGGAAGAAAAAAAAAATATTATCAGGTGGCCGTGTTCCCCTTCAAACAGCTCAGGATGCTTTTGTCCTTCCCCAGTGTCAGGATGTAGGCCCCCATGTCCTCTCTGCAGAACTTCTTCCTGGCCACTCAGCCTCCAGCCTACTGCCACAATGGATTCCTCCTTTCTAAGTGGAGGAATTTTTATTTGTCCTTGATGAAGTTCATAAAGTTCCTGCCAACTCACTCCTGCTGCCTGCAAGTTTCTGAATGACAGCCGTGATGAGCTGACTGCATTGAATTTGTTTTCTGGGGCAGTATCATTTGCAAACTTCACACAGGTACATATCCATAACATGATTTTTCATTCATATTTGTACATTTTTTTACTCAATTTGCTGCCTGCAAGTTTTGTGCTAACCTGATAACCAGTGGCATTGCAGTGGCCATTGGAAGGAACTGAGTTTCCTTACCTGTCTGGAGTCAGTCAGCTAGGATAGAGAGTCTTACAGGAACTATGATCTTTCTTCATAGTCTACTGCTGTGAGCAGGTAATACAACAGAAAGACCTAGGAACACTTACAGCAGATATTTATAGAGCCAGCCTACAGCTGAATAAATTCTGAATTACTGAAATATATTTAATAAATTCATTAAGAAATTTGGAGGATAATCAAGTGGAGGCACAGATATACCCCATTTTATTTAATATCTTTCTCTCTATAACATTATTATATTTGAATACATCCTCAGATCTCTTAACAGTACCTGGTTTTAATCTCTCTTCCACAGCTGTGATGGAGAATTAAGGGAAAATTAATTGTGCAGGGAGAGGTAAACTTGGTAGATGAAACAAAATTATTAATGGGTACTTTCTGGCTACTATGCAGTTATGATAATACTTATCAGGGACTCATGAAAAGAGAGAAACTAATATTTGAAATGTGAGAATATTGAAAAATGATGGGGCTGTGGCTTTTCTTTTTATTGGTTGGTTGGTTTTTTTAGAGAAAATTGCATATGCCAAATTCAAAAATCACAGGTTTCCCAATGATTGTTCATTCTCAGAATAGATCAGTCAACCTATAGTCTAACCTCATAAAGGATTAGAAAATTTCAAGGACAGAATCAGGAAAATCATAATTTCATTCTTTCATAAAAAATTCATCTAGAGAGAGGAAGCATGTATCCCTTTCCCCTTAACCATGAAAAGATATGATAGTACCTTCATCATATTGTATATATGATTGCGCTGTCTCATTATTAAAATTATGCTGTATCCAGCCCCTGTGCAAGTACAGAAAACTAGGGCTGGCTCATTGCATCCAGCTTGCATTGTGTGTTTAGAGAAAATCTTGCCTGTAGGGTTGACATAGCTTTTCTTCTCTTTCTTTTCCCATCTCTCTTTCTTTCCTTTTTTTTAAACCTCCCTGCAGTTGTTACTGCCTCACCATTTAGAGGCACAAAAGCCTCTTTCTCCCTTTCTACTTCCTGCCACCAGAGGAGCTGCTACATGTTGTTGAGTCACAGAAATACCAAACACTTCAGGGACATGATTAATGGCAATAGCTACTTTGCTTGATGGATTTTGATCCCCCAGCAGAAATCTGGCATCAATCATGTGGCTGAATTCCTCTCTGCTGCTAGATGATTTAGTATCCCATGTCCTGTGTTCTACAACTTCCATTTGGAGCTGAACAATTTCTCTGTCACTTTGGAAGTGTAGCAATAATTTCCACTCTGCTTTAGATTCCAAGGTGTTGGCAAGTCACTGCTTTTAGGACACACTACAAAGGGGTTCATTAGAACTATGAGAATAGGGAAGACACTTCATTAATTATCCTTCAGCCAATAATACATACTCTCCCCCCCAACCCCTTTATAGACAAAACGTAATTGCTGTATAATTTCAGATATATTTGTGTTCTGTTTAGCATTTACTCACAATTTGTGAATAAAATCTTGTGTCATGGTTTAGAATTTTTGAACTTCAGGATTACTTCTTAACTTCTACAGACAATATTTCCTCATTAAAATCAAGATTAGAAGCTGCAGAAGATGTACTAAAACACTGAAATACTTGAAATCTCAAGAACAGAGCGATCCAAACATTTTACTGTTGTATTAATATGAATTCTGAGGATGCTAAATAGGCTTCCATCTAATCTGAGTATTATACTGGTAAATTTAATTAACCACTTAATAAAATGTTGTAATAAACTGTAAGCAAGTTAATAAATAAAACTCAAACCAAGTGGAAAAAGTTATGACAGAAAATAGAAGCTAAAAAGATTCACCACTCGACTCCAGATAAGTATCTTGCAAACTTAAGGATTAGTCAAATTAATTGTTCAAATACCTCTGTGAAACAATGATGCAAATAGAGAGAATTAATCATGAAATGGCTTTGATCAGGCTCAAAGAACACATTGACAATAAGTCATGTCAGGAACTATGGGACTGAGTTCAACAATTTACAGAACCACTTTACTGTCTGTAATTCTCAGAATGCACAAATAATAAGCTGTCCTGACAATGTAACAGTTCATCCAAATCAATTTTAAAATTGTGACTCTTGCAAAAATTGGTTTAGAAGCCCTTTGTGTCAGGAGAAATGTTTTACACTTCTGACCCTGAACCAAGCTAGGATTACTGAGGTAGCTAATGTACTCTAGTTCCGGTTCAACTATTACTTTATTATCAGTTTAAATCAAGATCCCATCAACACAACACAACACAAATTATTTGACATTAAAAAAAAAAACAAAAAATAAAAAACAAGGAAATTCTTTAATTACATGTTTTACTTACATCCTCCCTCTCTCTATCCAATATGTGCACATAATACTTGATTTCCCAAACATGACCATGCCTATCTACATCTCCTAGCATGAGTAACTAAGCAGCCCTCTGACTCACCAACACCTGTGAATCCACAGATGACTGCACTGTAGTTCGCTATCATAAAAAGACTCATTCTCTCTATTCTGAGGAAGCCTGGTGAAGCTTTCAGGCCAGTTCAAAGTTCTCTTTGAGAGCTACAGCACTAATTAATCAAATCCTATCCTATGAAGGTGACTAGGAGTTCTCTCCATCATCCACTTCATGCCGGTCCTTTGTGTCAAACCTATCCACTGCCTCATTGTCTCTGTTAGCACTGTGACTGTAGGAGAGGCCTGCGGGCAGCAGTACTAATTACAAGAGGACTAGAAGCAGTCTAATCTTTGATAGGTCACAGGTGTAATGAATAAGGACAAGCCCTAATAAAGAGAGAGTCTGTTGAGCCTGAGTTAGTTGGGATATGCCTGCTGAGCTGTGAAGATGCACCAGGGTCTTGGAGTCTGCTGGTTGTGCCAAGAGTAGACAGGGCTAGGCAGCTGGGAGAGGAACAGAAAAGGTAAGATACTGAATAAAGGTGGGGATCAGTGGCCATGTGAGGAACAGAAAGCAGTTGGCTGGTCATGCAGAAAGAAGAACAAATCTGAAGGCTGTGTGATACTGCTTGGGTAAAGTTTAGTCATCAGGAGGCTGTTTGGTGCTGCCTAAGGAACAAGCTGCTTGTGGAAGAAAACAGAAGGCTGAGAGAAGCTGCTTGAACAAAGTTTAGTTCTCTGAAAAGTACTGGGTCCATCTTGACTGTGACATATGCTGTGGCATGTGTAACTCATGGTTGTGGGCAACCATGACAGAAACTTCTCACACTGATCACTCATAAATCTTGTAGTAGCTGCCACAGGACTAACTTTCTTCTCATCTTTGGGCCAGAGTCAGTAATCTTCTACTGATGTACCTGCCAGGAGTAATTTTGAAGGACACACCAAAACAATAACTAAACAAAGAAAACCTTTTTCCCAACTTAACCACCAAACACTTCCTCTTTGGTAGCCATGTTATTAGTCTATTTCTTCTATTCTATCAATATGAAATGCCTTTTTGGCATGAGATTGTGTTATTCTTTGAACGGATGTATCTATGACACTGTCCCCACCAGGCCCTGAAACACCTTCAGCAGTAGGAAAATCAGACTACCAAAGCAAGGCTGTTGGGTCTCCTGTATAGTCTCCAAGAATGTGCTGCTGGTTGCCTCTGAGAAAGTTCAAGCATACCTGCTGTAAGGCAGAAGATAGATTTTGGAATGTAAACTTTCTTGACTCTATGGGAAAGCTTATCAAGTCTCATGGATTTAAGGTTGTTATATGCTCATTGGATTTAGTGTTTGAAGTTCCCGAGACAGGTTTTCTTGAGAGAGAAAACCACTCCAGTAAAGAAGTTCTTATAAATTATTGTGATAGTGCACAACTATTTAGTTCAGGGATTATAATTTGTGATCTGTAAACTTCTGCAGGCATGTAGTGATTCCTAAATAGTTCAAAACAGAATTATTAAGAAAAGCAATATTATTGCCAGTGGCTAAAATTCCTGGTGCAAAAAACTGCACTTGCATGCAAGTGGCTTGAGAATCTGTAGACTGCAAAAGTTATAAGAAATATTTCTTCACTTATGGGGATATTAACTAAGGAAATGGCGACTTAGGTTCTGCACTAACTTCAGAACATTGCGCCTACAATTCTTATACCCTGGACATGGTGTGTGGTTGTTAATTACTTATGGAATAAGCAGGAAAGCTGATTGCCTTCTCTTTCTGTTCAAAATGTGCCATTCTGTAGTCAAGAATGAAAATGTTAAGAAATCAGAAGAAAAATTAGAGCAAATTAAATAACTCAGTCATACAGAGTTTGGGCAGAACTGTTGAGTGATTTTACATCAGTAAGACACTGAATAAAAGATGGGAACAGTTGATTTAGCACAAAATAAATTTCCTTAGAGCCTCTAAACAGCAATACTCACTTCAAAATATTACAGGTTTATAAAGAATTTCGAGCTGTATAAAGAAAAGGAATCAAAGCATTACATAATAAATTATTTTGGGTTAATAAATATAGTATAATAGTGTAATAGCCTGTAATCCTTCTAAATGCAAGAATCAGTTAGAAAACTGAACCCCCTGTTAGTAATATTTTATAGATCTTTGCAAGAAATCTTGAGACAGGACACTCAAGACAAATGAATAAAAGATTGTATTTATGGGCTTGTGGAATGATCCCCCACAACTGGCAGATTGCTTTCTTACTATAGAAAGAATCTCTATATCTCTGTCTCAGTGATTTATCTAGCGATTGTGTGTTTGCTGGCTCACTAAAGTACTACCTATAATGCAATACCTTCAACTAAAATAGTATCATTTCCCATATTTTTGTAACATAGTCTTTGCACATAAGTCATTTAACACAAAAAAAATAATTTCCAGACTGGTAATAAATTTAATTCATTGACTTACTGTAATGTCTTTTTTGAAGTAATACACATGAATTAAAAGGAGTAAATCTGATGAACCTTCATTGCGTTTTTACTATTTTGCTAGTATATCCTCTCAGAAAAGTGCTTTCTGTTTTGAAAAGTAACTTTGAACACTTGATTACCAGAATTTTAGTAACTGACACTTCAAGCAAGAGTACTCTCCCTCCAAAATCACTGCATGAAAATTTGTTAAAGAAGGATCTGTTTTCTGTTAATGAAATCAGTGCCTAAATTATTTATTTTCTTTCTGGCAACAAAGGGAAAATACAGATGAAAGTAATTAAGGTAGGATGTAGGTAAAGAGCGAATTTAACAGCAGGTATCTTACAGAAACACAGACTCACAAACAACAAAATCAGAACAGTCACTGTTAGAGCAAAGTCTTCTGTTTGCATGTGTGCTGGTTTGAAAGCAAAACCAGTGAGACTCCAAGCCAGAAATACAATTTAATAGGAAAAAGTAAAATACATGCAAGTAATATAAAAGAAACAAAAACACTGACAGAGTCAGAATACAACCTGACACCCTGCTAGTTAGGGTGGTGGTAGCAGTCCAGATGAAGTGATCTTGATGAAGTGGCGATCCTGTAGACAGGTCTGGTAGCTCTTGTTCTCTGGAAACCAGTGGGTAAGGGCTGCTTGTTCTGTCCCAATTCCCCCATTATATCCAGGTGGGAATGCTTGGCTCCTCCCCCTGGGTGGAGCATCTCACAATGGAATGATGTCATGCAGTGTGTCCTTAATGGCTCATTAAACACAAATGGCTCCCGGAGGGAGTTATCTATGACTCATAGGGCAAGGTGTTAATGGCCCATTAACAGGAGATAGTCCAGGGGAGGAGGCAAAGAAAAACACTGTCCCTCTTGGTTTCAACAGTTAACAAAGATGGAGAGAGAATACAGACCCTGTGGCACATTTTACGTTGTAACCTAGGACAGCATGGAGCATCAGCAGCATATGCAATCTGCTTCACACTGTTCTAGCAGCAGGGCTCCATCTTGGCTCAGAAGAACCATCATCAACTCAGATGGAATAAAGCTATTTCTGTGCAGTCCCTGGTCTGTCCAATGAGATTAATAAGGAGGTTGTCAGTGAGTACTTTTTGGAACAGTAGCAATAGGGACACCTACTCGGAGCTGAATTGATGCCTACAGCCCATCTTCATCTTGAGTGTGTTCTGGAACACAACCAGTGACCTAAAACTGAAATACTCTGATAAAGAAGCATCTGCATCAGAGAGTTAAAAACTATTGACAGCTAAGGAAAGCGAAGACAACATGAAGGAAAGAGAAACACTAAGCAAACAAGGTGGGTTCTATTATAAAAATGTTTCTTGGAATGTGATATAGCTATCCATAGCTCACATGCATAATAGGTATGCATCCATTATGGTTATAAATCAAAATTAATATTTTCCAAATTTATAGTGTAAGACAGGTCAATACATTAAGACAAAAAGTATTATATACTTATACTATTTACTATTATAACCCATTTTTCTCCGTTGCTCTCTGTTTTAGATATTTGGTAGTATTTTAGGCATATCTATTTGAGCAGGGAAATCTGTTTCACATTTTAATGTACACAAACATTCTCCATCTGAGAATGTGTTCTCCATCTGAGTTTATGAACTCTGAAAAGTAAGAAGCTATTAACTTCCAACATAATGTCATTGATACAGTTGCGAGTTTGAGACTAGGATTGTCTTTTTCTTGGCACTTTCAGAATGCACTCCAGAAGAACTCAGACCTACATGGAGCTTATTGGCAAACTTTCTGATGTTTTTCTCATCGTTATCAAAACATTGCTCAATTTCAATATGATTTACAGTTTTTATTCCCCTACTCTTGAAAAAAAAAATTACCTTTCTTGATCCTTTTGTACACAACCGAGAATATTATCAAGGCAAAATCTGGATATTATCTGAGGCCCAGTGTTAATCAACTGCTGTGTTTTGTGTCATTCAACATATTTTTAAGAACTTATTCAACTGTTTTTTATTATGGTTGTAGTTCTCAACCTTCTTTACAACAATAGGTATTGTCTAGCCATTTCTTCCTTATACTCTGCTTTGTCCAGCTTTGTTTTCAGAAATCAAATAAAAAATGCAGTATTGAAGGGGCTTCTAGATCATGGGTCCCTTCTTTCTCTCTTCACATTTAATCGCTCAGCATAATTAAGTTCATAATTTAGCCCATTTCCTTTCTAGGAGTACCCTGGTTTTTTTCTTGTTTTTGCAGGTTTCTTTCCTTTTGTTTATGAGCCTGTGTTTCCTTCTTGATTTGGTTTTGTTTCCATTACTCCTGTTAAACCCTTTTTCCAGGATCCATTCCTCAACTCACACACATATATACTCTGTCAAGGCACCATTGATTATGCATGGCTATTCTATACCCATCTATTCTTATGCCAACATTGTCTTCTAGCTAAATAACTATTTTGTGTCCCTTGGGTATACCACTGGTTTATTTGTAGGCAGCAATTTCTATTCTATCTCATCCTTAGTTTTTCCAGGCAAAGCAAGTTATGTTCATTTTGTACCTTTTAGTCCTCGTCCTTATTAAAACAATTGGATAAGGTGAAGACACAGTGATTGTCCCATATTTACTAGATAGCTTGAAAGATAAATGAGCATGTGGGTAGACCATTTTTTGTTAATGGGAAATAATGATTGGGACTTTGAATGACTGGGTTATCCAATTATAATTATTTGCTGATGGATGAAACAATATGATATAAATAGTTGCAGATGTAGGAGGTGGTCAGTTGGTATTGTAACACAGTAAATCATGATGATACTGTGCTCCTTTTATCTTTTTAATTTTCTGCAATGGATATTTACTATATATGAAACTTTTAATAGTTACCAGGGACATAAATATTTTGTGAACTTAACCACTGTGTATGTTTATTTCATGCAATGTAATTAGAAATAATCCTTCTAGAAAGTCATAGGAGCTGCGTAGTACCTCTGACAACTGAAAAACTACTATGTAATTTGCATTATTTCTCAGACCATACTTCCATGCTGACAAGTAACTATTATGAGCAAGAAAATGATCTATTACATGAAATTTTCCTGAGAGTCTTTGTATATTTTTCTTTTACCAGGGACAGTTGCAATTTAATAGTGCGTTAAAAGACCATGTGGTGTGCCATTTTTCATGCAGTACTTTTATATAATCTAAGTTATAATTTCCTTTTGGGGCCCTAATTAATCTAATAACCCCCTCATTAACTTTTAGGAAAGCCTCACTCTAACTGAAGGTTAATTATTAAGCACTTTTGGCATTATTGCTACACTATCTACACATGTGCTTATTTTTTGCTATTTATGAGATCCCCGTGTAAATGAAAATAAATTCATGAATACATAAGTTTTGTGTATCAGAAAGTGCTATTAAATATGTTTTCTGTTCTTAATAATCAGAAGAGATGCAACTATGGCAAAGAGGATTTATTTTTCCCTACATACACAGCCTCAATTTAACCTTCCCTAGTCCCCTCAGCCTCCTTTCTCTGGCAAAGGACAGTATTGAGTTTAATAAGAGGTAGTCACCCTCTAGTGCATTCATCTGACACATTGAATGACTCATGCACTCTCTGCAGCTTGTAAAATGGTAGCTTGTAAAATCAGATTTACACATCAGTCTAAAGTACGGGAAGATCACTCCTAACTTGTGTTTATCCTCACCATGTCATATAAATTATATGTATGTTCATACACATAATTATGTAATTATACTTGATATACTTAATTACATCTGAGTGGTTATTCAAATATTACAGAAAAAAATTATCAGTAAATGCTACTACTTTAAAACAGAAACCTTTTTTAAGTTAATTATATTGGTAATTTATTTTGAATCCTTCCTTCTGCTCAGTTTTAAAAAATGTTTAATTGTATTGACTAACTTTTCGTTTTTCCTATTTTAACTTTTCATCTGTATAGAAATATCTATTGATAGATTTTTTTGTGTAATACAGAAACCTCTCCCATAGCATAAGAAGCATTTAAAATGTCAGCATAAATGAAACAAACAAAACCAAGCCGTTTTTTAATGTATTAAGATGCAAGATTTCTTTTGCTATATTTGTTTTTTCGTTCTGATTTATAAGAAGAAAACAACTGGTCATATAATGGTCTGTAAGATAGTATTTGCTAGCCTTAGTATTTTTCCTATTTTGTGATCTGTTCTGTCATTCCATCATTTCATCTAAAGACAGACCTAAATCTACTGGGTACAGGGCTTATTTGTCTGTGAAATTTAAAGTTTTTGTCTCTGAGCCATAATGATGCCTGTGGCTACTCAGGCTAATGGTACTTAGAAAGCATTCCTTTTTATGGACATTTAAACAATTCTGCTTAGTTCTTAAAACTTAATAAAATAATCTGAATGGTCAATACATAGATATTGTGACTAAGTCAGCAAAAGCAGGGCAGGCATGTGTAGCTATGCCTCTCTTTCAAATCTGAACCATCTATCAAGTTGGCTTATGATTGATTTTCTCTAAAACTTTCTGCATTGCAGTGCTGTGGCAGCACTCTGTTTTTACAGCATTTTTTTTTTTTGTGCCCCAGACTCAGAGGGCAATTCAGCAGCTGGTGCAAATTGTCATTCCTCCCACTGATGGATAGAATGATGAGAATAGACATTGAGGATTCGTCCTTCAGACTTTGCCTTAGTATCTGAAGCTCAAATTTGCAATTTTAAAATAGCAAAAAATAATGATTCCTGTTCCTCTGTTTCTCCACTCATATATTGAAACTGAACTGAGGGTACTTTTAGATATCTAACTCCTATTTTCTTTTTTGTCTCAAGCTCCTAGTAGAACATCATATTTCCAGGATGCAGAGGGCTCATTTTAATGTTTTCCATATTATTTGGAATAGGCAGACAAAAATACCTGGTTTTTTTCACACTGGATTAAACTGTTTTTACATTAATCAAGAAAAAAGATTCTTGGTGTTTTGTGATTTGTTTGCTTTTTTTCTTCTATATAGAACACAAATTCTATCAATATTGCTACAAAATCCACAGTATTATATAGCTACTCTCACAAAGAAAACTGAGTATGTATTCATAGCTAGAGTGCACCTGAAACACTCGGAGTAAATCACTTGATGTTTGTGCTGCAAATAGCAATATATATAGCTGCTTAACTTGCATACGCAGTATTTCAGTCTCTTATTCCATTTAAAATTACAAGTAGTAAAGTCTTCCCTTAGGTGTTGTAAAGTGCAACTGTCAGGTCTAATACAGGACCTAGGGAGCCCTCTGAAGCACCAGCCAGAACTTGGGCAGAAGGTTCTGGAAGAATATCTAAACCTCAGATACTTGTCTCTATGAGGTATTTGTACATGTCTGCAAGATTGCTGGACAGAGGATTTTCAGGATACAGAGAAAAAAAATTGAGTTTAATTGTACCACTACAATATGTAGCGAAAGCCCAGTGTATAAAATTTAGGCGGATTGAATTTTACATGCAGTTATTTGGTGTAATTTTATTATTTAGGAAACCACAATTAAAGCTGGTTAAGTGATATGTATGGAACAGTGCAAACTGCAGGCCACCACTGTCTCCAACAGTGGCCCCTAATTTTGTTTGTACCTTTGGTTATGGTTGTGCCCTGCCCCCCCCGTTAATTTTCAAATTTGATTTCTCCCTACAGTTACTCCTCCCTTAGTGCCTCCCCCTTACTGTCTGTCAGCCCAACTCCTCCCCTTGTTCCAGACCCTTCCCTGTCAATCCCCACACGAGCCAATCCCTGAAGTGTCCACCCCTTTGGAAATCCCCTAAACCTCGATGTGCTATTGGCCCATGTGACTCAGGTTTCTCTGCCCTCTGTTGCCATTTTTCCCTTACCCTTGATGTCATCCCCAGCCTCTGCCCTTTCTCCTCCCCACCTGCTCCCCTATTGGATGTTGCCTTGTCTCCTCCCTCAGTTCTTGCTCCATATTTAAACTGCTGCAGACAGCGGTTTACTTGTTTTGTCCCTTGGATTTTTTTGTGTAAGGTTCTTGCTGTTCGACTGCATCCTGGAGCAAAGAGCCCTTCTTTCCCTTTTACCTTCACCTTGTCTTCGGCTCTTCACCTTCACAGCAAGCAGGGGCTTGCTAGCTTTGTTAGCCAGCGCTGGCAATTTGCTACCCGAGACTGATTTGTTACGTGAACCCTCTGAGGCACCTGGGTCAGTGGTACAGGATACTGTGCCACCTAGGAGAGCTAGCCACAGCTCCGGAGGGGCTGCGACACCTTGTAGTTTGTTTAATTCTGCAATTAGACTGGTTGGTATCACTTCATGGGCAGAAGCAACCATTTCCATTCCTTCCATCCAATTTTTCCCACTGTCAACTTGAAATATTTCCTCTTTTCCTAGATGTAGAGAGGGCCTCTCTTTGGTTGTCTTTATAATGAACAATTTGAAATAGTCTACAGGTGTACATCACAAGAGAAAACAGCAGAAGGCAAGAAATTCAGGTTCTGCAGTTGAAAGTGTAGCTTTAACAACAAAAACTTGAGTGTTTTGGCATGCTGAAGATTAGTACTAGTGACAAAAAGTTGACATACTGGCAGTACATGAGTTACTTCCTACTAGTGTCTTGTGATATTCTTTTATTCTTAAAAAACTCAAGTTGTGGAGCTTATGCAAAGAAAAGATCAAATGAGTAGTATCTAATAGATTTTAGAGCCACATTAATTTTCCTATGTTACGTGACAGTGCAGACCAATATTTACAAAATGCATGCTTCCATTTAGAACAATATTATGACACTCTTTGAAATTAGTCAAGTTTCAATGCAAATATGTGCAGTTTCATACAGTTTCTGAGTCTGCAGGATGCTCTGGTTAGAAACTTGACTGGTTAATTATCAGAAAAAAATGAAAAGACCAGAAATGGATATGAATCTAAAATCAATGAATGCCTGGGATACAGGAAATAATACAGGCAACAACTTAAGTCAAAGTATAATGGTCAGGACTGATTAAAAACCCAGAAGTACCAGAGCTGTTCTTAGGCTGCCAGAGGTGTCTCTGCCTGGGTAGGATGGAGCAGATCCCTGCTGGAGATGTGAGCTGCCAGACTGCGGAGAGTGGGGCGACACTGAAGGTTGAAGCACAGGGGCAACTGCATGTCAGAGGGGGTTATACATCCTCAGGGATGATTACTTGACAGCGTATGTATTAGTCAATATCACCTTGCAAAGAAATTATTAAATGAGTTTGATAGATACTTTATTTAAACTGTCTAGTCTTTGCCCTGGAACAGTGTTACACTTTGTTACTTTAGAGTGATAGACAGGGATACCTGACGACAGTGATTCTATGTTACTGCTATGGTAGATCTCATGTTCTATGTCAAACTGCCAAAAAAGTGTCTTACCTGATGAAATGATAAGGTTTTCTGAAATCTCTGTGGATGGATTTGCAGTAGAAATCTGTATCACATTGTTGAAATTCACCTCAGTGTAGTGTCTGCAACGTTTCTGTCACCAGCCTACGGTCCAGCAATTGCTGCTGGTAGGTGATGTCACTGCTGAGAGTTCAAACAGAAAAACCAGGACTAAAGCCCTTGGGACAGAGAATGCAAAGTAGTGCATTCCTCTACAGACATGTGAAAGACAAGAAGATAGTCGGGGCAATCAATTCATATTACTGAGGTGACACCATGCCTGATGCCTTTTACTGTGATCTATCAAGGCCCTACAGATGATGGTAGGACAGTGGATGTGATACATCTTAAATACTGAAATATTTTCAAAATCTTTTCCACAGCATTCTCCCTTGAAAACCAAGGAGTTGTAAGTTATATCAGTGTAGTGCTGGATGGGATTAAAATTGTCTGGATTGGCAGGTCCAAGGGGTTCGATATCCCATTGGTTACTACTAACAAGCACAGTAGCACAAAACCAAGGCCTGGGCTCATATTGTTCAATATATGGCAGTTAGGATGTCAACATGCATGGCAAACCCATGGATGATAACGGTTACCCATGCTGTTGTGTGGAGGAGAATACATTGATTTGCAGGCCTCCAGAACATTTTCCTTATAGGAGAAATCTGATGACAAATACTGGAACTCCTGGAGCTGTTAGCAAGGACATGTGTGAATTTTAAGAACACAATGCCTACTGCAATGGTTTTGGAAGAATCATAATCACTTATGAAGTTGAGTGGCTCTCTTGTCCCACCCTTTGAGAATACTTGCTGGACTAAAACTTTCCCAGAAGTTATTGTACAGGATTTTTTGTTTTGTTTAATGAGCTCATATTCATTTGGTGTGGAAGGCCAGGGGATCAAACCCCAGGAATTAAGACCCTGACTTTTAAGAAATAATGTCTCAATTTCCGGTATTCCTTCTGGAATTTCAGTGGAATGAATCCTGATTCAGACACAGAAGAATGAAGAGCATGACTGGAGGTGCCAGTAGACATAAATATTTCCCCCTTCTGTTTGCCCTTGACCTAGTTTATATGAAAACAGTCACACTAGAACCCTACAAGGCTCAAAAAGATTTTCTCCCCCTCCTTTTACAGCTATGTAGAGGAAGACTGCTCAGGATGAGCCCTGTTCTCACACAGTTCTGGCCATAACTTTTTAAAGGACACTGGCAGTTCCCCTCTCTTAAGGCCAAACATACATACATATAACAGTTTGTTTTCCATGTGCAATATAAAAAATGTGCCCATTTTATGTCCTTTGTAACAGCGTATTACAATATGCAAATGTAATTTTCTTCTCTGTGGCTTCTCAGTGAAATGTATGGAAATACAGAGTAAGCAGCACAGCTGTAGGAAAACAAAACACCAATTTAACCAACTGGCTCACCAAGCAGTTAAAAAATTATTCTAATCTGTTCTGTGAAGTTATTTTCCCCTAGGAACAAGTACTCTTCAGAAGTTACAGTATATTTTCTGACAGTGAATTCCAGAACTCACTGCCAATTACTGCAAATACTTTTGTTGACCTACTTGGCAAGCCACTAGAGATCAAACTATACTTACAGCAAACAAGCCATAGAAAAAAGGTTATTCTTCTCTTATCCTTTCTCTCAAGCTCCAATTCCTGTGCTAGCTAAATTGATGTTTACTTGGGTTGCATTAGGTTTACCTGAAGCAAATCCCTTTGTTCCACTGTTTGACAGTCCTCAATTGTACTTGACTGCACTGTCTTTTGCTCTTCCAGAGTGACTAGAAACATAAACAGTTTGCAAGGACATTGTCCTTCAGAGCAGACTAAAGCAAGGCACTCACAAGTGCCATAAACTTTACAGTTCCATTTGGCTGTCTTTTGTGGTTGTTTAGACAATATTTTGTCTTTTTAGCAGGAGTGTTAAAGTGACAGGATGGAAACAAATTTTGAATCCTTCAATCAGTATTATTTGTTTTCTCATCTGGAATAAAATTTGTTTATATAGGCATGTGGTCTTTATATTTCACTAGAATTAGGTGATTTGTCAGATTTTTTTGGTTTTTTTTTTTTTTTTTTTTTTTGTTTTTTGTTTTACTGGAGTGTTACAGCTTTAAAGCATTTTTTCCTGGAATAAAGTATTCATAGGATACTGAGTATTTCTGAGTACATATTTAGCAGCCATAATATTATGAAATATTAAGTAGAGAAAAAACCTTCATTGCCAAAGTAGTAAGGTTTATACTCCCTAAATCTTATGTCAGGTAAAGTTTTTTATTTTAAACTGCCTTTTTTTTTTTTAAACAACTTAAAAATCTTAGACAAGCGGCATGTTATAGTTGTTCAAGCTGTGTCAAATTTGATCCTAATTACTCACACAATAGGAATTGGTTCTTTTGTTGTTTTTTGTTGCTGGTTTTTTGTTTTTTTTTTCCCTTCTGGAAGGTTGACCCAGAATAAGAAAAATGAAAAACTCCCAAATGTTGGACATAAAACAAGAACAGGTATAAAAAAATTGGTAATAGTTGCACTATATCCATGTGCTTAGAAAGCTTAAGGCAAATCAGAGTGTAATAAAATAATTGTACTTTAAAAAAAAATCTCCACCTCTAGTATAATTACAAGTATCAAAATATTTTTATTATCTTAAACTTTATGATTTTTACATTCCAGTGAAAAAATTATATTGGAAAATTCAGGGCTAGCAATTCAGATATGGCAAATATGTTAGAAGTCTGAGAGATTAACGTAGAAAAGAGAATTATCTCTTGTGACATTGCTGAGAAAATCTTTCATAAGACAAATGTTTCAATATTAATATCTCCTATTTGCTATTTTCTCAGTGAAACAAACCATGGCAAATCTGAAAATCTGGGGCAACCACCTCAGTCCCATTTGTAGAAAATAATACAAGAATTTAATGCTGTTTGTTTTAGTACTATTAAGATTTACCTCCCATACCTTTGTGTACCTAAAATATAAAAACTGGGGTGTGATTCTAATTGTGTCTTAACTTCAATTTTACCATTATGAAGCATCCAATCTGAACTGGACATTATTTCCTTAAACAATCACTAAATATCACCTCTATAAAGCCATCTGTGTCCTCTGAGGAGACCCCACAAGAAAGGCTGGAATGTACGTCAGACCAGAGAGCAGTTATTTGCTGGCCTATGCCTGGGTCCTTCTCTGCGTTTTGCATGTTTGCCTTTGAAGGAGTAAAAGAACTTTACCCTTAATAAACAGCATCTAAAGGCTTGTTAGAAATTCTGTAATACCTAAAATAACTGTAAAGGCATAAGTCATTGAAATGAACTTTATTAAATATGCAGTGTGCTATAATGCTGGATAGCTAAATGTTAATGTCTACTTATGTGAATGCTTTCTACAAAAGCAGAAGAACGACTTCCAAATGGGAATTCTGTCCTCATTCTGTCCTAAGATAACTGAAATGGTACGATCCAGCACTCTGTAATGGGATAAATTATCTTCTGGAGTGCCTAGAAGTAAAGGCACTCCCAGGAATAACTTAAATTAGGCATGTAATTTTGGCTCACTTTGTAGACTGTGATACAAATCTATGATAAAATTGCTTTCACTTTTTGTATTCTAATACAAGTCTATAGAGTGGTATAGGATTAAGAGTAGCTAGTTGGCTGCAGGGAATAAGTTGCATGCAATATTGTGTTTTAGTTTTGCTGTGCTCTCATCCTCAGGTGACGAGGATGGG
>VXBU01017406.1:195173-212082 GCA_013400315.1 Bombycilla garrulus
TTCTAAGGGTTATCCCAAGGTAGGAACTAACCCAAAAGTGCACTTTGTATTTACATAAAATATACATAAAATTTAAGCAATATTTAGTATTAGTGAAAGGTTTATCTGAGAGGGAGCAGAGACTGAGTTTGCTGGGGTAGTAGCATCAGCTGAAAAGCTGTAAGAAAGGAAAATTCCAAATCTTTATTATCCCATTTCTTCCAGCAATGTGTTTTTCTTTTGTTTTTTTTTTTTTTTTTTTTCCCAGTGGTAATGGGTGGTGAATATCTTTATAGCAATGTTTATAAGCATAATTTGATAATTAAATAAACAAAATTTACTTTATTGCATTCACTGAAAATAATTTTTGGAATACAAATGTACAAACACTGGTATTAATAACATTTGCTTCTCTATTAATTGCAATCACAGCAAGTTTGTAAATCCCTTGGCATATATGAAGCCAGTTTTTTTTATTTTGCTGAAACAGGGAAACATTCACTATTAACTTGCAACTATTTAGAACATACCTTAAAATAAGAAAAGTATTATAATGAAGAAAATGGTGGCTTTTTATAGTATTTCCAAATTAGCTATATATAACTTAAATTCCTGCCATTGAAATAATAAAGGTATTTCTTCATTCTCATAAGGACAATCTTGTAGGCAGTTGAAGACTTTCACTTCAGATGAACTTAAACTTTCAAAGAGGAATATACTGATTTGTAAAATGGGGTAAATATTTTTCTTGTTACGAATAAAAGGGGAAATATTTAAATATATGCACACAATCAATTGCTCACTAGAGCCTTTGTATGTATAATATACCAAAATGGCTGCCTATGTCTTTTTGAGAGGATTTAGAATAATAATATTCTCTTGCAAAAATCCTTTTACTTCCTCTTATTCCTGGGAGATATTGAATCATAATATTTATTTTGTGAAAATAATTGTGGCTGAATTTGGGATGCAAGAAACACTGTTTGGAAACCTCAGCTGATCTGTGTGTAACTTCCTTTTAGTGGTTCATCTTCTGCAAGTATTAGCTGCTCTGAGGGGAAAACATGCACACAGGCGTGGATCTAATAAACAGATGTCATATGATATTTTTCATTTTATTTACACACTTTAATCATACATATTATATATCATTGGATCCAAAACTGAGAAAATAAATCAGATATGCTGAAAGAAGTATACACATTGTTATAAAATGAAGAAGATGGGAAAATTATTATATACTTAGTAATAGCATAGCAAAAGTGAGACCCTCTTGTTCCTAAGAGATAGAGTTTTCCACACTCTGAAATAATAGAGACATGTAGTGGAAATAACAAGATTCACACGTGCTAGGTAGGGTTTGTATAGCCTGGAGGCCCCCTGTGGCTGAAGATTTGGTGGCATTATCTGAATACCACAGTGATTTGTGAAATGACCGATTTAACTCTCTCTGCTCAAGCATCTGTTTATTAAGGCAAAGCATGCTTGCTACCGGAAGCAACATTACCAATTATTATTTTCTCTTTTTCACCTTACATTTAGTAATTTTTTACATGTGGTATGGAAGAGACAGTAATTTCCTTTTCCTGTTCATCACCCTTTTCTGCTGCTTCATACTGTTAGTACTGCCAAATACAATAGTAAGTTCATGTAATGATATTGTTTGGATCAGAATTGATTGCAGCAAAAAAGAAGCACTGAATCTTTTGGAAGAAACCTTTGTTTGTTAAATGTATGTTCAAATTCACACAGTTTCTAACCTCAGAAAGTTCAATGGAAGCAAAGGATAAAACATAATTGGCTAAATGTGGCTCTCTCTTATACTGGAAAAGAGGAGAAATAGATGAAAGCAGGATATCATGCCTTTTTTTCTTTCAAGTATTTCAATTTTGAATTAAAAACTCTTAAATTGTTGAAGTGGAATTTTAGCAAAACTTGACTATGCTGTATGTCTGAATCAAACAACTGCTATGTATCATGTGTAGGCTTATCAAGGAGCCTAGGATTTTTTTCCTCAGCCTCTTTTTTTCAATAGCAGAAAAATGAAAATACCAACCTCAACATTTCAATTTGCCAGAAGAAATGTAATAGAACTGCTTGGACCATGTTCTGTATTATGTTCTCTACCATAATATTTTGACTAAGCACATAGCATACATAAGTATATAAGCTTACATTTTACTCTTAAATATTTATGTATGTGTTAAAAATTTTATTGGAAACGATGTGAATCAGTACTATAATCTCAAAATATTTTGAAGCATTTTATACAAGTACTTGTGCTCTGCTGATTATAAAGATAAACTACACATCCTTGAATCTCCAGGATTTCTCAATGGAAAACATTGCTATGTTGACAAGTTAATCTCTGTTGCTGTGGCAAAGTTGTAAAACATGTCTAGTCAGACAATTTTTAAAGATATCCTTTTGCTAAAAAATATTATTTTATCTCTTTGCTTCATCTTTGAGAGCATTCTTTAAATTGCAGTGTAAAGAGAGAAAACTTTTTTATGTGTTCCTTTTACAAAGAAAAATCACAGCTATTTTAGTTTCCACAATTTGAAGTAAATATTTAGATCTAATTTTTCACACATAGATAATTAATTACCATAGATTAAATGTGTTAGTGGGGAATGAATGGAAAATTATAGCTGTATAACATTTGGTATGCAAAATTCTGTAGGGACTACTTTTGAATTCTACATAAATGTTTTCAAATCAGGCACATCCAAATAACTTAAATTTATGATATTCTCTTAAACCTAACAGCTGCATCGTTTCTGGAATGAGTCTCTCCAGACTCATCAGTCTGAATAAAATATTCAGATGACCATTAATTATCTTCAATGGAAACCTGGCAGTTCCCTTTTTTACTGGACAAGTCTTGTGGTGAGACAGAACAGCTATACTTGATTAATGACAAACTACAAGACACACATAATATATCATCATAACAAAGATATGCTTCTTAACTACCTATGTTAAGTAAATTTAAAAAAAAATTACTAGTGTCTGTGCTGAATCCCTTTTCATATGGTCCATCTGAAAAACTTTAAGGCATTCCTTGATGAAGTCTGGGGAACACCTGTGGGTTTCTAATGGGGTTGTGCTTGAAACCTTCATCCAGGTCCCAGAAAAAATGTCTTTTTGTCATCATAATGCTGAAAGGAACTTTCAGATCAGACTTAAACATTTCCTACCTGAACAGAAAGTTCTGTACTTGTAGCCCACAAAGAAGAATCACAGTTCAGCTTTTAATTCAGTATCATGGTAATTAAAAAAAAAAAACAAAACAAAAAAAAAACCCAAAAAAACAAAACGAAGGGGGAAGAGCAATGTCTAGTTTGGTTTTTTTTCTGCTTTTCACCTGCATTTTTGTATCTTCAACCGTCTGCCATTCTTCAAGCACAAGAGCTTAACACCTGAGTGGCACTTCAAAAAATTCTTGAAAGCTGTATTTCTGCTTACCACAATTGAAAACATTTCAGTAGTATTTTTACAGTCTTAGAAGGCAATGTTATAAAGGTTAAGGGACTTTTAAGGTGTACAGGACCTGTGAAAAACACACAGGTCCTGTTCACCTTGAAAAATGCACAGGAAACTATGCTTGAATTTTTTAACACCAATAACTCAACTCTGTTCTCACCGTAGTCTCCTTAATAGCCCCTTTAGCTTATACTGTTCTTTTTCATACAATGCCATGCAAGCGCATTTCACCCAAACGAGTTTACAAAAACAAACAAAAAAAAAGTATTAAGATTTGAATAAATAAAAACCACTATAAGCTGCCACTATTAGAATAGCTTTTTAAAAGCTACAACTATTACCCATGATTATAGGAATCTCTGTCCAGTGCAAAACTTTATAGAGTAAAATGGTCCGAACAAGTATGAACAAAATGCAGTTACTGCTTTATGGTCTTGGGGACAAGGTCTTGCTTTAGTTTGGTAGTATAAGCATAATATATACAGTCATGTATGCAGATTAAAAATTATTGGCATTGAAGGTGATTTCAATTATGTTTTTACCTACATCTCACCTCAAGTCAAAATGAGCTCAATGTCATGCAGCTTTTGTTAACAGAGGGATCTGATGCCTTGTCATGGAAAGCAAATTTTGTTTCATCTTAGTAAATGCTCCTGTCTGAGGTCAGCCTGAGGTGTATCCTCCTCCAGTTACTTTGTAATGAGATAACTGTCCCTGCGTTGTCTATGCATCGTGTGAACTTGGAAGAGTAAGTGAATTGCTTAAAACCTACAGTATTCATTAGTTTAAAAAAGCTGTTTTTTTTTCCAAAAGCTGATTCTCAGAATCACTAGCACACAGCATAAGATAAGTATGAAAAAAATAATATATAGACTATTTCTCTAAAGCATCTACTAGGTAATATTCCTTCCTGAGTAATNCAAAAAAAGGCTATCTTTTTATAGATGTTAAACCAAAAACATCCCCAGAGAAGACTGAAAAATATGTCTATTGCTTGCATGGTAAAAAAACATGCAACTCCTTAAAAAAGTCATTAAAAGCTTGAAAATCTGCAAACTATTGTGGATGCCATGTATCCTTGATTTTTCTAATATAAACAGTCAAACTCAAAATACTTGTTAATTTTTCTGGAAGATTTTGCTGTCATTTGTGAGCTCTGCTTTTTATTTATTTATTTATTTTAAACATGATTAAACATTTAATTATCTGCTTTATAATAATCCCATAGAATAGGAGGATAGTTAGGAGAAAGGCTTCAGCTGGTGAAAATTTCTTAAGCAAGTTCAAGTTTATCTGAGAAATTTGAAATAACGTGCCATGTCCATTAAGTTCTTCATAGATTTAGGCTTCAATGGGCCGCTGTTGCTTGGAAAGTTACATGGGGAAACTTTTTGGCACGTGCATTTATCAAAGACATATATGATAAAATAAATCGCTTTAAGATCTATATTCTTGGCCCGTGTTTGTTACAAGATATATTCTACTAAGGCAAAATAGGAAAATTAACATAATTTTATGCTAAGGAAACATTGAAATCTACAGTAAACTGTTCATTGCGAGCTATCCTTACCACTGGAAGTTTATAACTGCAGAATGTTAACTTTCCTCTCTTTTTTGACAGAGGAAACACTTGGCAAAACACTGGAAAATGACATTGAAAGTAAATTTCTTGTTTATCTACTTATAATACAATAATGTATGGTGCTTTTGTGTTGACAAAAGAGGCAAGAGCATGTCTAAAATGTGTAATATTAATTTTATTTATTAATTGAAGCAAATGGCATGGCTATCACAGAAAAAGAAATTTGGGACTATCATTTTTAGAAGGCAGTCTTGTATGTCAGCTTTGATACTTTTAGTAGAATAGTTCATCAGGGATTCAGCTTTTAATGAGTTTTCTATTGTCATCCTCTTTATCTTACTGAGGTTCTTGTTATTTTTAAATGTTCTGAAAACTCATGCATTTCAGTGGCATAGAAGAAGCAACTATGTGGCTGTGATTTCCAAGCAGCCTCTTTTGAGAACTGTCAGTTGCATTCTTTTTTTTTCTCATAGTGGAGCGGAGATTAACTTTTATTTTTTTTAAGTGTGTGACCTCTATGGTGAAATGTCTTCTTTTCAGAAGCCGTTTGTGAAATACTTGTCTCTCAGCCAATATTTGCATTTCAACAGCAAATTATAATCTCTGTGTATGAGTTCCCATATTAAAAAAAAAAAAATAAGACAGGAGAAGTTCTTATATTTTCTCGGGTGGCTTTAAGAAGTGTTAAAAAATATGCAGCTATGCTGAAGTGTGAAATCCCAATTCAAGGGCCCAAAGGTCTACAACAGTAATTGTAACATATAGCATCCAAAGGTCAGGGTATATTTTGTGAAAGTCCATCGATGACAGCTGTCATTACAACTTCACTGCCAAGAAAACTGTGGTTGTGAAGGCACTCATGGGGAATAGAAGGCATTTAACTACCAAAGGTTTATTGCTGATGCTATTTTTACATGTAAGTTCTGCTTACAAAAAAGGCCAGTGAGCAAGATAATTCATAAGAATGTCTGTTAGTGACTGACAGACAGCTCCTGATCTTATTTCAGTTTAAAATTAGGCAATTTAATTATTCAAGCACTAGAGGTGATTCATCACAAGGCAGACAATAATAGAAGCTATGAGATACTTTTTTTGGCAGAAAGCTGATAAGCTGATCAGTTGCCTCAACAACTTCAAAAATATTGTTATATGTTAGCAGAGATTTTAAAAGAAATACTGAGCAATTTGACACAGCTTGGTGTTTCAGTAATTCTATGCCGAACTGGTCAGCATCCAACCCTTACTAAAATTGTGTTTGTTGCTTGCTTATAATAACAATAACACCACGGTTCTTGTAATTACTATTGCTATTAAAATTACAATTATTGCACTTTCACTTTGATAGTTCCTAAACACTTAAAAAGTGTTAAAGAGGCACAAGAGATGCAATCACCAAGGCAAGCCTCCCTTAGATGGAAGTTGTAGTAGTGCTGGGATTTTTCCACTTCACTGTCTTCAGGGTGCTTACCAACATTTCTCTCTAAATTCTCTATTGCCTTAATTGCATGGATTCCAATACAAAAATTGGTCTGTTATTCAGTAGTAAGAGTCTTTTCACTGCAATGGTCAGCTGTTATTCTTGTTATATTTTTACTGCTGTTGTTATGATTTCAAATGTTAGCATGCTGCAGTTTGGTTATAAATAAACATGCATACTAAATTTCCTTTTAGGTCAATTTTACGAAGTTCATAATCTCAGCAGAGTCTGCAATGCAAGAGCTACCTTTCCTGTCTCCTGAATGTGTCGCACATAGCCTGCCTTGTTCATCCTTCTCATAATAATTTTTAAAATCCTACAGTATCCTTGTACTCTTTCTGAAATTTTGCCTGTGACAGTGATCCTTTCTCTGACTTTTAGTCTGTATTTTTTGTATAGCAAGTACCAAATAATTCTAAAAACTTTTTCATTATATAATATTTAGAGTAATGAGCATAAACTTATCCTGGGCCAATTTAGTACATCTCCATAATTAAACTTCTCTGAGATCTTGCTAGATATCCTTCATTTGAGGCTTATATCTTTTCTATGACATATCCTTTCCTTAATATATCTAGTACAATATAGCTTTCAGCAATAAAATGGTCAGCTTATTTTCCTTTTTTTTTTTTTAATCCTTTTGTAAGGCATTTATCACTTTCCTAAATGATTGTTCTTCTAAAAAACAAAATCCATGTAAACTTAGTTTTCTTTAAATCCCTATGCAATACTTTGTCCTCTTTGTATGATGGTTCAGTTAGAATAAAACTATATTTTTTTAAATTTAGTTTTGCTCCAATGCCTAATTGGTCTGGATAGGACCCTGTCTGTTAAATTTCTGAAATCTCTGCAGATGAAGTAATCATCTATTTTCCCCTGCTCATAGACAAAGGGATTAAAAAGTACTTAGGGAATTAATTGGGGCACACACGCGTAATATTTCTTTACTGTGCAATGAGTTGCTCCCTCCAAAATGCATATACTCTCTTTTGACTAAGGGAGCTAAGACTGATCTACAAACCGGGTAGTTTATTTGGTCTGGTGAAGTGCGTCCTTATCTTTCACAAAGGCTAGCATCAAAAGCTCTTAATTTTTTTTTAATTCTCTTAATATTATTGTATCCACCTAATCTGGAAAAAAAAAAATATTTTTTTTATGAGATTTTACTTTATGTAGTAATATCCCTCTCCTCTGTTATTTTTGGTTTCTTAAAAAAGACCCAAAAGACAATGGCCCCCCAAAACCCGGATAAAAATTGCACAGAACCACAAACAAAATGTCATTAACTTTTTTCTAAATGTTATTCTTGTCTTTCTGAAAATCCATATATTTGAAAAAATAATTTCATATCCACAATATGAAACATATTTGCAAAAAGCATCTAAATGGCTATTATTTTAGGTTACATGCCTTTCTCTTTAAATAGTTTAGCATTGCAGATAATCATAAGACCAAGAACAAAGATGACAAAAAAATCTTTCAAAAAAATCCTGTCATGTCTGATTCTTTGTGGTACAGTTTTAACCTGATAGTTAAACATAACATGCACCTTCCTCAACTACTCAATAGATTTTCTTCCAATTGTGAATGGCATTTTATAAATTAAAGTGCCCTTGTAATCCAGGAATGTTGCCTGAGTTTTTTGTTGCTGGTTTTGATACCCTAGTCAGTTTACGTGTGAAAATTTTAGTGCAGATATCAGTCATCACGTAGACCTCCCAGAAATTTAAAATTATTTCTTCTCATGAGAAAGCCCAAAATTAATTTAAATACATTCAATTGCCATAATTCCAGAGAGTATATACCAGACTACAGGCAAATCCAGGGGTCCAAATTTAGGAATCCATCCTTCCTTTTTCTGAGGAAGGAAAATCTGACCTTCAGCTTTCACAGAACCAATAGGGATGGAAAAGACCTCAAAGACCATTAAGTCCAACCTTCCTCAGAATATCACCATACCCACTAACCATATCACAAAATACCACATCTACTTGTGTAAGATATGTGCTGATATGGGTCTGTGTTTAGGGTTTGTGCTGAACACAGGGTTGACAAAATAGAGATGTTTTTGTTATTGCTGAGCAGGGTTTACACAGAGCCAAGGCTTTTTCTGCTTTTCCTACTGCTGTACTGGTAAGGAAGCTGGGGGTGCTTGGGAGGTTGGGAGGGGACACAGACAGGACAAGTGACAACAACTGACCGAAGGGACATTCCAGACCATATGGCATCATGCTCAGTTTATAAAGTGGGGGGGAAAGGAGGAAGGGGGAGTTGTTTGGAGTGTCAGTGTTTGTGTTCCCAAGAAATTGTAATGTGTTATCGGGTCCTGCTCTCTTAAAGATGGCTGAACACCTACCTGCCCAAGGGAAGCAGTGAATTAATTCCTTGTTTTGCTTTGCTTGTGAGTGAGGATTTTGCTTACCCTATTAAAACGTATTTACCTCAACCCATGACTTTTCTACCTTTTACCCTTCCAATTCTCTCCCAGATCTCACTGGTGGGGGAAGAGGCAGTGTGTGGCTGCAAGATATTGGTTGTTGGTTGTTTTCTGAGCACTTCTACATGGTAGCTCCACCATTTCTCTGGAGAGCCTCTTCCAATGCTTAACTAATTGTGCATATATAATTATTTGGTAAATATATTTAAAACTCAAAATATAAACTATCTGCACTCTCCTAGCAATGATTATGAATGCTCTTCCTTTCTGATGTTTACCAATTAGCAAATTTTCTCAGTCTCCTTTGTAAATTGTAATGACTTGGATTAATAACCTCTTCCTACTCACTAGTTTGGTTTCAGCTTACCTTGGATTATGTGATGGCATCTTTTTCCATAGATCTTTTTTTAAAAAATCAATCACAATTTGTTTATTTCTTACTATATTGTTTTTATCCCTGTGGATGGATTGCCTGAAGAAATCCCTCTGGTCATTTTCCAACATGCTTTGATATTAATATTGTTTTTCTGTGCATGTCTCAAGTTCTCTAGACTGTATCAACAGCTTGTGTTTCAACTTTTCATTAAAATCTTTGTGATTCATATTTTCTCTACAGCTCTATTAGTATTAATACACTTTTCAGTTTCATCTTTATCTCATCCAGATGGTGTAACATTCAGTTAAAAATTGGACCTCCAGACTCATTTACTTGTTTTATAGCATAGTTCATTTTCCCACAGATCCAATGTCTTTCAAAGCTTTCAAATTAGACAATGATCAGATTTCCCCAAAGTTACTAGGTCCTTAATATTTACCATTTTAAGGTAGTTTTAGGCTTTCTGGGTACATTTATAGACATTTTATTTCCATTTCTAGGAGCATATATCACATTTTCGGTAACATGATCACTGTTTACAATGGGGTTTCATTTTGTTCGATCAGGTTTTTTGTCACGTGCAGATCAAAAAGCTGTTTCATGGTCACAGTATGCATAAAACTTTCAATTAATCACATAATAGGGTGTCATAAGGGCACAGTCTATTCCACTTTAAAGAGCTACACAAGCATTTAAAATACAACCATATTTTGCATTCTGTGGGATGGGGGTGGGGTGGAGTAATTTAGTTAAGACTTCAGCTGCTTTTTTTTTTTTGCAGAACAGTCCCTCATCAAGACTATTTTTGTCTAAAAGTACCTCTAGAAGAAATTATTTTCAATGAAAAATTCCTTTAAGTAGGGTCAAACAGATACTTGAACTGTGACATAGTTTATAGGTCTCACAGTTCATTCTAACATTCCTCATTTTTCTAGACAGACAGGACATCCTTATATCCATTTAATGTCACCACTCTTTCCAGATGGTCAAATCTTAAATAGATTTGGTGAAGAAAGAATTCTGAACTACAGATCATGTCTATATAATAATAGTATATTATTTAAAAGGTCTTACCCTTTGAAGAAACAGTCTAAGTGATTGTTTGGTTATGACTAAAATCTTCCTTTCATTATAATCCTTCACTTTTAGCAACAGCCAGGACTTGTAATTCCCAATGCCCATTAAATGTTTGAAACAAAGTATAGCTCCCAGTTTAAAGTAAGTCCTCCAAAGTGTCATAAAAAACTAAAGCAGATTTAAGAATATATAAAATGTATTAAATATGTGTAAAGGTATCTTTATGAATAAAAGTGCTTGCTTATGATCAGGTTTGTTATTTCATCTGAAATCTTATCACTAGACACTACCCCTTGTAATTAAAAATTCATGGTACCCCAGTGACGTTCCCCCTGACTGGAAAAAGTGAAATACTACATTCATTTTTAAAACGAAAAAGGAAGAACAGGGCTATTACAGGCTGGTCAGTCTCACATAGGTGCCCAACAAGGTCATTAGGGAAATCTTCTCATGCTAAGGCAAATGGAAAAAAGAGAGGTGAGTGGTGATAAGCCAATATGACTGCACTAAGTGCAAATTTATCTGACACACTTGGTGTTTTTTTATGATGAAGTTTTAGTGCCAATGAATGACAATGAGTGACTGATGTCATCTACCTGGACTTTTTCAAAACATTTGACATTGTTCTACAGAACACCCTTGTGTCCAAACTGGAGAGACTTGGCTTTGAAATGGACTGTGTGTTTGCACTCAAACAGCTGTGGTCAGTGGCTTGGTGTCCAAGCAGAGAGCAGTGATAAGTGATGTTCCTCAGGGAACTGATATCGGGACCAACACTGTCTAACAGACTTATTTGGAGACAGGGACAGTGGGACTGAGTGCGGCCACAGCTAGTTTGCAGATGACACCAAGCTGTGTGCTGTGACTGACCTTCTAGAAAAAAGGAATGTCCTATGGAGCCACTTTGACAACTAAAGAATTAGCCCATGAGAACATCATGAAGTTCAGCAAGGCCAAATACAAGGTCCTGTACCTGGGCTGGGGTGATCCCAAACATGAATTCAGGCTGGGTGATGAGGAGAGTGTGACAGGCCCTATGTAGAAGGACTTGGGGATATTGGTGAGAAGCTCAACATGACCCACCAATCTGCTCACAGCCCAGAGAGCCAACGGTATCCTGGGCTGTATCAAAAGAAGCATAACCAGCAGGCAAGGGAGGTAATTTTCCTCCTTTACTCTGCTCCTGTGAGACCCCACCTGGAGTGCTGCATCCAGCTCTGAGGCCCCCAACATTAGAAGGAAGTGCACCTTTTGAAGCCAGCCCAGAGGAGTGCCACAAAACTGATCAGAAGGTAGGAACACTTCTGCTACGAGACCAGGCTGAGAGAGGTAGCTTGTTTAAACTGAAAAAAAGACTCCAAAGAGAATTTATAGCATCTTTCCATTGTCTAAAGTGGGCCCACAGGAAAAATGGTCTCTTTATCATGGAGCGTAGAGATAGGATCAGGGGGAATGATTTCAACCTGAAAGAAGGTGGATTTAAATTAGATATTAGAAACAAATTCTTTACTGGGTGGGGGGTGAATTATTCAAATAGGTTTCCCAGAGAAGCTGTGGATGCCCTCTCGCTGGGAATGTTCAAGGCCAGATTGAATGAGGCTTTGAGAAACCTGGTCTAGTGGGAGGTGTCCTTGCCCATAGCAGGGGTGTTAGACTAAATGATCTTAAGGTCTCCTCTAACCCAAACCATTCTATGATTCTGACATTCTATGATTAGACAGCAAAACAATTATTCTAATTATAACATTTATTAACAAAACATAAGATTATTTTTTTTCAGGAATTGTATGCCAAACAAATTAAATTGTTATTTGAAGTTTGGTGTGAATGTAGACATCTGCAAAGGCCTGGTCCAGTACATTATATCCAAAAAAACCAGCAGACTAGAAGTCCAATCATGCATACAAATGAAAGGATGTGTTTCATGTAGTACAAATGTGTTTTATAACATAAATCACCTATTTGCATGGCATAAATACCTGATAAAAATAAGGCTTTTTTTTTTTTTTAGCTTTGTGTGGATGTATTTTTTTTTTTAAATGTGATGTAAATTTTAATACTGAATTTAACTAAAGTAAGGAACAACTGGAAATCACAGTTTCTATTTCATATACAAAGACACAGAAAGACACATATGGAAACATGCACAGACACAAATAAATTTAGGAATTAGTCTTGAATGTTCTGTGGAATAAAATGAGAACCAGGTGGTATAGCATAGCCTGGATATCATGCTCACTAAAGATGTTAAAAAGCTGGTGCTTTTTTTCTTTGCTGTTTTTTTTTTTCTTTTGTTGTTTTGTTGGGTTTTTTTCCCCCAAACTGATAGAGTTGCATTTGCTTCAAGATTTCACGCAAGAATTCTTAATTGTCCCTACTTTGAAATATTGCAAGTGTAAAAAATATCATCATATGTGTCTTCTCGTATATTTTTTGTACAAGTTGCTGCAGATGTGCCTTCACTGTATTTTATAGAACCAAACACAATTCAGTCTTGGGTAAAAGATAATGACTTTTTGTGTCACCTAAAGAAATTTAAAACTATGATCCCACTTTTCCTTGAGGCATTTTAAGATTTTTTAATAAAAGTGGATTGCAGTTTTTCATTTTGTTATTAAAGCAGATACAGATGAAACGTGTAACTTTCTTGTGTTGCCTTTGGGAATTGTGTCTGTAACACATTTCCAAAAGTTGGGTTTAATGTATTGAGCTATCTAAATTGCTTTGTAAATATCATACCTGATACTGTGTGACAAGGAGAGAGAAAAAACCCACATATATATACATATTGTTCACTGAAAAAATATTTTAGGTCTTGACATTTATTTCTTCTAGGGGAGCCATACTAAAAAAATCCTTAGTCGATATTTACTCTATTCCTCATTATGGCAGTTATTTATGTTTGTGGGTCAATGACTGGATATCAGTCAACTGAGCTCTTGCACATCTTCGCTGTATCAAAAATTGACAATTTAAAATGAAATCAATGAGGCAAAAAAATTATAAGCTTTTAAATTAAGATAGAAAAAACTAGATTGTCTTAGTAACTATTTTAAATATTAGGAGGCTGATAATCCCTTTTTTAGAAGCATTTAGGTAAACGCTGGGAGGCTGGAATGCTCACACTAGATAGTAGCTTTTGATTTGATTGTTTTTCATTTGTATAAAAAGCTCCTTGAGGGGTGGTGACAAGGCCAAAACCCTCTGAATTGAGTGGGGTTCCTGAACATGGAGAAGTAGCTGTACCTCTCCAAAGAGAAAAATTTTTTGAGATATAAACAAAATATGGGGAAAAGTGAGTCACAGCACTGAGCCAGGGAGCAGACTAGTTATGTAGCAGCTGAACATCTTCACTGAGTAAGCAGAAAGTCATATTTCAGAGGTGGCATAAATAGAAGCTTTCTAGGATAGGGAGTCTTGCAGAGTTTGCGACTACTCAGATGTCATCTGAGCTGTTTGGATTTCAGAATGGAAAAGAGAAACTATATTACAAAGACATAGTGGGCATGGCTAGAATCTTCAGGTTTTCATTATCTGAAAAGTTGAATATCCTAGTCTGCAGTCTAATGAAACTTGAATTCTTGAGTTTTAGGCATATTGATCTTCACTGAGGAAAATACTATGAAGCAGAACCACCTCAAACCTTTGCCTTCCTAGGTTTCCTCCAACAGATCTTTTTCTTGATGCTCTGTCTGAGACCAGAGCTTGTGATCAGCCAAGATATTTTCAGAGTATAATAGTAATTTCTTCCACTTCTTCCACAATATCTTTTGCAGAGAACTTTGGAAAACTGTTAGGGGAGGAAAAAGTGCTGGTTTACAGCTTAACTTTTTAGGAGGTATAAATATAGCCCATTAATGACTGACAGCAAATCGTGGTGTTCAACAATATGAGGAGCTTTGAATCTGTGTATACCCAGTAAATCAAAACTAGGTTTGCCAGCACTTTTTGGACAAATTTTCTGTAACTAATCAAATTTCATTGCAGAAATAAGAAACATTGCAACAAGGAAATACAGTGCCAAGTAAAGATTGTCACAATATTTACAGAAAGAATTCTATGATAAGAACTTCACTGAGAGCTAAAATCCAAGAAGAACTATTATACATTTTGTTCTTTGGAAGATAATTCTTCTCAGCCTAGCAAACCTAAAATATTGACAAAAGTATAAGTAAAATCAACAGCATAGTGGTGATGTTTACATTAAGTAACTGAAGTTTAAAAAAAAGTTATTTTCAGGAGCAGCTTGGATGTAAAGTTTAAATATACGAGTAATTGATTTTTTTCTCTACTAAAATTCACATTTTCATGTTGATTTTGCATGGGAAGGCCTAGCAAGGCAAGTAGCTTCTTTTTTTCCCAGTATGCTCAATTATTAATAGATAATAATTTTAAATATATAAAACTTTTTCTTACCCAAATACTGTTTTCTAATGGTTGGGAGTTACACAAATAAGCTTCTAATTGCAAAATCATGGTCTTGCAAGATATTTCAGTAGGAAGATTTTGGAGTCAGACAGTGTCTCAGTTTNTTTTTTCTGCATATATACATGGTTTTGAATGTGGTATCATTAATTTTATTTATTTTATTATTAATTTTTATTTATTTAATTTTATTAAGCTGGTTTTGATGGAGAAAGCATTGAAAGCTAAGATGATTTCATTTTCTTGCCCAATATACACATACATGTCTGGAGCACTTTCACATATCACGAGAAATGGAGCAAGACTGGGAAAAATGTTAGTCTTACTATGCTTTGTCTCATCTCCTGATGCTGGCAGCAAAACACAAAAGAGTCTTTTTCTTCTTGGCTATATTACAGGTCTTCTAGGCAACTTTGGTCAAGTCAGTTTTCTTCTTTGGCTCCTGCTCCCCCAGCCAATGCAGATAATGATCCTGACCTCTTTTCTAAAATGCTTTGACATCCTTGGGTGAAAAGTTCTTCCTAAAAGCAGGGTAGTTTTATTATTATATCTATTATATAGTTACACTATTCAAGGTCAATAGACCTATATAGCTGAACAAAAATGAGACCATATGACCATCAGTATGATGCGGTAATTGCACTCAAAAGCACCCAATTGAATGTTTAGTCCAAATGAAGCCATATTTAGTATGGCTTCATGTATTGTTACTGAAAGTTTGATACATTGGATCTTGAACTTTCTTTGATTACAATTCTGCAGTAAGACTTCCTCAAACTTTTTCATTCATTGGCTGCTGCCCCCAAGGGATTAATACGGATTGGGTAAGAAAAGAATGACATCAACGGCATATAATGACATTCTATCCAGGATGTCCAAAATCTTTATACCTTCAACTCTATTATTGTGTTGGATTCTTTGACTGATTTGTCTCAGAATTATGGAAAAAAGGGAGGGCAAAAAGGGGCACCATTGCCTTATTCTGCTAGAGAATGTAAAGACTTCTGAGTGATATCCATTATTCCTTACTATAGGCTCCACTACAATGTCTTTAGTTAAGGAACTTTTTGACCATTATGTGAAACTCCCAAAACTTTTGTCAAACAGCTTCTTTTCAGCCAATCAAACTATCATTCAGCATACAATGCTAATAAATATAAATCCCTCTTACTATTTCTATTTTGTAATGATCAGTAAGCTGAAATCTGTGTGTTTCTCCAACCACTGCTTGACACCTTGCAGATATAGCCTCATTGCTCCTTCATTCTTCCAGTTGCAGCCATTTCTCCATTTCAAATACATACTGTCTATTCTCTTACTTTAGACAATTGCTTTGGTATTAGACAAGATCCAGGAAAACTCTTCAGTTAACACTTAAAGATAAGTCAGCAGCTGTCTTGTTACTAGTTGATGTCCTAAACAAGGGTTTAAGGACAATTTTTTAGTCCTTGGGACTGAGCTTCCAAGCAACTGCTTCTACTAAACATGTGGTTCAGTCATGACACTATAGGAAAGAGGCAAGGCAGCTGAGCTAATGTTCTTGGTCTAAGTTCTCAATGCCTCTTCAAATCCTTGTCTATAATTTTAACTACATATTAAATGTTTGCCTCTTAAATATGTTTTACAAAAAGAAAATATTTCACTAAGATCTGTTTTTAAATCACAGGTGGATTTTTGGTTTGTTTTTTTTTTTATTATTTTATTTGTTGTATATGGGTTTTATATTTTACAATTCTATCCTCTGGACCATAGCCATGAGATAAAAGTGAGATGCTATTCTAACTTATAAACAGTTGGAAACAAGGCGAATCAATAATGAACTCTAGTATTATATTTTACAAACTTTACAACAAATGCAAGGATATAGACTTAGTAGAGTTAATTTTCTTCACAGATGCTGGTATGAAGCTGTGTTTTGGATTTGTGCTGAACACAGGGTTGGTAATCTAGAGATGTTTTTGTTATTGTGGAGCAGGGCTTATACAGAGCCAAGGCCTATTCTGCTTCTCATACTACTCTAACAGCAGGGGGGGGGGGCTTAAGGGGCATAGGAAGCTGGGGGGAGCAACA
>VXBU01017406.1:212252-228808 GCA_013400315.1 Bombycilla garrulus
GTCACCCTCGCACCACCAGAGGCGGGGGGGGGGGGCTTAAGGTGCATAGGAAGCTGGGAGGAGACACAGCCAGGACAAGTGACTCACATTGACTAGAGGAATAATCCAGACCACTTGGCGTCATGCTCAGTATATAAAGTAGAAGGATGAAAGAGGAAGTGTGGGACGTTTGGACTGGTGGAGTTTATCTTCCCCAAATAACTGTTACATGTGATGGGACACTCCTGGAGATAGCTGAACACCTGCCTGCCCATGGGAAGCACTGAATTAATTCCTTGCTTTGCTTTGCTTTTTTGCATGGCTTTTGCTTGCCCTGTTAAACTGTTTTTATCTCAGTGCACATGTTTTCCAGCTTTTACCCTTTTGATTCTCTTTCCAATTGCATTGGTGGGGGAGTGAGTAAAGGGCCACATGGAGTTTAGCTGCTGTCTGGGGTTAAACCACAACAAAGACAAATTTGGGTTACAATGAATAAATATGTTTTACAATGGATTTTGTGTGCTTTATTATAATGAAAATTAACATGCTATTCCATAATAGTGCTAATAGGTAAGAGCAAAATTGAATGGCTGTATAATTGTTGGCTTTGCAAATGAATCACCTTAACAGTCTGTAGTACTTCCAGTTTATTCTGTTGCTAGAGATTACATGGTGTATTTTAAATATAAGTGCTTTTTAAGTAAAATAGGCTTTGGTCATTTTATATGCATAAAAGCAAAGTAATGCCTGATAGATTATGAGCCCAAGCCATCAACTCCTACTCAAAAGAGATGTTCTGAGATGGTCTTTGGATTCAGACAAATTGCTTATTTCAGCTGTCTGTACCAGAATTCAAACCTTATAAAATACTAGGGAAAAAAACTAAAAAGAACCAAAACCAAACCCCATCTTAAGTCCATTTCAGTATCTATAGTATGATTCTTTGGTCCTTTATTTCTCTTTCAGGTATGCTTTCCAAGATACATTTCCAACAAGAGGAGGTGAAGAGTTTTACATTACTATGAACTACAGAACTGGACTATAGGTGGGTAGTGCAAAGAGCAGAAGCAAAATGCTCCTGGTGAATATTTAGGTAACTGCCTTAACTGCTAGCTGAGAATTCATCCATTACTATTTTTCTCACAGTTTTTACTGCAAATTACTGAGAGCCTGATCCCACATTGCAAAATATAGGTTACTTGGAAGAAAAGATTAAAAAGAAACAAACGAAAATCTATGCTTTTTCAGTTCAAACAGTAGAAAAACATATTGATAGGGATGGGAGAATACACTTTGACCTTTCTGACTTGTGAACGATAGTCATGTGGGATTTAGTGAATAACTAGTCCTGCAATCTTTTACTGTTCTTCAAGAGTAAAATTCGATGGATATCAAACAAATTTTATTGAATTGTGTTCCTCTGTTTTAAAGATTGCAGATGCTGAGTTAAACTGCTATATACTGATTATCAAAGATGACTCTTTCATTTGCCTCTATTATCTTAATTACAAGTCTTGTATTAGAATTTTTCAATTTTTAAAGGCTTGGTCAATTGTCTAATCATTTGATTTCAATCTACAATACTGCACAAATACTGTGAATTAAATGAAAGCAGAACTCTCAGTATTGTTATCAGAACAGCTGGAGAAAAATACATTGCAATCACAAGATCTCTTTCCTGCCAGTTTTAGCAATCTATCCATCTATCAGTTAGTTGTTTTAATTTATATGCTGCTTTGAGAAACAAGTTTTTCGTTCTTACCAAGAACTGACTTGTATGTGAAGACTTGATAAAACCTTAATCATCAATAAAATCACAAGTTATTTCACCAGCTATCATCCCTGTGTTCAGCCATGATATTAAGTTGGAAGAGGTGTTGGGATCAGATACAGGCAACCAGCCAGTGCTGGAAACTTTGCTTTGCAGATTCACTTTAGGAGGTGTAATTGTGGCCTCCAGGAATTGCCCAAGCTACCCAAAAAGTAACTATTGTAGCAGTATGACTGGAGAAGTGTCACTTTTTGTGTCTCCTGTGAGAGCTCCCACTGAAAACGATTTTTCAGTACTCTTCCAATAAATATACTCTGTGATTCCTTTACCTTTGAATTTCACAGTCTCATTCACAGGGAAGTAAGTAGGGCAGTGCCATTTCCTCAAAGGCATACTTATTACCCACACCATTGTTGGCACCAAACGGGAAAAGTGTTTCTGAACTCCTTTACTCAACTTCTGTCTGCAGCTTTCTGTCAGTGATTCTCCTCTCATAATATTTCTCCTCTTCTTTTGGTAAACCATGCACACAAGAGCCTTCTGGGTATCACTGCAAAGAAGAAAAATCAAGAGTTTCCCAAATGGTGAGAGGTCTCAAATAATTTTGGCTATCCAATATGGGACCCTTCAAAGGTGCCTGATATTCAGAAGAGTTAGGAACATTCTCTTTGAAGACTTAGTGACCCTAAGAATTTCATATTAAAAGTGTAAATTCAGAAGCTACCTCTCCTAGTAAATAAAGCACAAGTGTTAGTTTTTCACTAAGCATTGCAGAAGACCAGCACTATGCAAGAACCTGTTAAATTTTTTCGGAAAGAGCACCGTATGAATATGAACTCTGTGTAACAGAGGTGTTTCTATTGATTCTGCTCCATACAGTTCATTCCCCCTGTACTTGGCACCTCAAATCCCGTCTTCAGTTTTGGGACACTCACTACAAGAAGGATCTCAAAACACTGGAAGGACATCCAGAGAAGGGACACAAAGGTGGTGAAGGGTCTGGAACACAAGTCTAATGAGGAGTGGCTGAGGAAGCTGGGGTTGTTTAACCCAGAGAAAGGGAGTCTTAGGACAGACCATATTGCTCTCCATGATGCCCTGAATGGAGCTTGTTGACAGGTGGGGGTCAGTCTCCTCTCTCAGGTAACATGTGGCAGAATGAGAGGAAATGATCTCAGGGTGCACCAGGGAAGGTTTCGATCAGATATTAAAAAATAAAAAGAAAAAAGTAAAAATTCACAGAAAGGTTTGTCAAGCCTTGGTTACTCAGGGAAGGTTGAGTCAACATCCCTGTATGTGTTAAAAAAAATCAACATGTGGATAAGGCATTTGACAGCATGGTTTAGTGGTGAACACAGTGCTGGTGCTTTTTGATGGCTGGACTTGATGATCTTAGAGGTCTTTTTCAATTGTATCGCTCTAGGACACTAATTGTAAGGAGAGATTTTAATTTTAATTGTAAGCTCTAAAACCAAGTAAGACATTAAAATTAGGAAAATCAAAAGAGAATTAAATTGCTGAGGAATAGCTGCTGTAACCTCACATACTTTTTTGCCATGCTTTTCTGTTTCATATCATGATTTTTGGCTCTCAGACAAAGAATCTTTTATTTAATGAATTTCATTTTTTAATTTTTCTGTCACATTTTCATTTAAGCTGTCTTTTGAACATTCATTCTGTTATTCTACTTTAAAAATCAATGACCTTATGGAAAGCTGAGCCATCTACTAATGGCTCAGCTTCATAGTACTGCATGATAAACAACAGATCTCCAGCAAAATTGTAGCTTCAGTTCTGTGAAATTGCACAGGAGGACAGTTGCTGTGAGAACTACTTTCTGTACGGTAATATAATGCTTACTTATAATACTAATAATAGGATACAAAATCTCCTTTAATCATTTCTTTACCACACACACAGTTAGTATAATGCTTCTGTATGAAACACCCATTAGTTTCTGAGTGAGATTCACTTCACCTGCATAATGACTGCAAATTGCAATGGCAGCCTCTCAAAAATCACTTTCAATGCTCTTAGGACTGCTACTATATTTGACTGAAAGCTGCTCTGTTCTTGACCTGTCTTTCAAGCAAGCTAAATGCTGTGTGTTAAACCCAACTGGAGCACGGATTCTGCATTAAGAGGCCCTCTCCTTTGATAGAAGTGCTGAGGAGGTAGACTTGTGTGAATACTTAGGGTGGATTGACCTTGACTGGCTGCCAGGCTCCACCAAGGTGCCCTCTCATTCCCTCTCATCATCAAGGCAGGGGAAGAAAATAACAATGAAAAGCTCACGGGTCAAGATAAGAAGAGCACTCCTCTGCTATCATCACAAGAAAAACAGTCATTGTGGGGAAAGTTGGTTTAATTTGTTGCTAATTAATCACAGAGCAGAAAAGTGAGAAATAGGAAGAAACAAAAGACACCTTCCTCTCACCCTCCGTCTTCTGAGACTAAACTTTGCCCCTGAATTGCTCACCTTCTCCCCATGAGAGGTGCAGGCAGATGGGGAATGAGGGTTGTGTTCAGTTGATAACGCTTTACCTCTGCCACTGATTCCTTTTCATGCTCTTTCCCTGTTCGAGTGTGGGGTCCCACGCACATGACCCTCCTTAACGGACTGCCTCTAGCATGTGTTATTCCCATGGACTGCTGTCCTTCAGGAGCAGACAGCTCCAGCATGGGCTCCCTGCAGAGTCAATTTGTCCTGTCAAAATTCTTGCTCCTGCATGGGCTCCTCTGCATGGGCCACAGTTCCCACCAAGAGCCTTCTGCTTCATAGGCTCTCTATAGATTGTTGCACTGTGGGGTACTCCGTGGGCTGCAGGGGAGCAGCTTGCCTCACCATAATCTTCATCACGGGGTGCAAGGAATATCTATGCCTGTTCCTACAGCACCTCCTCTCTCTCCTCCTTTATTTACCATGGTGTCTGCAGAGCTGTTTCTCTCCCATATTTTCATTCCTTTCTCAGATTTGCTGTGCAGATTTTTTTTAAACTTAAATAGATTTTTGCCCTCACAGATATCCTGCCAATGTCATTGATGGACTCAGATTTGGCCAGCTGAAGGTCTGTATTGGAGCTGACTGAAATTGGTGCTGTCAAAAAGAGGGGAGGCTTCTGGCAGCTTGTCACCCAAGTCATACCTGCAGCTCCCCACAACCAAAGCCTTGTCATATAACTAAACACAACACACCATAATAAGGCAAAAATTACACATTACAACTAGTTTCTATGTCCTATTGCAGATAAGCCTTTTTAAAAAGACACAATTCTATTTTACATGTACATGTTCAAAAAAGGGATAACTGAGTCACAAATGGGTTTGTTATTTTTTTTTTTTTCCAAAACATGCTGGTTTTGATGAGTTTTCTATACTTTAGGGAATAAGTTTCATATCTTCTCTGGTTGGGCTGCCTAAAGACTCAGTATTTCTGGCATCTTCACATAGAAATAGATTCATACTACAGCTTTTGCCAAAGTTAGCTTATTCCAGGGTATCAGTTTGTACAGTAAGTCAGGCCAGGGAAGAGCACTTGCTGCAGTTGGAGCTATGACAGCAGTGTCTGGAAGCATTAGCTCTAGCTGCAGCAGGACACTCTGGGATCTTCAGCCGCAGAGTGAAAGCAGTGCACATCTTAGTACACATCTCCGAATATATATCAGTTCAGAAACACCATTTGTAGAGATTTCCTCAGAATTTCATTGCACAGAAATTATCAATAAGTTGTTGGATTTTATCTAATTCAAGACTAAACTTTGATTTTTTACATATTGGAAACCTCTTGCTTTGGATAGCAGTCTACTGAAATGAGTGTTATAGAAAAGATTAGAGAAATTCAATTTTTTCCCCAACTCCTTTTATTGCAAGGTATTTGACCTATTCTTTGGTGTATATGCTCTTTATTCATTTTGGAGTCTGTTTTGTAATCTCTAATAATGGCTGTTATAGTCTATTGATATGATTACTATCTGGAATGTCAGCAAAAGTAAACAATATCAAGAAGCAAACACTGAACACAGCATTCAACGACCTTAGGTCTAATTAATGCCATGTTGTCAAAATTAGCAGCAGACTGGCCTTGAGATAATGATGACTAAATGCATTGAGAACCTCATCCCTAACTCGCAGATCTCAGCAGCTTCCATGGGGAATATTAGAACAATTAACAGCAATTTTGCATGACCACTGGGTGTCACTATTAATTCACATTTTGCATTGAACATAAGTTTTGTTTGCCTCTTTCTTTGTTTTAATAATAGAGAGGCTTTTTCTTTAAGAAAGCTGTTGAGGCCAAGTAAGTCACATTAGAAAGAGGCTATATGTGCAGTGAAATACTTGATCAGTATATTTGAACGTCATGTCTTCATGATGGTTCACAGTGTAGTCAGCAGTGCTGTAACACACCAATCAGTTCTACATATAGCATTCACAATTTGTCATGTAATGTCGGTGCCCCATATGGTTCAAGAGAGCAGTCAATGCTTACTATCATGTTTATTGTAAATTATTCTCATGAGAAAAGGCTTCTTTTTTTTTCTGTTTCTCTCTTGTAGACTTTAGTATGTAAGCAAACATAAAGTAATGTTGAGATCAACTGTTAAGAAACAATGCAGAAAAATAGAAAGTAAATTTGTATACTATATACAGGACATTATCCTTCTTTAAAATTCGGGAATGTGAATTACGACAATGCTGTCAATTCAAAGAACCAGAAGGAAAAAGAGAAGGATACAAAGACATGTCTCTTTGACTTTGTTCTCGCTACAATTAAAAGAGATTAATAGTGTTATTATTAGTGTTCAAAAGGAAGCAGTACCAGATATAATCTTCTTCCTTTGTCCTCTTCTGAAGGAAGAGATTTATCCCAAATGTCTGGATATGAGGAAGTAAGGCCAACCTTAATGCCAACTCAATAGGCATTATCTCTGTACAAATAATTCCTTGTATATCAAATGATTCTGAGAAAAGCATAAGGTGCTTCCCTTTTTTGGATTGCAATGACAATGTTCTGCAAATACATTTTGCTACATGATGTTAAGATTCTGCATGATTATGTGATGGATTGGTAATAAAACTAGCTGATCTATTTAGGAAAGTAACTAAAATAAAGAAGAAATATCTTGAATTGTTCAAGATATATGAATGTAAAGATTCCTGTTTCCTTTTATGTGAATTGCAACTATTATCTTAATGGTGAAAAAACTATTGTATTCTGGGAACTGTCAGTAATATGTTGACTTTTTGGTCTCAAATTCATGAAAGCAAGCTCCTACTGTGTGTGCTCCTCTTCCACAATGAAATTTGAGCATGGAGAAGTTGTTTTCTAGGGTAATATTTTTCTTCTGCTTCTTCTGCTGCTGCTTCTCCTTCTGCTTCTTCTTCTCCTTCTTCTGCTCCTTCTGCTTCTTCTTCTCCTTCTTCTGCTCCTTCTGCTTCTTCTTCTCCTTCTTCTGCTCCTTCTGCTTCTTCTTCTCCTTCTTCTGCTCCTTCTGCTTCTTCTTCTCCTTCTTCTGCTCCTTCTGCTTCTTCTTCTCCTTCTTCTGCTCCTTCTGCTTCTTCTTCTCCTTCTTCTGCTCCTTCTGCTTCTTCTTCTCCTTCTTCTGCTCCTTCTGCTTCTTCTTCTCCTTCTTCTGCTCCTTCTGCTTCTTCTTCTCCTTCTTCTGCTCCTTCTGCTTCTTCTTCTCCTTCTTCTGCTCCTTCTGCTTCTTCTTCTCCTTCTTCTGCTCCTTCTGCTTCTTCTTCTCCTTCTTCTGCTCCTTCTGCTTCTTCTTCTCCTTCTTCTGCTCCTTCTGCTTCTTCTTCTCCTTCTTCTGCTCCTTCTGCTTCTTCTTCTCCTTCTTCTGCTCCTTCTGCTTCTTCTTCTCCTTCTTCTGCTCCTTCTGCTTCTTCTTCTCCTTCTTCTGCTCCTTCTGCTTCTTCTTCTCCTTCTTCTGCTCCTTCTGCTTCTTCTTCTCCTTCTTCTGCTCCTTCTGCTTCTTCTTCTCCTTCTTCTGCTCCTTCTGCTTCTTCTTCTCCTTCTTCTGCTCCTTCTGCTTCTTCTTCTCCTTCTTCTGCTCCTTCTGCTTCTTCTTCTCCTTCTTCTGCTCCTTCTGCTTCTTCTTCTCCTTCTTCTGCTCCTTCTGCTTCTTCTTCTCCTTCTTCTGCTCCTTCTGCTTCTTCTTCTCCTTCTTCTGCTCCTTCTGCTTCTTCTTCTCCTTCTTCTGCTCCTTCTGCTTCTTCTTCTCCTTCTTCTGCTCCTTCTGCTTCTTCTTCTCCTTCTTCTGCTCCTTCTGCTTCTTCTTCTCCTTCTTCTGCTCCTTCTGCTTCTTCTTCTCCTTCTTCTGCTCCTTCTGCTTCTTCTTCTCCTTCTTCTGCTCCTTCTGCTTCTTCTTCTCCTTCTTCTGCTCCTTCTGCTTCTTCTTCTCCTTCTTCTGCTCCTTCTGCTTCTTCTTCTCCTTCTTCTGCTCCTTCTTCTTCTGCTTCTTCTGCCTTATCTTCTGCTTCTGCTTCTTCTTCTCCTCGTCGTCCTCCTCCTCCTCCTTTCTTCTTTCTTCTTCTTTCTTTTTCTTTCTTCTCCTTTCTTCTTCTTCTTTTATTATTATTATCTAGCTTTTTACAAAAGAGTATTCAAGGAAAAAATGTAGATGCTACAATATGATGCTATTATTCCTTTTTTTATTTGTTTGGGGTTTTTTTTTATTTCACAATGACGAGTTTGTGATAAATAAGAAACTATTTTAATTTTAGCAGTCAGACAAGTTTAAAATACAGCAAATGATCCATCTAAATGAGAAGTTTGCAGTTCAAAAATTCTGCCCAGTTTGTATTGAATTATAGACATTTTAACAAACAGCATTATTTTACGGTTTTCTGCACTAAAATCACTTAGTCCACTTATCACAGCAGATGCTCTCAACACAAAAGTATTTCAAGTGTGTGATGCTTTTATACTTTTTTTGAAGACAACCTTTTCCAAAGCATGATGTGCTAACCCAAAAATAGTTCTAAAATATTTCTTATATAATACCTTCAAAGAAGGACTAAGTTCTTCAGCCTGTCTATGCACCTACTTGTACCAGTCAGCTAAGTATTACATACTAGGTAATCTTACCCTGTTACACCTCTACCTCTCACAGCAATATGTTCACAAAACAAAATATTGAACAAATTTTTTTTTGCGATGAGTGTTATTCCACTTGTAGCTAACATCCACTATCCTATGGAAGCAAAGGAAACATTGATAATATTCACTTCATGCCTTGGAGTGGCTACCTAGAACAGCGGCTAGACAAGGTTAGAGAATAAAAGTAGGTATTTATTAAAGGTCCTCAACAGATACACCTTGGGCAGTCAAAATCTTCCAAGAGGGGCTACGCCCAAGCTGGATGATGGTCACGAGTTTTTCAGACAGTTACAAGTTTAGTCCATTTACATATCAGGGGTTAATCCTCCAGTTACAGCTTCAGGTTATGGAGTTAAATACCCTCAGTTTCCTCTCCGCCAATTCCCTTTTGTTTGTACTTTTCGGGGCCTGAGGCAGTAGGGTATCCTTGGATCTCAGGCCTAGAGGAATTGTTTTGTTTGACAAAAATGTGAAGACAGTTAAGTAAAACTCTGTATGGAGCTTGGGGTTATACACTAATGCAGTACAGCATTTGAAAAATATAAAAGCTAAACACTCACAACAGCAATTCCTGTGCACATGTGCTTAATAGTTTAAATAAATATGGGGAAAAATCTTATTACAAATGCTAGCAGCACAATGTTAAACCAGGCTTAAGGCTTCTTGCCTTGTCAGCTGAAATTCTGAGAAATTTACGTGATTGCAATCCACCTCAGGTGTACAGCTTAAAAACTATGAATGTGAAGCAATATTTCTGATTCCAATGCAGTTAGGGAAACCAGCAAAACAACTGATCCGGTAAACTATATATTAACTTAATTCTGAAAGAGTTTGTGTGATATCACTGTTTTTTTAATAAGCATACAGTTGATTGTATTGAGCAAAGTGATCATGCTTTCCCAGACTATCACTTGAAAAATATTTGCACAATTTTGAATTAATATTTTAATTGTGAGGATCACATATATTTTAGAATAACTTATATTTCTCTTGCTATGACTGTTCAATTTATAAACTCCTCAAGGCTGAGAATGTTTCTTACATATATAAGATATTTATATATTATTGTCAGAACACAGAGAGGTATTTGACTTTAATAACAAACTAATACATACATGTGAAATATAAAGAATATAAAATGACTGTGCATGTAGTATTAAGCTACTACATCCCTTCATCTCTTGGTACAGACATGAATAAACATACACAGGTGAAGCATCTTTCTCCTCTTCCTTTGTGTTTAGTTTACTTTAGCAATATTCATATTTCCTTTGATTAAGGATGTACAGAAACATAAGAACATAAAGTGTGTCAGAGCACCGATTTCTATGCATCGAAGCCTACAAAGTCATAATGAAATGGACTCTTCATACCTTACTAAGAAAAAGCTCTTCCTAATGCCCCAGAAGCCCTCTAGGCCATTGAGAAGTTGATGCACACTATATTACCAGATTTATGTCATTCTGATAAGGTGGTCTACTTGAGCCTTTGAGCTAAAGCTAAGACATTAGGTGGAAGAGAGCAGCAATTTTAAGTTCCTAGTCTAAGGATAATTAGTGACTGGCAAGTATCCAGTGTCATTACCAGGATGTTGCTGTAGGGCAAATGCAACAACTGCCTGCTTTGTGCAGTGCCGCAAACATGGATCTGTCTTGGCTCTAACTGGTTTTATTTTTAGCTTACATCTGCTTCCTAATATCTTGACTTATTCAGAGTTGTTCTTGAACATGGACTTCTTCAGCTTTTGGTTGTTTAGTCCAAATTCCAAGTGAACTTTTTTCAGAGCTCGTGAAATACACTTTTTGCAGCAACAGGACCTGTTGTTGTTTTGGATTAAGTTTTTGGTTTTGTTTCTCCATATATTCAGTCTCTCAAGATCCTGCTTTCTTCTACGTTCTTAACAGTATCTGGTGACCAAATATCTGCACTAGCAGCTTACAAGAGACTAGCAAGGAGAATGGCTTTTATTTACCCTGTTCTTAAAGGCACATGCAAAAGTCCATGCTTGAAACTGGATCTAACACCATGAGCATAATAATCCTTATGTGGTATTGACTTTCATTTTGTAGATGGGGAATAAAAATAAAGGAATGTTCTCAGAACTGGTTGATATAATGGGAATAAGCTACTTGTGGGGTATACACTGAAACTCATCAGTAAGGAATGCTCTCACATCTTCATCGCTCAAGAGAAACAATACTACATCTAGAAACTGCTGTCAACCTGGCAGCTTCTAAATGCTGTCAGAGATCACAGGAAACAGAGGCTGAAACCTTGAGGACAGTTTGCAGTCTCTTAAGATCTTAAAATGATGAAAAAGCCACAATTTTAGAATGGCTCCCAATGTAACAAAGCAAACTTCAGTAATTTTTGAGCCAAATAATGTAACTAATCAATTTTATGTATAATTCTTTTTGAAAGTGTCTTGATAAAATAATAAAAAAATACTATTCAATTTAATAGTGCCAGAGAATGCTCCTGTGTACAGAATCAAATTATGGCCCATTACTTAACTGTAACAATGGTTCTTTGATATGTTTGTTGCCCAAGTCAAAATTTAGTCTTCCAGGCAACACTTGAGCAAGGTTTCGGAGTTAACAGAGGCCATGGAGAACTCGCAAAAGGTGGTAATTGTCTATCCTCTTTTGAAAAATAAGGAAACAAAGATACTGAGAGGGGTTATTCTTTACCAGTTGGCCTCACTTCCAGAAAAATACACTGGAATTTTCTGGTATTAACATAGGCACTGAACCTGTGAAAAGCATACTGGTAGCTGTCTGGTCACAAAGTATTGGTGTTATCAAATTAAAAGATCCTTTATGGTACTGTAGTGAAGGAATGGTTAATAAGAGCTAATAGCTAATGAAGCTAAAAGTCTATTTGAGAGACAAAGCCTGTATGTTGGGATGTCATATCCCTGCTTTGACCAGGAGCATGCTATTAAGTTTTTGAGCTGCATCTTCAGGGCATCAAAGCGAGCTGGGATCCTCCCTAGGGTCACCCTGATTTTCCTGCTATGAGTGCCCTCCTCTTAGACAAGAATTTGTGGTAATACTTGACACACTAGCTAATTTTTATCTCTTTGACTAAGTAATAAGAAAACTATTTCTAAGTAAGGATATAAGTCAATGCTGTCATAATCAAAGTGACTGAAATATAATATAGATTTCCATTAAAATATATAGTTAAGGTAACAGAAGCAGTCTTTCAAAATTGAATGGAGATCATACCATTCTAGTTTACTCTTGACAGTGCTTGACTGTGTTTACTGCTTTAATACTTGTTTTCTACAAGCTACAGTGAACTTCTTATCCTGTGCCTTTCCTGATGCAGAGAAAAAGGAAACCGATAATGGCATACAGACATAAGGATGACATTTCTACTAGTTCTGTTGGCGAAGAGTGCTAAATGTTGAAAGAGAGAGGAAATTTTAACTTGCTGTCCAAACTCTAAATCCAGGAGTTCAGAGGCTGTTCCAGATCTCAGCATCCATGGCATATGGTCTACAAAGCTGTTCTGGGGTAAGGCTGTGCATTTCATTCTGTGTTGAAATGCTTGAGTATATATTTGTACGTATATGTGTATATATTTACACACATACCAATGTATACATATATATACAAATGTATGTATATATTGTAGACAAACTGATAAATTTATATGGACCACATACAGAGTCAATAACTTTCCCAGCAAATCCTTGTAGCTTGCTAAACAGCTTCTGTTCTGTGGAGTACTGCAAAAATCAGTGTGTCTAAGGCATCCCTTTTGATAGAGAAATTGATCATGCTTGATGACAATATGGAAGGGGCATTGTGACCTAGAGATTTGAATAAAGAATGTTTGGTTTTAGTTCTGTAGATTCTTTTTCTCTCTACAATTTTGGACTAACCATATTTGGAAAAAAAAGCTCCTACAACTGATTTAAGTAACCCAAGTGTAACTTAACCAAGCTTTATAACCCACTGTGGGAACAAAGACTTAAATAAGTGCAACAATTTAAAAAAAAATAAAATTTTTTTACCATCTATTAAATTATGTGGCTTTTTTCAGGAAAAAAAAAAATATGTCCAGGTCTCTAATTTTTCTTTTTTTTTTCTTTTTTATTTTTTTTTTTTTTTCAGTTAAAACACTTAAAAAGCTCTCTTTTTAAATCTTCCATATTCCCCTCTGGAGTAACAGTCAGGAACTCATGGCTCAGAATCAAGAGCAAAGTGCAGACAAATGAGTGATACAAGGGTTTAAACCAAAGTCTTCATGAACAGATTGTCTAACAGACTGGAGTAATAATCTTCAGTCACCATGCTGGCTTGCAGATTGCTGTTGTAAGAGACTTTGATTATTATGGTGATTTGGCACCATTTCTTAAATTGGAATTTGGGCTTCAGCATCCATATATACTATCTGAACTTAATTTAATTTTCCTGGATAGAGTGTATACAAGCAACAGAAGAAATTCCTGTGGATAAAATTGAAGTTAAGGCAACAACATGACTAGTCTAGTATCAGAATTTGTTTCACAGGAAAAAGAACTTACACCTAATCAACTCCCTAAGAGCAAATAACAAATCAGCTGTCTAATTTACATATAATAATGTGTATTATAAAACCACAATAATTGCTATTTATGAATCAAAGGATGTTAATTTCTACACCTCAGTATTAGAGTATTGAGAAATAGGAAGCTGATTAGTGTAGAAATTAGTATCAGTGTAGAAATTAGTATCAGTGAGGCATGGAAGCACTAAGTGGTAAACATGGTTTTCCAGAGAAACAGAACAAAGGACATACAGATTCACAAAAAAAAAAAGAAAAAAAAATGAAAAAAAAGTAGGTATTATTAAATGTCTCTGACAATTTAGGTTCTCACTTGTGCAAGAATGACATAATTAATTCAGAATTTTCCCAGTACATGAAATTAGTCCAGTAAGATGATTAAAGTTTATGTTGTTACTGTCTTAAAAATGTGTATGGAGGTTTATGAGTCATGTGGGCACCATGAGGATCAGGAGGACTTGAAAACATTCATTTGAGTGCTAAGTGATTTTACACTGAAACAAAACAGGGTGATGTTGATCTGATTGGTGCTGCTTCATTTTTCACAGGAAGTGTTGACATGGATATAATACCTTTGGCACAATCAATCAAAACAGACCATAACCTGATTATCAGATACATAGAAATAGTTTACCATGTAGTTGCTGAAAGGAAGGGTAGTGAAGGTATAGTTCACTGACACAATAATAATGGTTAAAAAACCCTCAGAAAATTATAAACAGTAATAAAGGCATACATTAATGTTTTGTGACTTTAAAAAAAAAATCTCCTGTTGTAGTTGGAGATTTGAAGGGCAAAAGATGTTTTTTTTTTCCTCCTGAAGTGAAGGGAAAGGATTTACTAATGCAAGCAGGTGGCCTACACATCCTAGTTATTATGCATAATCCATTATACAGACAGTAATAATTATCCTGTAAATAGAATATCACAAAAATAGTAAAGTTACAGTTAGAATCAGACAAAAATTTCCTCTGTTACCAAGTACCTTTGGTGGGAAGTATCTGCTTAATCATACATTTCTTATATGAATATCAAACTAAAACCATGATGACACATCAGATTGCCTGGCAATTAAGCACAAAGACCTTGCCATTGTATGTAAGTGCTATTAATTTGAGCTGCATGGCAGTGCCTACTGGCTAAATGTAATGGATGGTCAGCTTGAATTGAAATGGCTTTGCTTAACGATTCACTAGCTCTGAACCTGATAAGAGTATGGCTTTATTGTGGATATGAGCATAAGTATATGCAGTTGTTCTTAATCAAGATTTTAGTGTGAAAATGAAGAAAGATGCAAATTCATAGTACTACAGTTACTAAATGAGTTCTTCATCAGGATGCTGTCCTTAAATATGCACCCTGTACCTCAGTATAAAGGAAGCATGGATCTAGCTATATGGTAGCATTATTACAAATTACAAGAAGAATAGGAACTGCACGTACTGACAGTGAGGAATAGACATAACCCGCCTTCTCAGAAAATGAAGCAATTTGCAATCATCTGCTCTGAAAAAAACACCACTTCTCTTAAAACAAGAGGTTTACATTTTTTCCTAACTCTTTTCCAAAATAAATGAAAAGTGGATGTGAACAAGAAAAGTAACACATGTTGGGATTTGTATTAACTGATATGAATGGGAGAAAATGTTGGAGGGTCAGCCTAAGGTATGTAAAACTTTCAAACAAATTGTGAATCTGGATTTCAAACACATGGTAAAATGCATAAGTCTTCAGGTAAAAGAAAAAGTTAGATTAAATATAAGGGCTGAATATCCTTTCTTGTACACAGTACAAAATGAATAGTATTTCCATTGCAGATAGTGGAACTGTATCAAGGGAAAAAAACCTGTAAAAATAGGATCAGAATCATGCCTATAGCACCTAAAAGCATAAACCAGCCTATAAGCATTTTTAACATATGACAGGGCTAGAGGCAATTTGGAGTCTGCCAGCACTGCTCCCCCTGGAATATGAAAAAATAGCTAGACATTACTGCTCAAAGAACATTTTCCACAGCTTAGCATATGGCTTAAACTTTCCAAAGAGAATATGCAGCAGAACACATTGCTTTTTTTGTTTTAACTTTTATTATTTAGCATGTTTTCATTGATACGAACATGCCTCTAACTCACAAAACCACCTCTCTTCTAACTTCTTTGTGGTCAGTGGGTTACCTTCTGTTTATGACGGTAGCAACGGGATTGGACCATGCAATGCTTTATACCAGCAGCATCGTTAGAAATAGCAGACACATCAAGGCTAAGAACACGTTTGATTCCGAATGTTTGTTTTTCCTTTAAAAAACATAGTTAATCCTTTGCAGGGAAAATATGTTGAGTGTAGTTTTGTCAATGTTGTGAATTTAAAACCCTTTCCTTTCTTCTTTAATCTAATCTAAATAGCAGACTGATTATTTCAGTATAAGTTACTTGAACATGTTAAAATTGCAATTTTATTTCAGTTGATTATTTTTGTCTGTTTCTCTTATACCCTTTTCTCTCAATTAGACTGTTAAAAGTTTTGTGAATATACACCCATTCTTAAAGTTTTAATTAGGGATTTTTCAAGTAAATTAAAAAAAAAAAAACTAAACAAACAAACAACGTTTCATAAAGTTATCATTTGGAATTTTTTTAAAATAATCTGTTTTTTTAAAAATATAGTTATTGTGCATAAAGAGTCACAGGCATATTTGTAGGAGCAGAATAATACTATCAAAATGAATCCTTAGTCATGACAATCTTCATGACTGTTTTCACACATAAGGTGAGAGATATTTCCTGAATTGAAAGCGTCCTTCATGCTAGCTCATAGTTAAAACTGGTAATATTTTGAATTGTCGATATTAAAAAAGAAGTGGAATGTAAAGGTAAGGAGTCTCTTGTCAAGTGCTGTTTATTAAAAATGCTAAACAAGGAATTTTTGTAAGTTAGAGTGATTAATATATTTATTTCTGTTCATTTTCATTTTCCTCCAAATTATGCCAAAACAGCATTTTCTGGGATGGCATCTCCACTGCTAAAACACCTTATGTATGTCCTTTTGATTACACTTCTCAAGGACTGTCCTAATAATTCACCATTAACTCCTTGCACAGTTGATGACTGAGAGTACTTTGAGTGACAGATGCTATTCACCATGCTT
>VXBU01017407.1:0-57743 GCA_013400315.1 Bombycilla garrulus
CCGTGAAGGTTCAACACGTGGATACGCACGTACCCATCTTTTTCTCTTGTACTACTGCACGTATCTTACTTCTTCCTATTAAATTGTATTTCTGACTTGGAGTCTCACTGGTTTTGCTTTCAAACCAGCACACCCTCATATTTCTGTAGAAACACATGTAAATACAATGTGTTTTCTCAGAACAAATTATAGGTGGAAAAGAAGTAAATAGCAAAGCAAAGATAGAGGTACCTGAATGGAATGAAAGAAGTGAAATAAAAGCTGACTACTTGTCTTTGATGCCTTTTTGTAGCATCATGGGGTACTTCAATGGGAAGGGACTTCAGTATGTTCCTACTCCAGCTTCCAGGTCAAAGCAGGATCAGCCCTGCAATGAGACCAGTTTGTTCCAAGCTCTGTCCAGTGACTGCACAACCCCTCTGAACAACTTGTTCACATGGTAAGGTATTACCTGTCCAACTCTCTTGTTCCAAGCCAGCTTTTGTCTCAGTCTGACATGGTCACTCACTGATTAAATTTTTTTGTTGTTTTTTCAGAAGAATTAGAAGAAAGCTTTGTTAAATATCTTGTTTTAATCATAGGTATATTGCAAGTTAGAAATTATTAGGGGAACTTGTCAGTAAACTTCCCTGGACAGGAGATTGCTCTGAAATCTGAATATTTCATTTGAGAAATGGGAAAATGTGAATGTATGTGACAGCATGTTGCAGGAGAGGAGAAGGCAGACAGGAAATGAAAAAAACCAGCTGGTGGAGTCACTTGAAAAACATCCAAACCATCTTGATTTTGAGTCTGGAACAGATGTAGGTGCAATTGTTGCATATAGTGATCAGTAGAAGGAGCTGTAAGTGGGGCTTTTTTTGAGGGACTGAGAATATCAGTGAGCTGTTCCATGATGTATAAAAACACAATTTTCTTTTTGTCTTTATTTTTGCTTCTCTATTATTCTTTTTACCTCAGAAACACAAGATTTTAGTTTTTTCTGTTTTTAGTATAGGCCTAGTTGGAGGATGTGGGCAGTAGAAATCTGCTTGTAAGGCTGATTTGAAGGGGCTGCATGGTTGAAGAAAGTTATATTCAAACTTGTCAGAGCTATAGAGATTGATTAAAGCCCTTCTCTGAGTTTCTAAAGTACAGCTTTTATGTAATATCATCATAAAGACTTTTGAACAGAAAATGAGGGAATTAATGTTCAGTAGTATTCTTTATTCCATCTTGTTTCTTTGTAGCTCAGTTACATTGGCTTAATAAAAGTTGTGGAGGTTTTTTTTTTGGTTATTTTTTTGTTTTTTTTTTTTTTTTTTGCTTATAAGAAAGGTGCTAAACTTTTGAGAAAGAACTCCTTCAGCTTCTAATTATCATCAGTCCAAGTTAATTATTCCAACTTTGTCTGTTTTCCAGATGGTTTTGGTATCTTCTTCCTCCACTAATACTGACAGCTTAGGTATTGTCAATTTTAGCTATATCTAGACTATCTAGACCATAAGAAAGGGCTTATCCTTTCTGAGGCAAGTTTTATAATTATTTCTAGAATTCAGTGAAAGCATTAGATTACTTTGCTTACAGTTAATAATCATTGTATTCTTTTTTTTTTTTCTTCATCCAGCCTGTATTTGTTGTTTCTCTTTTTTACTGCTCATTTACATACTCTGAAATCTTTTGCAAAGCTTTGTAGGAAATGCAATAATTGGGCCCAGCCCTTTGAAATTTTCTCTCCCTGGATGTTAGAAAAACTTAGCAGAAAACATCAAACTATGGCAATGTGTTTTCATGATGAATAGATATATTTATATTTTGTATTTGTATTCATTTAGAGATATATAGTGAAGTAGCTTGCTGGCAGAGCAGTCCCATGAAGGCAAGGCAAGCAAGACATACTGTAAACAGCTCTACTTCTACTGCACTGTATTTCAGAAGCTCTTTGGAGAGGCATGAATGAATGAAAAGTGTCTTGGATTGCTTTCAGGAATTAAGATTCTTTCTTTCTAGGAACTGGTGAATTGTTTGAATGTTTTCTGACAAAGAGGCAGGGGGTGGTTAGAGGACCATTAGACTGGACAATTTAAAGGAAACATTCTCTCTCCCCAAATATTTCTCCAAGCAGCAAAAAAACCCCCAAAACTCCAAACTGAGAAAACCTGAAAAATATGCAGTATTTGTTTGCTTATTCAGATGAAATTTTGATTACTGAAATTGTAATATCAAATGATCTTGGAAGGACACCTTGTCCAACCCCTACTCAGTTAGGCATGACTTGGAAATTACATTGTGTTGCTCAGAGTTCTGTGCATCATTATCTCTGTAGAAAATACTACTTGTTTTACTCACAAAATAATGTGCTATAAATTGGTAATTTTTACATAATTGTAGATCATTCTGGTATTTGAGCTCTGATGCATCTGGAGGTTCTTCAGTGCTTTGCTGCCTTTGATAGACTTTGGAAATTTGGACAATAATAATGCTGAAGACAGAAAGTATCAAAGGTGTTGATTAGTAAGCAGGAAGAAAGGCTATAGATTTAGGGTACTGGAGTAGTATTTTAACAAATAAATACAAAGAAATATGAATACTTCAACTCTTACTATAATGTGGTTAATGTAGCATATTATTTAACTACAGGATAAAGGCCCAAAAGAAAAGGAAGGTAAGAAAAAGAAGTAACTGCACAATGCATTAATTTTTGGAATGAAATTACTTCATTTTGAATAGATATCTATTACAGAAAAAATCTGAAAGATTGACATGTAGCAGTAATATAATTTTTAAAGCCTAAAATATATTGTTCTTTGTTATGAGAGAGAATATTTGATTCTGCAAATGTCTCTTGTCTTTTTCTACCAGACCTGTGGTAAATGTGATGGGGGTAAAATGTTGTCCTCCCACAAGTCTATCAATTAATATAACAATTATGTTCATAGCGTTGACTGCTTTGGAAAAGATCCAAGGTGATCACCACAGTGATACATGCTTGGACCTATTTCTTTATTGCCATGGATTTACCAAGGTAACTATTTGGCCTAAGGCTGTGGGTGTTGTTCTCCTCAGCCTCTGGGCTGGATTTACTATCTGATACAGGCTCTGGCCAGCTCTCTTGGAACCCTATCTATGGGAAGCACTGACCCCAGGCAATTATTCTAACTCACTTATTTGCTTGCAGTGGTCCTGCAGTGACCTCTTTACTGCTTCCAAGGGACCCTGGAAAATGAAAGCTGCTGTAAGAACCTGAGGCTTCTGCAGCTCTTCCTTGACTTCCCTTTTTGTGGTCCTAGAAAGAGGTAAGCAGATGTGATGGGAAAAATGGCCGGACTCCTCCCTGGATCTACAGTGTTCCTGCTGTAGTAGAAGCTGTCTTTAGTATCTGTTTGGACTTTTTTCTAGCAGGGGAGAAGACCATTCATCTCAGTGGACTGTGGGAAGGAATAGAGAGAAAGATGAGGTCTTAGATATAAGATGAGGTCTTAGATTTTTTTTCTCTTAGAAGAGGAGAAGGCTTGAAGGTCAGGTGCAGTACCTCAGCCACAAACTTCACCCATGATTCTGGTAAATCACATAATCTTGAAACTCTTATCTGTGAAATGTGACAGACGTAGCTGCTTCACTGAAGCACAGAGTGGGTAAAGATCATTCATGTGAAGGATTCAGGTGTTGATAGGGCATTGGTGGGGTTGAAAAAATTAATGTTGTGAGAGTCACATTGCTTTGTGGAGTATGAGCTCTATATTCTAAACCTTTGGGAAGGAGAAGGAAAACTGCTTGAAGAAATAGTGCCTTACTCTAAATGGAAGATAATTTACTGGATGATAAGAAAAGGTCAGAGAGCTAATTTAAACTTGTGATCTTTTTAGGATTCTCTTTGGCTGGTTTTTATTTTTTTATTTTTTATTTTTTTTTTATGTGTTAGAAGCATACCTTCCCTTCTCCTTACAACTCTGAAATAGAGGCATAACACTACATGAAAGAAGATAAAGACATGTCTTTCTGCAGCAAAGTTTCTACAGTTACTGCATCAGATATTTTGTGGCCTGTGATTTCTGGAATGTGTTGCAAAATCATTGATGCTTTTTTTCTTGTGGATCCCAGGAATCTTTTGTCCATTCCTTGGGAAAGTACAGCTCAGTGCAAAGTTTAGCAGAAGCTCAAGTCCTCTAAGTCTTCACAAAAGCAAGCAAGTTTCATTTTAGGGAATGCTGGCAGTGTGTACTACTCTGTACTGCCATATGTGAAAGTTGGCTGTTTGCCTGGAAATCCGATACTCTTGTAAGGATACACGGTAGCTGGTGCAAGGGAGAAAAAAACAAGGTCGACAGCCTCTACCACTACTCCAGAAGGTCAGCTTTATTCACTGAAACAGCAGCAGGTTGCTTCAGCTTACTTATGTTAACTGCCTTTGCAGTCCTTTCCTTAGTGAATAGGACTATTTAAAACTTCAATTGAAATCCGCATTCAAAGAAGACAGCTAACTTTTTATTGCATAACTTAAAGATATCATTGATCTTTCTCCTTCCCCCACACAGACAGAGCTGTCAAATTGAAAAGGTTTTCAGTGTGGAGCACAAGCCTACTCCTTTCAAACCTCATCAAAATTAACTTCAGAACAGTTTTAGAGGAAGAGAAAGGGTGCAGAGAAACAGCTGCAGCATGTTTGATCCTCCTTTCTTTTGGGGGGCCTGTGGAACTGTCAAAGCTTAGATCTCTGAAAGGTATTGATTATTAAACAGCAAAATTGAGCTCAGCTAATTGTGAAATAATGCTTTCTTGATTGGGCATTCTTCATTAGTCAGTTGATTGAGGTAAGCAGATTTACAGAGGAGGTTGCTGTACTGCTGGCATGGATTCTTGGAGTGTTCATATGATGTGTGTTCTCCAAGAAGAGACAAGTTAGAGCAAAAGTTTCATCCAGAAGCACTGAGAAAAAATGTTTGGCCACATTGGTCAATAGATTACGTATTCAGCTCCCTTGCACAAGTCCTACCAACTCAGTTCAGAGGAACTTGGAAAGGTTGCTGAATGATGAAGGATTGTTTTGATTCACATTAAATTACAAAAGGGAGAATATTCTGAATCCTTGCATCTCAGCTTAGGCATCATCCTGAGGCTTCACTCCTCCAGTTTAGTCACTTGCTCTCTAAAGTATAATTTCTTCTCAAACATACATCATACAGAGTCTAATAAGACCTGCCCTTCCCAATTGGTTACCATTATTCAGCAATAATGCTTCTCTTTTTGGAATGATTATTGCCCTTTCCTCTTCCAAGGAGCTCTCCAGCCGAGTGATGTCCCCCATATTATTTGTTCATTTCTCCTCACATTACTTGAAGCAGTACAGTGCATAGTGTTTGCAGTTTCTCATTCTGTCTTGTGGTGATTTTCTGTAGGTTGTCTGATCAAGAAGGACTATTAATGGTGCAATTAAAAATTCTCCAGAAAGATGCATTCTAGACATGAAAGACTTAACTTTTCAAAATCTACACCCTTGTTAATCTATGCTAAGTACTATTTGAGAGAAAAATGACTTTTTTTTTTTTTTTCTAAGACTGCAGCAGTTTGATTTGGGCTTAGAAGAGGACAGCAGCATGAGTTTAGATGGGGAGAACTAGAAACAGGTGTTTATTTTAAAACAGGTTCCTCTTCTGTGAATTAAGATGTGAACCTCTGAGTTATAATCTTAACTTTTGGTAGATTGAGTGCTTCTATGATTTTTTTCATTAATAATCTGAGAACTGAAGGCATATTTATATAGCTGGTATCTGTAAGAAAACATCAACAGCTGAGTGTATAGCACAGCTGTTCTTTAGTTTTCCGAGCTCAGAAATTTTTAGTTACTGGAAGCTTGCCCAAGATACATTACTAAACATATACTGGGAGATAAGGAACAGTTCAAATTTTTCCTTTACACTTTAATCTTTATTCTGTTATTCTAAATCCATCCAGGTATTTGGGCAGCCATTATGGTTGGGATGCAAATCCTGCAGGAAAGATCTGGTATCTTACAGGGCAGTCATTAATTTCTTTACAGGTTACATATTCAAGGACAATGTCTACAGCTCAGCAGTGACCTGGAACAAATTCTCCATCAAGAGGGGAAAAGAATGCTGCCTAAATGCCTTCTTAATGAGGGCAAAACAGAGGGAACCCAAGACAAATTCAGAACCTGAGTTACAAAGCAGGAGAACCAATGGGGAAAGTGAAGCAATGGGAGCTTGGCAAGAAGTGGCAGAAACCCTCCCTGAGTGCATTTACCACACAAAGCTGTTGAAATGTTGCTCCCTTTCTAGGAATAATGCAGCAGCCTTTTTAATGATGGTTGTTGCAGCTGAAATATAACTCAGGCAGTGAACCAGAGAGAGCTTCAGACTTGCTGGAGTCTAAGAGAGGAGGGACAAGCACCAGAAATGACTGAGAGGATAAGTAGCATGCTGAAAAGAGCTGAAGGACATCCAGTAATGAGAAAGGTAGAAGATTATACAGAAAAATAGAAGTAAATAATGGCTCCCAAAAACTTTCCAGATTCACAAGAAGTTTTGTGAACATGTTCCATGCGCCAATTAATTCAGGAAGAGTGTGACATGTTATGACACAAGAGCCTCTAAAGAATTTTTAAATAATTGGGTTTATATCCATCAGTGGACATTTCAGGGAAATAAACAGTTTTCTCCTCTAATAAGGTACAAAATTTATGTTTATAGACTTACTTATGGTCTCATGTCTTCCAGAAGATGTGTCAAACACTTTGGACAGAGTTCTCAGGGCTTCTTCGACTGCCATCCCAGCAATGCCAGAGCTTCTTGCAGTCTGAAGTATAGTTTTCCATGTAATGTGCCCATTTTTCATGCCTGCTAATAGAAAACTGGACTCACCATCAGAATGCATAGAAAATTTCTGGTGGGACTGAAAACTGGCTTGAAGTTTTAAGATCTTAGGAGTGTTTGGGCTTTAGTTGTTCTTACGGTGTATAAAATGCAGTGAACATGCTTCAGGTCACAGAGTGGTAAACAATTTTACTACATTAATGTGTATATGCAGAAGTAGCAGATCATGAAATATTCTGTTTGATTTTCTAAATATTGCATTAATTTTAAAATCATAAACAGCACAGATGCAATGTCACAAGCCTTTTCCTTCTAATGCATAGCAAATTGTGGATTTCATTTCAGCTATTCCAGGGATTCTGAAATCTTAGTAGTTTTATTTATTATTATTTATTATTTTATTATTCTCAACTATAAGTTAAATTAATTTTTCTGTCCTGAGAGGCTATGAAAATTGGCAGGGCTTTCAGGTAGATATGAAATGCATGTTTAGTAGGTCTCAGGATCAGGCCGAGGTTGAAATCAAAAGCAAAGTATTTCCAATCACAGGCATTATAGTATGACTATTTGAGTATTTATTTTTTGTTTTACTGTATAGAATAAATTTTAGTCATGTAACCTGTGTTCAAGATGGAGAACTGGATTATGGGATAAAATTTCAGCATGTATGATCTTGGTCAGCTGAACTTTGTTGGAAGTTAATGTGACGCTGAATTCGCCCTTCTGGTCAGTCCAAATACTAGTCATAATTTCCATAGTGTGTAAATGTTCATCTGGATGATGACATTTCATTCCTGTCTTATCCCAGCTCACATTACTGCTTTGGGAGTATCTATTGTAACTCTTATCCTTCCGTACACTGTGCTGTTGTCACCACCACTGTGGATAATCCACTACTGTTTGGCAAGAAAACTGTTAATCCATTCAGTGTTAGGGTGATAGCTGAAGAGCTGGAGGAGGAGGAGACACAAAGCATGGTACATTGTTCTGCAGCACATTAACATGCTAACTGAACTAACGAGGAGAAGATGACCAAGTGTTTTGGTCATTAGACTAATTTTGTCATGGAGTTTGATGACATACTCCCAGATAAACTTCAAGGATACTGTGACCAGAAGTAGCAGGATAAGTAGTAAAAATCTGTTCCTGTAGATTTCATAACTATCCTGCACTTTTTCCATTGTTTGTCATGTGGAGAATCACTTACACTCTGAATACTAACCTTGATCAACTTGATTTGCTGCAATTAAGCCGGAGTGTTCATGGCTCAGTGTTTCAATTTCCTCCATTCTTGACTATATTACTTTTGGATGCTAATGGCTCAGACAGCAGCAGTTTTTGATACCACAAGCCCCAGTATCGCATAGGGAAAGAAAGAAGCCAAGGGCCGTTCCATCTGAGGAGCAACACAAACAGTATTTACCCCACACCTTTACTTCAGAATTTGAGGTTGTTTGGATTTTTCCACTCTGTTTTTTCTGAGTATGTTAGTTTATTTCATTAGCTCTTTACGCTAGGAAAGAAACCAAACCAAAACTAATTGCCCTGTCCACCCTCAGGAAAAAGAGAGAAAAGAAAATTGACAAGGGAAGCTTAATCTGTCTGTCTCTCCTAAAGCTAAATTAGCAAGTACAAAAGAATGGACTAAAGCTTGTTGCAACTCACATAACGATTGACTACTTAAAAAGCTTTGCTTCCATTTGATTCTTCTTAACTAAGAGCTACTCACCATACTCTACCTCCTTGTGTTCTTGCTCATTTCCAAGAAATCATGAAGCTTGTGACCTTGTTCAATACTTTGCTGATTTTTGAATGACTTTTCCCCTTAGACTGAGTAGTGTCTCTCAGCCCCGTGATGGCAATGGTTTTCATTCTGTTGTCTTCTAGGTAGTACTCAGGAAGATGCACTGTATTCCTTCCACCTAAGCATTTCTTATTGTCAAACAGAAACAAAGGCAAGAAAAGCCCAAAAACCCTAAACCACCAAGTTCTCTGATGGTAAAGGCATAATTAATATTAAAAAATTCAGGAGAGAGTACTTCTTGCAGCTTCAGTTCTGCCATCATGTCTGTCTGTGCGTTCGACAGTAGCCCTCATGTCACTGAGCGCACATGCTGATTTGCCACCCCTGCCTCACAGGGATACCCCATCCCTGGGGCACGCTGTCCTACCTGCACAGGAGCCTCCCAGCTGACCCTGCTTCTCTGCTGCCAGCCTGAGAGTTTATGGTCGAGAGCAGGCAGTGACTGACTGCACCCAGGAGGCACAGAAGGAAGTTAAACAAAAGGAAGAAGCAGAGTTTTATCTTATTTTATTTTTGTTTGGCTTAGTTTTTTTGTCCTAAGTCTCATAATGAAAACTGAAGTAATCGTAATTTGGGGAACGATACAGTCCTTGTGTTCTATTCCTGTGTTACTGATTAGGAATGATGCAGAGAATGATGCATGCTTATGAAGAGGAAATGTCTTGAGATTTTACTAAGGACTTTCACAAGGTTCACTGAGATTAATGCTGTGATCAACAAATGGTTATTTACTACTGCTCCTAATATATTCCTTTCTAAATGAATATTCCTGGCAAGCAACTGTGGACATAACAGGAGCTTCTGTCTAGATTCAGGTTTCTATTGCAAGCTATGCTGAAGCTTTTTCTCCAAAGTTTCACCTTTTTAAAGCAATTAAAAATGCAAGGCAAGCTTAAGATTCAACATTTTAGTTCAAACGAGATCTCAGATATTTATTAGCCTTAAACAAGAGTATTAGGTTTTTCTTTCCTTCTGAATTTCTCATTGCCACAGTATGTTCTCTAAGGTCTTACATTCGAGAATATTCTGCTTGTGAAATTCAAATATGAAAAAGGAATGCATTCTTCTGTAATTATTTTTCCAAATAGCAGATATTGCCATGCTCCATCACCTTATTTATGGAACTAAATGTTCTCTAGCATTTTTCAACCCTCCAGTATACCTAAAAAGCCCTTATTGTGAGTCTTAATATTCATAGCTACTTGTGCTTCATTATTCCTTCGTGTACTTCAAGTACTATCATTACATTCCTTTGATTTTTCTTTTTAGAAGTAACAATGCTGTAGTTTTATGCTCCCTGTAATTTTTAGAGCTCCATTTTTGCTTCCAATTAACTTAAGCAACTTGTCACTCAGACTTACTGGGTTTGAAATTCTGTGCTTATTTTGCATAATGGTACACACTCCCCCTGAGCCACCTTCATCAAGTCTTTAAAGTTTAGCCAAACTTTAACAACTAGCCAACGTTATCACTAATAAGCTTTGCTAGATTATTTCATTCTTAATTTTCAGGATGCACAGTTTATTTTGTTCAAATTTCTAGCAGAATGCTCTTTGAGAACTGCATTAGATGGTAAATGCAATCCTGAAGCAGTCTCTTACTCTGAACTCATCTCTGCTGTGTAAAACATTTTTAAAACTCTTTTGCTTTCTATTATCTGCAGCTCAGAGTGCTCTGAAAGCAGAGCTTCTGCAGGACTTGAAGCAGTGTTCCTCATGGGATCTTTGAATACTCTGTTCTTCTGAGGTAAATTTGAATTATTTAGGTGTATTTTCTGACCTCACAACAGTCATTTATTCATCAGTCCCTGCTATGGCTTCTTCCTTCATTGAGCATTTTCTGCACAAACCTGGAGGTGAACCGCAGTGGCATAAGGGTCTGCTCTGAAGGTAGTTAAAATAGTTAAAACTGGCTGAAGGCATACCCAAAGCTTTGGTTGGAGTTCACCTCTGTTGTGGTTTAACCCCAGCCAGCAGCCAAGCCCCACTCAGTTACTCTCTCCCCCACCAGCAGTATTGGGGAGGGAATCAGAAGGTTAAAAGCTGAAAAGCTTGCATGTTAGATAACGACAGTTTAATAGGGAGGAAAAAGCATGCATGCAAACAAAGGAAAGAAAGGAATTAATTCACTGCTTCCCGTGGGCAGGCAGGTGTTCAGCCATCTCCAGGGTCTTGTCACGTGCAGTGGCTCCTTGGCACTGCACATGACAAATGCCATCACTCCAAATGTCCCCCCCTTCCTCCTTCTTTCCCCCACTTTATATACTGAGCATGATGTCACATGGTCTGGAATATCCCTTTGTTCAGTTTAGGTCACCTGCCCTGGCTGTGTCCCCACCCATCCTCCCATATTAGCCCCCAACTTCCTCACCAGTGTGGCCGTAGGAAAAGCAGAAAAGGCCTTGACTCTGTGTAAGCCCTGCTCAGCAATAACAAAGACATCTCGATATTATTAACTGTGTTCAGCACAGATCCAAAATGCCCTATACCTGCCACTGCAGAGAAAGTTGACTCTACCCCAGACCAAACCAGCACAAATTCACTGGCCTGAAATAGGCCTCCACTCTCTTGTGGTGATTTACAAAGTAAATTTAGTTGATGTTAAATGTGATAGATCAGAGGCATTATTTGCCAGCTACGGACTAAGCAGAATCATCTTGGAGTTTCTTCATGTGTGCTTTTCTTTAACTTGAGGACTACTCCTCTCCCTCCAACTTGTTGTGTAAAAATATATGTTCAGGTCACTAGTAGGGTTCTGCAGGGGTCTATCCTCATGCCTGTGCTCTTCATAAATTACTTCGACACAGGACTGGAAGGGATACTAAGCAAGTTTGCAGATGATAAAAAAATTGGGAGGAACTGCTGAGTCCCTTGATGGCAGAGAGACAAATAAGGAAGGTGAGCATTTAACAACTATGAAATTTAACAAGGGAATGTGCCAGATTCCTTATGTCGGATGAGACAACCCTGGATGTATGGATAGGTTGGGGAATGAGATGCTGGAGAGCAGTTCTGAGACAAGGGTCCTGTATATCCTGCTCAGTGGAAAGCTGGACAAGAGTCAGCAGTGCCCTGGCACCCAGCAGGGCCAGCCTTGACTGGGGTGCATCAGGCACAGCATCGCCAGCCAGGCAAGAGAGGGGATTGTTCTGCACTGGGGCAGCCTCGCCTCAAAATGTTGTGTGCAGTTTTGGGCACCACAATATAAGAAAGGCATTAAATTATTGAAGAGTGTCCCAAAGACAGCCACAAGGATGATGAAGGGCCTTCAGGGGAAGAGGGAGGAGGAGCAGCTGAAGTCAATTGATCTGTTTGGGCTCAATAAGAGGATACTGAGCGGAGACCTCCTTGCAGTTGCAGCTTCTCCTTGTGAGGGGAGGAGGAGGGGCTGGCACTGATCTCTTCCCTGTGGTGACAGTGACAGGACATGAAGGAATGGCCTGAAGTTGTGTCAGGGGAGATTTAAGTTGGATATTAGGAAAAGGTTCTTCACCCGGAGGGTGATTGGGTGCTGGAACAGCTTCCCAGGGCAGTGGTCACAACACCAGCCTGACAGAGTTCAAGAAGCATTTGGACAACACCCTTGGGCACAGGCTGTGGCTCTTGGGGGTGGTGCTGTGCAGGAATTGGACTCAAAGATCCCTGTGGGTCCCTTCCAACTGAACATATCCTGTGATTCTGTAATCATATTCTGTCAGTTTCTTTTCTGCAGATTTAAACAAGCTGAACTCTCTTTAGTCTCCTCTTGGGATGTAAGCTTTCCAGTTCCTCTGCTTTTTGTAGCATCATTCTCTTGTTTGACTCATTCCTTCTTATAGCCAAGTAACCAGAATTACACACAATATTGCAGGTGATAAATATATATGTCAGATGTCCCATTCGGCATACTTCTGAATTACATTTGCCTCTTTCAGGCTGCTTGATCCATGGTGGCTCACTCTTATCTCTGAATTGATCCTGGGATTAAACCTTTCCCCACCTTCTCCTCTGTCAGCTCCAAACAATAAATTTCTACTTTTGGGTTCTGAAGTTTATTACTTTGGTTTCATGTTACTGTATTTCATACTGTCTCTGAACACTCCAGTCTTTCCTGAATGATACTTCAGTCACATCACTATTAGTCTTCAAACAGTTTTCATCCTCTTGTGTGTATTTTCATTCCAAAGTTATTATAAGAAAAGGTTGTTGTCAGGATTAGGTCTCCAGGAACTGTATTAGACCTTCTGCAATTTGGAGTAAGGCTTTCATGGTATCTGCTATAGCTATCTTCCCCTGTGTAATATTACAGTATCAATCTTCATTTTACCAACTTCCTCTCATGGCATGCTACCAAATGCTTTGTTAAAATCGGATATACTCCACTTTGTCTCAAAATATTAGCTGCCCTCCAAAAGAAATAGGCTGTTTTGACACTACCTGCCTTTAATGTATTAATTCCCCTTTTGTCTATGCCTTTAATTGTATGTTACATTGATTTTAAAGATTTTTATACTGGGAGTTAACTAATAGTATTTTAGGCCTTAAGTTTAATTTGAAATGACCTTCCTCACATGTTTCGCCTTTTTAAATGCAGATACTATGCTTGTTGTTCCCCAGTGATACCTGAAGTATCATGTCTTTCTAGAGCGGGAATTCTAGAGGGAATCACTATAGAAAGAATTTATTGTATTAAAAATTTATTGCTCTGGATTTGCAATTTCTTATGTCTGGTGTTGTAGTATTCTGAAATGCAGATTCTCTCCTCCTTGCTTTGCAGATTGCAGTAAGCACACTTAGGTTTCTTTCCATCTCAGATGAGGCATTCTCTCTTTTATGTTCTTTTCATATACTGTATTTCAGCTCAGATTTGCATTACATTTAAATGTCTCATTGATCTTGAAATCATATAGATTATCTACCTTATCCATTTTAAGCAGGTGCAGGCTTGCTTATAATGGCAAAAATTAAGACTACAAGTATTGTCGCCAGCCTGTCTGATGATGACAATACCTGTAGTATTGTCAGCAAAACAATCTGTAGAGGAAAACTATCTGTATTAGACCTCATGAGATATTTACGTTCAATTGTGGAATTTTTAGTTGGATTTATACTGGCAAGAGACTGATGGACTCTTCATAGTGTTAACTTTTTGATTGTGAACATGTTCAATTGTTGCTAATTCACTGTTGTGCATATAAGCATTAAAGTGTCATTACTTTGAGGAAAGGAAATTTAAATCTTTCAGAGATAAATCTGACTCCCATGTATCTGGGAAGTAGCAAGAATTGTTGCTCATTGATTTTCCTTCTCAGAGTGAATTGTGTTCAGACCAGTTTTTCTGGTCAATCTTTTGTCTTTTTCTTATTGGCAAATAATTATGTATTTCAGTAATATGTAGGTGAGAGACATGGGTCTGGATCAAATGATGATTTCTTTGGCCAGATTCCCTGAAGGTCTTTGAATCTCTACTGCTCTAGTGGGATTAAATAATTCAGTGAGAGCATAAAGATGGTATGTTCAGTGTTATCTGTATTTCTGAACAGGCTGTCACCTCTTATGCCAGATGGAGGGGTTTTAAGGATGTGTGTTTTCGCTTCCCAATATGAATTACAATAATCAATTTAGCTGTGCTCTGGAAAGCTTTCCCTTTCATTGCATAATTTTAACTTTCACCACAGCTGTTAAGACCCTCTGTGATAATAAATATATGTGGCTCTTTTATAATGGAGAAATGACTACTTTAAGTGAGCAGTCTTTTGCAAGTTAGCTTTTTTTTTAAATTTAATGTGCTTTTTGCTGTGACAGTTCAGGTCTTTGACATCCAGCAAGTTCTGTGGTAATGTGTATCGTGTGGCCATCATTTAGAACTGTTCTCACGTGCAGCGTTAGAGCCAATAATTCATGCAAATTATGTTTGGATATTATGTTCTTTCTGACTTCTCAAGTGATTTGCATGGGACCCCCTGGAATTTCCCCTGGAATTTCTGTCAAGGACTGTCTTTGATTGCCCTTGTGTAAATTAAGTTTATGATTCAGTTTCTGTGGTAATTTTTCAATAATACATAAATATCTCTGTAATGCACACTGAAATCAACTTTGCCACTTAGACTGAAATATGTTTTACTGTCACTTTCTTTTTGCCTAATGCAGTTATTGTTCAATGAAGTAACTTCAAAAATATGCAGTGACCACATTTGAGTCAAATACCAATCTTGCTGGATTTCAAGTCCCTAACTAAAGGAAGAAACATCTGGTATGTGGGTGGGAAGCCAGTACCTAAAGTAGTTCTTCCAGGAGTTCAGGGATATAGGCAAGATGAATGCACTTAATTTTCAAACCGTTCTGATACCAGAATTTCTCAGGAGCATTACTTCTGTCAGAAGAAGTAGTAGTAATTGTAACTGTTCTATTTGTTTACAAGTAGCAAAGACCTATATTTTTTCTTCACGTTTATATAAACATCTGGAGAAATTATAGGATTTATTTCTGTCTGTCTAGTTGTAAGTTTTTTTGTTTTTTTCTTTACAGAAATTTCATCCATGTGTTGACAGTAATCTCCTGGGTTTTGGGAGATTCATTTGGGAATTAGGCTGAAGGCCATGTTCCCATTTGCCATTGTCCAAGAGCTTGTAGCTAAGTAGAGGGATCTTCTAAGTGATCTAGGAGTAACACAGTGCATGTGATAACATATTTTGGAGTTTTGAGTCATTAGGATGTAACAGAACCAGAATTCTGGTTTTTTTGTTTATCAGCAACAACTGAATTAGAAATTGCTATTTTCTTAAGCGTCTGTTCAATCTTATACAATCACCTCACTCACCTAACTCTGAGAGCTGGGACTTGATGATAAATATGTAGTTAAATTGTATGATAAAATTGTTGTTAAGTTGTATGATTAAAACACTGCACTGTGTACCAATATGTTGAGAGAAGGATATTAAAGCAGGTTATTTAAAATTTACTTCTATTAAAAAATTTAAGACACTGTTGTCCCCAGCAGGGAAAAATTACTTTCCAATTGCAGTAATTTTAGCTATTTATCTTCTTTTAATCTGTTTGGCTTTTAACTTTTCTCACTGTCTGTCAGTGAAAGTTAAATCTTCTGTTTTAAATTAGACTGTTTTCCTCAAATCAAAGATGCTATACATATTTATGCATAGCGTAAACAAAATCAGAACAAAATTTTAAAAATATTCTAAACAGTATAGTTTGCAGTTAGATAATAGAAAAGGAAACTGAATCTACAAGGCAACAATATGAAGAACTTTTCATGACAAAAATCCTCTTTGAAAACTTGTAAATAAAATTCTAAAATTTTGGATTTATTTTGGGTTTTGAAGAAAGCAAACAAGTGCTTTTTTATTTTCTTTCCTAGTATTGCAAATTCATAAGTGTTTATCATACTGATTTCAATCCACAATGGTGCAACATTACTTCAACTTTCTGAAACAGTTTAGAAACAAATCTTTAAACAAAAGAACATATCCTTTTTTGTGGTTGTTCTGTTACAAAATCTTGGACTATTTAAAAGAAATATTTGTAATATGCTGCACAACTGCTGTGGGTCATTACTAGTCTGTTTTAAATTCTTCAGCCTCTTCAAAGACAGATGTTTACCTTGCTTGTCTGTGTTTTGAGGTATACTATGTAGGGATATATTCCATTCTCCAGAATTTGTTGTGATAAATTCAAGGCTTGTCATTCTCTTACTTTCTTTTCCTACAATGCATTTTTCCTTTGGCTTTTGAGGCATGTGTGGATTGGTGGTGTATGCAGTTACTCAGAGTTTGTAGTGTCCTAGAGGAACTAGCATATGTGCAAAAGAAAATGCTTTTCCTGTCATGTTCTAGTACAGTTTGTATACTTTTCATGAGGTCTGTTTTATGCTCTTCCTGAACCTTGATTTTGTCAAAAGTCTAAAATAAGAGTATAAACTTTAGCCTAAAGGTTTTTGCTTTTTCATTCCATGTTGCTCTTTATCCATCCCTCCTTCAGTCTGAAGACTGAAACTATAAAGCTGGCTATTCATGTACAAAGCTTTTTAAGAAGGTTTACTTTGACTTCTGCTTCAGTACAGCTAAGACAGAGTTCAAAAAAATTAATCCCTCCATTTGGACAAATGAGTTTGAAAACCCACACCCCAAAGTCAGTGTGAGTTTAAATGTTACTGAAATGGGAGTTGGATCAGGATGTCCAAACTGCATCTGGAGAAAAAAATTAGGAAGACAAGCAATAGCAAGAAATTAGTCAGACTCTTGAGGGTTCCAGTCATGTGTGTATTTAAAAATATTGGAATTTTCAGCAATTCTGTATTAAAGCTGAAAACAACCTCCTTTTTTATTTTTAAAATTGATCAAGGGTGGTTTTCCTTCTGCTTTTTATACACTGACTTTTTTCCTTAAAAGATTCACTTCAGTGATATTAAACTACTTTGTTCCAAGTTTTAGCCTGGGACAACTTGAAAATTGGAGTCAGTTCTGGACTTGGTTTTCACTGGAACTGAGGAGAGGAAGGAGATGGGGTAAAATGATCAGGACTAACTAAGAATTTTCTTTCTATCTCTTAAGTCTAATGGGAGACTTAGATTCTCTGCTGAAAAAGTTTGAAAATTTATATTTTCCAAACTAATGGAGGATGCTTTGAAGGAGGGAGTTTGCACTCTCCTGTGCAGAAGCTGTCCTAGTTTGACTGAGGTCTGAAATGTGTAGATCCCAGCTCTCCTACATGAGTGATGTAATATGGTAGTTTTCCCCTGTGTGTCTAATTTTTTTTAGAATAGCTCTAGTGGGGGACATTTTAATGGATATTCCATGACTAGAGGCTTGGACATTTTTTCTGAAACAGAGAATAAATTAATTCCGTTCCCCTTGCGAAGTAAAAAGCATTTGAAGTGGGTATGGAGATTGAAGCACAATGTGTATGTGTGAGTGCTCTGACCAGTCTCTCACCAGTTTGATATTGAGTGACAACTTCTCAAAAGTTGTGAGTCTAGCCCTTGATTTCCCTTCACTCTTGTAATGGTACAAAACAAATTACCTCATATGTGCGAGTGGCATAATTTTTGTTTCAATACAAGGACAGACTAGAAATGAGAAAGAGGGTTTCTTATACTGGAAACTTCCTTATCTTTCATCATCTCTCTCTCACAAAAAATAAATAAACTTCAAAGCTGGTTTAATCTAAGCACAAATTTTTTTGTTACTATTCAGCAGTGAATTAAGGATTCAGGATTAAGTTCTTAATTGTAACATTATGAAAAAAGCCCAGTCTGCCAAGAGAAGTGACTGGAGATGATTGTTGACTGAACTCCAGGAAGAAAGAGAAGATTTCTATAGTGGGAGAGTATCTAAAGATTTTAAGAGAGGAGATTTTTGGCGGACAAGAAAGACAGGTTTTTTAATACTGAAAATGGCCATGTGAAGCTCCAGTTTGTAAGACCAATATTGGAAAATAGGTTTGCCAAGCCTTTAGAATTTAGATACATCAAGTTTTGCATAGAAGGCTTGAAATTATGTGATATGTAAGCACTACAAAACCAGAGGTATGGAAAGATTTGTGTAGCTTTTAATAGTTGAAGTAATTTAAAGTTTTGTAGTAAAATGAACTTTAAAAAACTTTTATGTTTAAATAGAGGTCATTAATTTTAAGTGAAATTGTGGAACTGAGAGAAGTAATATTTCCCTGAGTTTAAGCCCATTTTTTTTTCTGATATGCTTCTTAAAAGTAAGAGAAAACTAAACAGATTAACCGTATTTTTCCCTAATGGTCATGGAAATTAAGTTTTTTTCTTACATGAAACATGTTTATGCATGTAGTGTGTTATAAATAAACATGAAAACATTTCTCTTTTCATGAATAACGTGCAGTCCAAGGTCCTGAGCCTATGGAGATGCTTACATGCGATCCACGGAATCATCCAGGATGTAAGGCTAGCAAGGACATCTGATTGCCTTGTGTGATTTGTTTTGTAAGATGAGTGATTTCATGTTACCCATCTCAACTGTCCTGCACTGAGAAAAGTTTGGCTAAGCACATCTTCCAGAGAAGGGCTCAGCCATGATTCAAGGATCTCAAGGGGTGGAGAGTCTGCTGCTTCTCTTGGTAGCTCATTCCAGTGATTAATCATCTCTGTTTAGAGTTTGCACCTTATTTTCATCTTGCATCTGGCTTCAGCTTTTTGGCTCAGGGCTGGTTCTCTGCTGCCCAAGCTGTCCCTCTTGAACTCTGAGCATCATGGAGCATCTCAGTGATGCTCACTGGTTCTGGTGAAACATGCATACATGTAGAACTCCTTGGTGGGGTGTGTTTATGCCTGTGTATGCTTTGGGATAAAGCAAATGTTTCTGTTCTTTAAAGCAGGAATTAAAATAAATTTTCCTTGCAGTAGGTTAGGAGAAGGACCTGTATTTTTTCTGTTTCCTACCTACTGTAGGTTTTTACAGTGACCAGCTGTGACCTAGCTTTGAATGATTTTATTATGGAAAAATAATTTAATAGGTTTTTCTTTAATCTGTGATAATTAAAAGCAGCATTTGCTTTTTACTTCTAGGAAAAGGGTTAAAGGGCAACAATTTTTCTGGCTTTGCTGTTGAGCATTTCTTACACATGCTTGGTGAAATATGAATCTGACCCAAATGTATCTTAATGGCACTGCTTGTGTACGTTACAAAACCTGTAGGACATGCCATTGGCTGATTTGTACTGCATGTGTAATTTCTTGCAGTTGATGTCTGTATTGACTCATCAGAAGATTCATTATTTGTTTGCTTTCCAGATGCACACAAAGACTTTACATTTGTATTTGCATGCTCTTAGTTACAACTTGCAGTCCTGTATTTTTATACATTCTAGGTGTCAGGAAGTCATTTCTTGCATCGCTTGGTTTGCTTCCACACATCCTGCATAATAATATTCTCTAGAGAGTGAGAAGCTTTTGAATCTTGAATTAAAGCAACTGAGTTCTATTTTAAAAACTTCTCTTGAAGTCTAATAATTTCTTTTAAGCTGAGGATGTTTTTCTTTCAAGGATAGAGTCACCTCTTAGCTATGTCAGAGGCATGGCTGCACCTGCATCAGATGTGAGGCATGCACTCCTTGCACACTACTGCTGGTGGTAGTACAAATCTGCTTAAACCTCCTGAAAAATCTGCACTCATCTGTACTTTCATTGTTAGAAAGAGTAAAATTGTGCTTTTTTGCTAATAACTATTGGCACATATGGTTCATAATGTACAGCCGAAGTAAAACAGACACCGAGTGATAGGTAAGTCATTTGTGACACTTCACTATTGTGTTAAGGTATTACTGAATTTATAATCTTGTGTATATAATTAGTTTATTTTAAGAAAGCCTGATCATGAGATATTTTGCTTAATAAAATTGGTGCTATTTTTGTATGGATGAGAAGTTTTTAATGGTTTTCAGTTATATCTGAGCCATGACACTACAAGTAATTTGCAGAGGTATAGACAGTCATGAAGCAGAATTTCGTGGGGCAGCTGCTTGTGCCCACAGTTCTCAGTAGATTTGAGTTAGTTTTACCTCATGGGACCTAAGCTGTCTATATTAAAAAAAAACCAACCTCACTGTGCCACCCATGCCAAGGTATTCCTGAGCCCAGTCTGAGGCAGTGTCAAGTGAGAGAGGTCAGAAGAATGCTATGCAGAAGAATAGACCGGAGTCTTTAGGGATATAAGCTCCTAGTAATAGCTTGGTTTTTTCATGTGAGAACTTGTTTCCTCTTCCTCTTTTGGCCTCATTCTTAGGAGGAGCCAGAACAGGCATGTGGTGAAGTAGAACTTATGGTTTCCCTAGTCTGGCCTCCTAGGATGCCATCTCAGGAGCAGATGTTTTAAACCTTTGCTGGTTTAATACCTCCTCAGTTAACCTGCCAGGGATGTGGAACAACTGTGAGTTCCCTCGTGCATCCCACTACAGTTTGCATGTACCAAGAATTAAGGATTAGTCTTTGTTACATTATTTAAAAGATCTGGTCTTAAATCTTGGTGTTCGTTATCCACATGAAGATGTAGTGCTGCACCTGACATAGACCGTTCTGGTGTGGGAGCATAAGGTATGCCAAATCCCTGATCAGCCTGGAGATTTGTCAGATGGGAATGGGCTGTTCAGAATTTCTTCTGCCAGTGTTTAACTTGCCCATTGTTGTCTAGGTCACCTGAGTGTATATTTACTCAAGTGTCTCCATTATTTGGCAGACCTAATTTTTAAGAGCGTGATGTTTAGGCAAGCTGGCAAGTTGAAGTTTTCAGGTAGGTAGGTATGCAGATTCTGTTCTAAGATGTGGTTCATGAACTGGGACCTCAAATCCAACTTACACAGAATAATTATTATTAAAATATTGCATTCATGTGATCCACTATCTGAACTCCAGTACAAGGTGGAATCCTTTTGTGCTCTGAATTGCACAGAACATAATTTAAATGTCAGTTTGTATTTCAAAGAGTATACACTGAGGCACTTACTAACAATTTGCTTTCAACTTCATTATGTTGAAGACCTGCCTGGAGAGAGAGGTGTTATTAATTAATCATTTACAACAAAATCGTGGATTTAGGCTGTGCCACATCGGAACTTCTCCAGCAAGGGCAGGCATCTTTATGAAAACTTACTGAGAACGTTGCTGAAGAATGCACTTACAAAAGACAAAAATGCATGTTACATGAAATGAAACATGTTGTCAACATATTTAACATGCTGCTTACAGTTGGCATTTGAAATTAATTGAAACTCAGAGAATTGTACACATCAAGGCAGTTTGTGTGTAAAATGAATATTTTAATAACTGCTTGGTTTTGCTTTTTTTGACAGTCCTACAGTCTTGCATGTTTATTTTGGGCTTTTGTGTGTTTTGTGGGGATTCTTTTTAAACTACTTCTTCCACTTTAGTCAGTGGCAGTTGAAAGCAAATAATGACCAAATGTCATCCATTTTCAGTATTATGTGATTTGTATGCAAACAAACACATCAGAGCAATGTAATTCTCTCTGTCTGTGATAGTCTCCTGGCTTGCATTTCAGAAGTGTTTGCATCTCTGTTATAAAAACAAACAAACAAACAAACTTGACCACCCTGTCTGTATATCCATGTTAGGGCTTGGAAATGTGTAAGAAGGGTGGAGTTGACTGAAATATTTGCATAGAGTGTGGGAAAATGGAGCTTTGAAGTTGGAACCCAAATGTTATTGCTACTGTTTGCTTCTCTGCATTTTAGCTAGAGAAATACTAATGCTTTCTGATGGTGTTTCTCTTCCTATAAGTTGTTCAGAATTTTAACACAGTTAGTACATCACATGTTATATAGTCAGTAGCAGAGGTCCTTAAAATCAAAATCAAATCTGTTGCCTTTCAGTAAGACTTCTGTTTGAATCTATAGGCTTTGGGCAAAAGACTTGTGTAGATTTCCTTGGGTTTTCCTTTTTCTGTCACACCCATACCTGTTCTTAGCTGAAACATCATTTAAGCTGCTCAAGCTATGAGGTGCAGTAAAAGTTATGTTCCACCACAGACCGGCATGTAACAGCACAACCCAACACAAAGCAAAACCAGGTGAATAGCCCCCTTGGCTCTTGCTGGAGAGATGGCCATGGCTGGATCTGTAGCTGGGATGTGGGGCAGCAGGAGGAGCTGGAGAACTGCAGAAACTGAATGCGGGTTCTAAACCTGGATCTCCTAATTATGCGCCTGGAAATGTCTGTGGAAAGGTGTTGTGGATCTCACACAGTGCAGCAAAAAATGGTGTCCTGCTTGCTTCTCATTCCTCAGTTCCACAGAAATCCAAACTTGGATATTACTGAAATTCATTGGGATTTTGTCCTGGGGGTCTGCTTCTTATCAGTTCTTCCCTTGAGGAATGCAAGCTGTAGCACCCCAGGGAGGCTAACAGGACTGTGTGCACAAACTACTAATGATCTGACTGATTAGTGACTATAATGAGATAACCAGTCCTTGTCAGGGCCACATTCTGCTGTTTTCACATTAATAGGTAAGAGATAGCACTTCTACAGATCAGGATACTTCTGATACTTGACAATTGCTGAAATTGTTTTAGAAAGGAATTCTCTCTGTTGAAGAGCAGGATGGATGGAGATACCTCGTTTAGTAACTGCAGGATTTACCGAAAGTATTATTTTCTGCCCACAGACAAGTTTGTCATCCAACCTTGCTAGATAGCACACTCTGTCAGAGAGATGGTTTCTGGAAGCAGGAAGCTTAAACTGGTGGTGAAGTAAGAGGGAGATCCATGTCAAAGAAAACAAACGAAGAAGGCGTTCCTATTTGAGGTGCTGGTCAGAAGGTCATATGGATTATCTGAGACATGCCAGGACACTGTCTTGGGAGTGATTACATATTCCAGAGAACATGTTCTTGCTCTTGTGTTTACAGAGACACACAAGAATAATTATACTGCCCACTTGTTTTTTCCTTGCTGGAATTGAGATGGGGGGAATCTAGTAAAATTACTTTTTCTTCAGAGGCAACTGAGCTTCAAAGATTGGACACATGGCCCTAAACCAGTTTTGCCTGAATTTGAGGAGATTATTAGTAGTGTTTAATTGGTTCAGCCCATCTTTGAAATTGCTATGGTTATTCCATGTTTTAATATTTTTTAAGAGAGAAAGAGTGAGGGACCCAGTCTTGTCAGTTTGCCTTAGAATAACTTCACTCCAAGGACAATTGCGATTTTCCTGTTGCTGTTCATTTACCAGACCTGTATCTCACACAGTGTGAGCTCATGTCTTTCCCGTTCTGCAGACACTGTTGTGGGAGCTATCATGTCCATTGTTGCTAGCTGCTTGATCCAGATTTTCAGCAGTTCATATAGCACTGTAAGCTATATCAATGTTTTGAAACCTAGATTTCCAGGTGAAATGTGCTTACCTCAGAAATTCAGGCTAAACCTACCTTTCCAATATGCTGACATTTTATGTATTTTGAAAACAAACAAAAAAAAAGTGTTTCGAAAGAAAAGTATCTCCCACTCCTGCTGTTAATTAACAATTGCCTAGGCAAAGAACATACCTCCATGGTAAAAAGTGACTCATCATGAGTAATGAGCTCTGTCATGTTTTTCCCTCTTAAATGGCTGAGTAAAGACTTTTCATACAAGGCTGTGTTAGCTTCCAGCTTCCTTGTCCAGAGCTCCCTTGTAATGTAAGTGGGATTTGTGTGCACATTTTCAGGAAGAACGTGCTGCACCTTTGAATATGGGTATTTAAGTTTGTAGAAACATATGTTCTCCAGTCTGGAAATTATTCTCTTTTCATTCTCTTGAAAGGGTTGTAGACATCTTGGGTGATGTAAATCTCAGAGCACCTCTGCTCTTCTTGAGTGACTATTGAGTAGTAGTCAGCAGTGTGGATACGATATGGAAGTGTGGCTTTAGGCTTGCATTTTGCTGCTGAGTATCTCAGCATGACTGAATCCACTGCATTGAACTTGGTTGGATTGCTGGGGTTTAAATTGTCAGTAATAAAGTGTGGATTCAAGGAGCTACTGTTATTTAAGAAATTAAGAAAAAAGCTCAGGTAACATATTTTAATTTCCATTTATTCTTAGGATGATTCCAGTTAATGGATCCCACATGCTCCCTTGTTAAGAGCTGTGTTTTGTATGTACTTATCTAGGGTTTAATTATGGTATTCACGAATTCCTCCTGTTGGTAAGCAGAGTTCAAACATACATAAATAATATGCTGGCCTTCTTTCAAATTACAATGAGAACACAGAAATGGCTTCATTTGACAGTGATGAGGACACAGTCTTTGAAGCAGGCGTTGTTTCTGATCTGTTTTCCTGTATTTGCAGGTTGATAAGATGAAGAAGGAAGATAATATGGATTTATGCCAGTGCAACAGCAACTAAACCATGAAAATGTATTTTTCAGAACTGGAAATATGTAGTGTTTGAAATGAAACAGTTTTAAGGATTGAATTTGTAAAGCAATGTGTGTTGTGAACATAGCATGGAAGGGCCTTCTGAAAGCCATATACATTCAAGGCAGGCTTTTCATTCCATTGGTAACTTAACCTAGAGGTGTTTTACAAGAAAGGAGTTGTTATTAGCCCCTGAAAGAGGTTTGAGTATGTCTCCACTGGATGTCAGTAAAAGTCAAGGAACAGAAAAGAAAATGAGGTGTTGCAAATATGTTGATCTCATTTTCAAAAACGTCAATTGCTGTCCACAAATTTTCAGGCAGATGAATGATGTTGTACCAGGTACTCAAATTATAGGGTACTGAACACTTTGCCGTTGTTTTTTTAATGAATTTTTTTTTTCTTTTCTTAGAAAAAGTCTCAAGACTGTAGCCAAAACTGAACCATAAAAGTCATGCAGCTGTGGTGTTCTTCAGCTGAAAGAGTCGCCATTTTTTTCAAGCTGATAAAAAATACTACTTCCAAATAAGCGAGAAGAAATAGCTAACGTGCTGTTTACTGTTGCATTTGATTGTACTTCAGCAGGATTCTTTAGCCAGAGATGCTAAGAAATCTCAACACTGGCTTTTCTGGAAGGATATCATCTGATATATCATTAAGTATGTAAGTAATAAAAAGACTCCAAACCAGGGCATCTTCAATGCTGGTGCTATTATTTCACTCGGCAGAAGAATCAGGAAGTGCACTGCTCACACTTTTGAGGATCTGAGACCTTAATGGAATCAGCTTTGAAGATCTCTCATCCCAAGAACGTTGAACAGTAGGGTTAATTACCACTGATCGCAGTATTCATTTAACTTGGCAAAAGAGCAGATTGTGGCTTACAGAGCTTTACTTTTAAAAAAGCTGTCCCTATTGTGTGCTACATGCATTCATGCAAAGTAATTTTATCTTAAAAAATAGCGCCTGGTCTGAGCATGTTGACAGGCTAAAGTTTTTTTCCAGGAGAGCTCTAGGATAGATGAGATTAATCTAGCACTGGATTTTATACCTGTTCTGCCTCTTGCAGTGTATGGGTTCTCCCACTGCTGTTCATATAAAGGTTTTCAAAAATGTTTGCTGCATTTGAGCAATAGGAGCTCTGACCTGACGGTGCTCCATTTAGAGCAAGATTTCCTAAAGCTCTCCCATCTTGAGGCATGTAGATTGGTTGGAGCTCATTTAGCCTCTAAGTTGAATATTACCTTTCTAGATTCTTAGCTGAATCTCTGGTAGTCTAAAGTGTAGCGTGGGTGGCTGAATCAGTAGGTACAGCAGTTCATAAATGGAGTGAAAGAACTTTTTTAAAGTCTTAAATTCAACTCTTGATGAGGATGGCAAACTTGCAGTCGCTGATTAAATTGTCAGTGATTCATGTGATGACATAAGGCTCTGTGTTTTACAGAAACTTCACTAAGGAAATCCAGTGTCATAAAATTTCCTTGGGTTTTTGTGACTTTTTTGTTGTTTTAGTTTTGTTTTTTTAATTTTTAGTTTAAAAATATTCAAAGGTTTTAGTAAACTCTTCCCACTGAGGATAGTCCAAAGTCCATTTTTAGCAAGGCTAATGTAGTATTTGTCTTTATGTTTGTCTTTCAGTTCCTTCATTTAACTACAGATAACTTTTCTTTGTGTTTAAACCCCTTTTCCACATCTGATTGGAGCACTATCAGAAATAGAGATGACAGAAAAAGAAGACAGCCACAGAGAGTCAAAACAATCTCTCCATTGCAAAGGAGGTTATAATCATGCACTCTCTGTTTTCCCAAGAGTAGCAATCATCTTGTCAAGCAGCAGTGTGCACAGGTGTGCTCCAGGCCGGTCTAAGCATGTGCTGTCACTTGGCTAGTCCAGCATGGATCAAGTTCCAATTTAATTTCTGAAGAGTTTCTGGTAACATTCAATATAGAAATTGACTATAGTAGTAGACTATGATGCCCATCATACCATATGAAAAAGCGTTCACAATACCATATGAAAAATTTTAGAACTATTTATATCATAGCCCATGGCTGTTGCTTTTTACAACTTTCCTTAAAAAAATAAAAAGTATTCTACCTGACTCTCATAGAAAGTTCTTTTTCTCTTTGGAATTTTCTAGTAAAACTCGCAATTTGTCAGGAATAAAATGTAACTTGCATAGAAGATCTATATCTTACTGGCTGATATTGGAAACAGTAAATTATAGAAGTTAATAACAGCTGAAATATTAGATAACAGTGAATAGAGTTAATACATTAAAACTATTTGTTAAAATATGGTAGGGAGAAGAGCTGGGTAAACTAATAATTTTTCTAATTTTTCTTCTCCTCTAGAACATACGTGAAATTTGAATACCTGAAATATATAAGACATACCATGTGGCAAATTTAAGGTTGCTTCTGAGTTCACCTGGAAGGCTAAATTTCAGAAGGGGATTTTGAATACTTAGTGCTACTTCATAATTTTTTTCCATGTAATAAGAATAACACAGTCTATAAACAAGTAAGTGTATTTTTGCTAGCACATTTTGGAACACTGCACCCATTCTCAACATGAGATGAGCATGCTCGTCTGCTCAGGAGGGAAGTGTAAAGTGCTGTTCAGAAAATTATCCATGATCCTTTCCTCAATGCTTTCTTTTTCATCCAGAGCACAGGCTTAAAATAAATAAATAAACAGAATAAATTGATGCTTAACTACTATGTTAGGTGCTAACCATGAGGCCTTTCTAACACAGAGAGGCTGTCATGAGCCGTCTGTCAGCTGGTTCAGTGCGGGACTTTTTCTTGCGCTCCTGTGTTGCTAAACACATTAGCTGTGTGAACTAGCAAAGTGATTCATGGCGTGGTCTTTGCAGCACCTCTGTCTTGTCATTTTGGCTGCCTACAAAGAGATACTGACAGTGTCATAGAAGGCTGTGGTTAATGGATGTTGGGCTCAGAGGTCTGATAAACATGCCTATAATCAGTACTTTTTATTACTTGTCCTCATGTTGTTGGTGTTGATATGATGTCAAAGGACTTTATTAGAAGTAGGAGTGCAAAACAAGTAAAGGGAGAGTGCTGGCTGTGAAGGGCTTTAGCTTAAGAGGCAAGAAATGAAATAAAGTTTGATATAGGAGAATAAATCATGAAGCATGTGGTTTTTGGAGGCTGAATATATTTCTTTGTGTTTTATACCCAGTCCTAGTTGACATGCATGACTGTACAGCCTGGAATGTGTTAAACATTTTTGAAGGTATTTAGAAAAGGGCAGGTTGGGTTTAGTTGTCATTGCAGTGTTACCTGCATTGTTGAGGTATTGCATAATCTTGCTTATTCTTCATAGCAGGGGATGGATTATTTTAAATCTGATACAAAAATGATTTCATGCATGCACTTGACAGCTTTAAACTATTATCATGTATAGCATATTTTCAAGCATAATCAAAGTGTTAAAAGATATTTCAGTGAAGCCTCCTGGAACCAACAAGTATTATATTAGACTCTTTCATTGAATCTTCTAGTTAGTTTTCTATAACTGAACCTATCCACCTCTTAATTAAAAAAACCTCTGAATCTTAAAACTGCTAGTTATGATAAGTAATGCTTGGTTGCTGATGGTTTGTTGGACATGCTGCTTTTCTTAAGAGGCAAGTGTTCTCTGTGGTCTCCATTTGCTTTGGAGTAATGTCATTCAAAGAGAGCCAAATGCAGGTGCAGTTCTAATTTTCTGCAATGGAAATGTTATTCTCCTAACACTGAATTTGATTTTGCCTGATGGTGGCTGCATTCTGGCAACACCTTGTGGGTGTGTCAACTTCTTCTGTGTTATGTACAGTGTACACATGTAACAAGAAAGATGCTTCTTGTTCCTCTTACTCAGAATTTAAGGAACTTGAAAAACATGTTTCTCTTGACCAGATTTGAGAGTGGTGCCTTTTCTTTCCCCATTACTACCTCCATAAACTCTGAAAGCATGTCAGCAGTGTAATTCAGCAGTTGAATTCAACACTAAGATAATATAATAGGGATATTATTGTGAGGGATGAATGCCCTGGCAATTGATTTGAGATGGCATTCATATCTGAAGAGTCTTTTGTTTGGATGCTGTTTTGGAATGCTGAGAACTTACAATGGAAATAAGATGGATGAAATATGGGCTATGATGGACAGAGAATGAAGAGCATCATTATGAAAAGAGCAGGAAGAAAAGAGACTTTTTTCAGCTTTTGTTGTGGGAACCTTAATGAGAGAACATGGCTAACAGATGCAACACCTCAAAGCCTGTAGTGGCAGGCATCAGGGCAAAACCCAGGGACAAATATTTCTTACTGAGTAGAGCAGAGAAGTAGGAACTTGGAAAGCTTGGATGATGGGCAATACGGGCTGGCAACAGGCATTTGCCATGTACATCAGCAACAAAAAAGGAGTTGGGAAAAAGGTACTGCATAGAGGACATGGGCTATTGCAGATAGAAACCATGATATTTTTCTTTATTTCTTTTGCTTTTGGGTGTGAGAATTTCACATCATTGAGTTTTCAGGAACTAAGAGCAATGTTTTCAGTCCACACCCAAAATAAGTGAAGAATAGCAATGAAATGAGTGACTCAGAGAAACGACTGACTCTAAATCCAGCGACTGATTGGATGGAATGCTTTCTTGAGTCTTAAACATCTGTATTGGACTTCTGAACTTGTTTTGGTGCTTGCTTTTCCAAATATCTGGTAGCTGAATATTTTCCAATCCATATTTGGAAATAGTTGATTCATTCATAAGGATAACATTCCTGCTGTTCAGGAAATGCAGTAGTGTGCTCACAGATCTCATTTGAATGATGGCATAAAACTATTTTTTGTTTTAATTTCTAAAATAGTATCAAATAATTTTCTGAGAAATCTATATGAAAATACAAAGGATAGAAGGAGCTACCTTTGAGTAACTCAGGTAAAGCAGAGGAAATGTTGTTCTTTTATTTCAAAAAGTTGATATTTAGTTAGCTGTTCCTTGTCTCAAAATGTAAAATATTGCTAAGTGATATTTCCTTTTAATGATAAGACGGGGTTCTGTGCATCACATGAGTTGGAATTCTTCCCAGAAAAACCTCTGAACAAGAAATTGGCCACCACATAGTCTACTCTTTGCTTACCTTGCAAACTTACGGTTGTGTTTCTTGTGGGATTAAGATGGACTCTGTGTGTGTAGGTGGGACCAGTAGAGAATTAAGAAGTGCTGTTAAAGGAATATCAGCTTTGAGTGATAGGAACAGTAATATTATGTGTGATCTTGTAGGTTCCCAGTGTAATTTGTATTGGGCTTCAGATCAGAGCTATGGAACAGACCTGAAGAAAGCCAGATCATTGTTTTTTTGAGTACTACTGGACATGCACTTTTGACTCAGGTATTGTCCCAGCTACAGAGCAGGGGGAGAGGTTTCTCTGCCAGCTGATGATGAAATCCTGCAACCATCTGTCTGCAAATAGTGTCCTTTTTTAAAACATTAAGCTCATGTTTGTTTCTATCTCCTCCCACTCTTTTTAAAGAAGCTATCCATTACCTCTTCCTGGGATTAATAAAACCCCAACAATAAACAGCTTATAAAATAAATTTTTTAAGGTCAAGTCCACAGAACTGGAGATGGGGAGTTTTTTGAAAGAATACATGTTAGTGGGAGACCCAGTTTGCATCCAAAGTCCCTGAGAAAGCTTATGGCGGAGAAGAGAAGAGAATCCAAGTGAACTTACCACAGATATGCCCTTCGTTTTCTAGTTCGGGATTTTTGGGTTTTGCCTTTCCTTCCTGTTGCATTTTTTTTCTCCCAACAGCTTCCATGGGTCTGCATGCCACAAAAATAGTCAGGAAAAACAGCTTTTATTTCTGTTTTCTTGATGATCTTTTAAAAGTTTATAAACAGTCAGAATGGAGCTTGTTGCCATAATAATCAACTATAGAATCAATAAAGTTAAGGTAGTTGCTAAGGGAAGGCAGTGTGTAGTTGTGATGTAAGCCTGAGTGCCACAGCCTGTCCTGTAATAAGAGAGAGGCTTTGTGAGGTGAGGGTGTGTGTGTGCATGTGTGATTCTTCAGTAAGGAGGGCTGCTGAAATCTGAATTCAGCTTAGAAGTGTTGATTTAATGTACCTTTCTTTGTTATGGCAACAGAAGAGAACATATCTTTTGAAATATCTAATCTTGCTTCCCTCGTTTACCTTGTTCTTGATAAACAGTATTAAATATCCTCATAGGAAATATGCTTTAGTGAGTGTGCTAGAAGTATGTGAAAATACATATAGCTGCAAAAGTGAAGAGCAGTGAGCTGCTTGTAATACAGACTGAATTAGCCCCTCACCTTTTTCCTTTCAAAGTTCACCATTTCAAAGGAATCTCCCGAGATGGAACAGCTTTGTTGTGAGAGGTAAGTTCTCATCCTTGGCTGCTTTGGAGGCTTATCTCAACATGTAAAAATCTTCCATGGTTATAAAGCTTTAACTCAACAGCTGCTGTACTTCCATTCTTCATGGTGGCTGAAGCCATGAAGACTTCCCTTCAGTCCTGCCATTCCCGGCAGATCTTTTGACCTTTTGGAGATTTTGGCAGCTGGTCTGACTGAAATGGACTAGATAACTGGCCTTGCTAGCTGGGCAGTGGCATGACAGTGGCAAGAGAATCAGTTTTTGAGTGCCTGCACTTTTCATCAGCATTGTGATGTGCTTCTTGGCTGCAGCTGGACCATCATACCATTGTGTGTTGAACAATTGATGAACAAAATGTGATTTAAAAAAAAAACAATATGGAATGTCAGCCCAAGGTTACTGTACAAATCAGAGTGAATAGTTAAGTCATAATGTAAATATTTTTCCTTCAGGTGTTTATAAAAGTAATACAGAGAACAGGATATCTCAGAGGTGTTTAATGAGAGAATTAGGAATGGTTCCCTTGAAGGCCTCCAAATCAGATCTCGCTTAAGGTAGCAGCTCTTGCAAATCATGAGTATTTAGCAGGGGAAATAAATTATTTAATCGATTTCTGGCTCTCAAAATACCCCTGGAAAAGTGCTAGCTACCATTCTTAGAGAGACCAGCAATTCTATCACCATAGAGATATATCCTCTTGAGCTGCTGTTTTTCTGAGTCAGGGTTAACACTCTGGCTGGGCTGACTACTGCCAGTGCTTGTATCTGCCTTCCCTTTGCAAAGAGCTTTTTCTCTGGAAAGGTTAATCAGCCAATCTGGAGGTCAAACAAAACATGGAGAACAAAGATACCACTTTGCAGTTTGTTCCATCAATGGTAATAGGTGGATATTAATGCTACGGTCTTCATCGTGCTGAGTCCCAATCTGAAAAATACAGAGTACCTCATGGACAGGAGACCTATAGAAACAGATTTGTGCAAAATTGCTTGTATATGCAAGGTTTGATCAGTAGTTGTCTTGCTTTTTTTTTACTCTTGGGTTTTTAGTTTTTTTCATTAGGTTGGTGTGAGTCACTGTTGGTGAGAGTGCAGGAAGGGGTGTGTTTTGAAGAAGGGAATATAAAGGCCAAGAGATAAGCTGCATGCATTCCAAGTTCAGGGAGTACATTTTGGAAGGTTTTTGGCTCTATGAGTGACAAACTGTAAATACAGTTAAAGTATTTTGGTATTACAAGCCAATGGAGCTTTACTCCTTTGTGACAACTATCAATCAGTAGTCCTCAAAGAAATCAGTTTTAAAAGTTTCACAAAGACTTACTATTTCCCTTGTTTTACTAAATTTGGTTTTTTGTTTTGGAATTTTCTGCAGGGAACCTTGGCAGAATGTTTCTTATAAATGATATTGCTGTGGGCTGGATGACAGCACAGAGCACAGCTGGAAAAGACACACTTTGCAGGCTCTTTCCTTGCCTTTAATATGCTCTTCCTTGTCTTAAATATGCTCTGCACGTTTAACATAGCTTTCTGCCCTTTTTGGGTGGCCCCTCCATGCTCTTCACAGGTGCCTGGCAAGGTGGCCATGCTGACATGTTGAAGCAGAAGGGAGAGAAGCTCCTCCTTCCTTCCCTCTTTTTTTAAAATTTTTTATTATTATTATTATTTTAATATTTTTTTTATTTGTTAACAAGCTCTGAGTGGGAGCTGTGGCTTTTGGTGCATGTGCTACACCCATGACCTGGCATCTGAGTAGCTTTGCTTAATCCACACGCGTGTAAGTAGGGCTTGTTTCTCCTGCCTGTGCATTGCCCTATTGATGATAACAATCTAGCCTTTAGAGTGTTTTCTACTTGGCAAAATCGCACATAGCCAACCATTGTTTAGATTAATGCTGACCTTGTGACTTGTGATGAACCCAAGACCTATGCAAACAGAAAGTGAATAGCCACAGTTGAAAAGTATCTTATCAGATATTTGAAAGAATAATAAACAAGAGGAAGTAGATAAAATAATGCCTTTCAGTGAGACCTTATTAGGCTAGAGCTTCATGGCCTGGCTTCTATGATGATAGATAGGTCCAGTCAAGGATAACACTGAACCAGAGCTGTTGTACTTTCTTTGAGGTAGTCACAGTATTCCCCTCTGTCACCTGGCCTGTACTGACACAAGGGTGTCCACATCATTGTCCCAGACTTACTGCCTAGCATCATTTCAGGGCCTGCTTTGGGCAGTCTGGGTGATACTGTTACGCTTTTATTACTATATAATTGTAAATGTACCTTGACATTAGAGTGTAATAACTGAGCATTTCTTGACTTTGCTGTATTTGGTTTGAGGATAATTTACAATTTCCCTGCAATTTCAAGGAGAGTGCCTAAGAAAAAAAAGACTTTCAAATTAAGATTTTCTTTCACTGTGTAAGTCCCCTATTGCTTTGGAGTCCAGGACAAATGTTCAAGCAGTTCGTCAGACTTTTGTCTTTGGAGAAGGGCTTTTCAAGACAGGTGTAGAAAGCCTTAGCTGGCATTAATGTGCCTGGACTGCCACAAACCACCATGGTTTAAAGTTGTGGCAGCTCTGCTCTCTCTCTCAGGCTGCCCTTGTGTCCTCCTTTGAAGTGCTTCTGGCTTTAAATGGTTTAAACTGTAGAACTGATCTAAATAGTCATCTAAACGTCTAAACCCTTAAGGCCAAATCCAGTTGTAAGTATCAGTGGGTTTTCTTACTTAAGCATACTAGATTTGATAGCTAGGTTAGAGATTATCAAGGTTTTAAACTGTTTAAAGGCAAAAACCCCCCAACCAAACAGAAGCTTTTGGTGCCCCTTAAACTGAGGCAGTGCTTTTTGGGTTTCTTTCTTGGGGCGGGGGGATGCAGGGAACAACAAGCATCTGGAAATGTAAGCAGAACCATGTTTTTGTTTTTTAAACTTCTATTTAAGTGTAATAACTAAAGAACTGCATGGGGACACTAAGGTGTGCAAGCATACACCTCCTGAAGCCACCCAGGCTTCTGGCTACTTTTTCTTGACTGGGATTTGATGGGTTTCAGATGTTTAGCTTGCCAAATGCAGCTTGGGAAGAAACGAAGCAAACAAAAGGTCTAATGAAGAGGAACAAATTACTTGAGATTAGGATGATATTACAAACTGAAGATAAAAAATATATTTTAGCTTTCAAATTACCCTGGTGCAGCCTTTAGCTTCCTAAAATCTGAAAAAAGCCCCTAGTGCCTAGATGCTTTTCTTTTTTCTCCAGCTTTTTCAGTTTACCTGGTAAAGTACTGATTCTTTCTTCAGACTTTGCCCTGCTATACTGTTACACCAGTAGGCTGTAATACTGCTGCTGTTTAAAACTCATAGTCATTTATCCCTGGGAAATGCATGTATAGAGGGAAGACTGCAGAAAGAGAAGCTCAGGTTATGCAGCTACATCTGGGCCGTGCTGGCACAATTGGCAGCAAAGGACAGAGAGGAGGCTGCATGTCCAGCCTTGGCTTCTCCCATGTCTGCACCTCAGGTGCTTCACCAGCCCAGTTTCTTGAAGGAGGAATGGCTTTTGCATTGAAGAAGCACTGATTGCTATCCACCGCACAGAGTTTTGACATTGTGCACTTTAAAGGGAACATTTCAAATTAATCTCTCTGGCAGTTCTCTGCTACATGAAGTTGACTTTTTTGAAGCCAGCACTGTAAAATGGAGCAATTTTGGGTTGGTGCAGTACCTAAGTAATCCCAATAGCACTTTTCAAAGTGGCAAAGTACATATGAATACAGTGTGTGTGTAGGCAGGAGATAACAAGGAGCTGAGGAGAAGAACAGTTTTGCTGGGGAGGAGGTGGAATGAAGTGGGAGTGGGGCTCCCAGCCCCAGTGCTCAGCCTCTGCAGCACCCTTACCTGTTGCATGGCCAGGCAGGAATGAAGGATGAGGTGCCAAGTGGGCAGCTGGTGCAGGCTGGATGAAGGCAGGGGGGCCACAAGCAGGACAGGAGTGTGTTTGGCTGGAAAAACCTGATTTTGTGTTGGACTCTGGGCATTTTATTTCCCTTAGTGTCTTTGCCATACGAGTTCACAAGACATGACTGGCAGCTTTGCCTTGCAATTTATTTGATCATGGTAATTTTTTTGACAGGCTTCCGTGTGATTTTTTAATATATCAAATATAGTTTAATAATAGCCTGCTAATAAGTCCTTTTGTTTCTCCCATGGGATTTTCTTATGACTGTTGCCTCTCTTGCCTATTTGAAGCTCTGAGTCTCTTTTCCAACTGTGAAGAACTTAGCAGTGTGAGTTCATGCATAATATGTAAAAACATTTAGCAATTGTTGTTGTGCTTGGGAATCAATAAATGCCAGTATTGAGGGTAATGGAAGGATAAATCAGGCTTTCTTAATACTTACAGGGCTAACCCTATTAAGTTCAGTGGGACAGACTGGGCACAGGATGGTCTTCAAAAGGATTTTTTTTTTTTAATTTAAGTTTTATTTCCACTCATTTTTTGAAGATGAATTTTGTCATTGGCCCCAGGATCAAGTGACCTCTGAAAAGAAAAACCTCAGTGAGAGCAAAAGTGAACAAAATAAAGTAAATTCTGCAGTATATATAATAGCTTTGAATTATCAAAGACAGTAAAAGGAAAAGGAAAGTGGCTACACGCATTTAATCAAAGTAGGGTAAGCACATCTAAATGGCACCTAATGGTACATGATGGTGTTCTGTAACGGGGGAGAAAAAATCCTCTTGTTTTCCTTATTCCCCTGACACTGTTGGTGCTGTATCTTTCACTACCTGTTTTCTATCTTCACACATGGTAGGCCCACCTGTTTTTTCTGCTCTTTGCTTTTACTGGTATTTTTCAAGGAACTCAGAAGTACTTATGAATGAGTACTTTTACTCATTCCCTTCATATGTAGGGTTGAAATGGGGATAGCCCAAAGCCTGATCTCACCTGTCAGTATTCAAGTACACAAAGAGACTCAGATCCTTCCTTATCTTTTCTCATCTGCTTGCTATCGCTCTAGTTCTTTATCCCCTGTGTGTGCATTCAGATTTCTCCCTCTTCTCCTCTCCAACTGAGACTTTTCTGTGGTCAATGCCAGAAAAGATATGTTCCAGATACAGCTACAGTTTGCTGAATTTGGAGTCAGAGTTCACAGGTAGATACTGGCTCATGCTAATACCTGATGGTGTTTGCAGCCGTGTGGGGGTAATGTAACACTGTTAAGCCCTGCATGCCAGTGGCAGACACATATTTGCAGTTGAGGTGTGCTTGTGGGAGAAGGATGAAACAGCAGTAACAGGATGGCTGCTGGTAGGAGCTGTACCAATTCAACCCTCTGCCTATGTGTTGGAAAGATAGAGGAAAAGATACCTAAATGTGCCCACCCACATCAACAATAAGAATCATATAGGAAGAGGAACTGACAGTGATTTGCAGGGTAATCGGTGCTCTGTAGAAAGGTTAGACATGCAGAAGTCCTCAGATGCCAGCAACTGTCCCCAAAGTCAGTTCAGAAGAAGATGATTTTGTGGTTTGATGTGGCTGGAACATACGTAGATTGAACAAAATTCCTGATTTAAACTTTTATTAAATGGGGAATATTTTCCAGGATATTATGCAGCAAGGATTATTCCTTTGTCTGCAGTGTGAAATTCCTTTAGTCTTTTTACATTTTCTCTGACCATTGGAAGGAAATGTTATTCTGCTTAGCTAATATTTTGGTTCCTCTTGCAGTTAGAGGACTTCAGTGGGAGGCTGTGTTGAGGTCACACGCCACAGCTGTGTGGTGGTGACAGCTAGACAAGAACTTCTATGTGTGCTGAAGAGTATGGCTCAGGAAATCCACTCATAGTGAAGGAGACAAACTACATTTCAAAAAGACTGGTAAAATAACTTGCAAGGAAGAAAATTACATCACAGAATGGTTTGGATTGGGAGGGACTGTAAAGATCAGCCTGTTCCAACTCGCCTTCCATGGGCAGTGACTCCTTCCACTGGACCAGGCTGTTTAAGGACCATGCAACCAGGCCTTGAACACTTCTAGGGATGGGGAGTCTACAACTTCTCTGGGCAGCCTGTTCCACTGACTAGATTTTACGTTTTCCTGAGTTTCCTCACAGGCTTTCTGGAACAATCAAAACCAGCAGAAAGCTCCAAATCCAAGATAATTTTGAACTAAAAGCTATGAACTTTTTGGAACCCTTAGGCCATTTCAGGGAGGGCTGGATTAACTGCAGCTATATAGAATTTTCCCAGAGCAGTGATAAGTGATTGATGATGCAAAACCAGGGAAGTTAACAGAAAGTGACACATGTATTTTGTAATCAATAGAAATACAAGTAAAGAAGAAAAAGTACTGACCACTTAGTGAAAAGATACGGAAAGAAACTTCAATCCCCTCCTACACATCATGTCCCGTTCTGTTCCTCAATGCAATGAAGACAAGAGGAGAAGAGGGATCAGAATTTATTAATAATTTTGGCATCAGAGATAAAAATAAATGGCTGAAAGTCTGTAGAAGTTCTTTGTAACTTTCTGAATTTTTAAGTATGAATAGAGTGTATGGAGAAACTAGTATGCACCCTTTTTCTTTCCACTAGCTTGTCATTGTTTCTGGATTTATGTTTCTCGAGTGCCTGCTTATTGCAGGAACCAGGGGGCTGAATCATTCCAAGCAGCCCACAGGTCTGGTGACTTCATTTCCTGGGTTATATAAAATCCAAACTTCCTAGCAAATTGTCTGCAGGAAGTGTTTACCACATTGATACAGAACAATTAGAGTACACAGAAACCTGACCAGGTTGAAAAAACAATTACTTACGTGAAATATTGACATTATTTATAAAGACCTTTGAACACGGCAGAGAGGTTTCCAGCCAGTGAGCCACCAACCTACCTACCTGAGTTCTGGAGCAGAAGTATTTAGTTAGCTGTCAAGGCTAGATTTAGCGTGAAAGGTGGAGACCTGTGTGGAAAAAAATGAAGTTAAGGCGTCCTGTCTAGTTTGTTCCATTCTCTCTAATAAAATGCTCACCTGTGTAGAACAAGAGATCTTATATTAATATTTGTTAACATGGATATTCAGTATGTCTGCTGAGGTCCCTAGAGTTAGTCTGGATTTAAAAAGTCCAATTAACAACTGTTTTGTGTGGGGAGATGGCCTCCTACTGCAAAAACTTTGTTCCTGTTCTGAGCTGTTTGGAACCGTGAACAATGAGGGCTCCCTGGACTGGCGTGGTTATGCTGCAGGAAACAAGGTTGACAGAAACAAGAACCACCCATTAATCTCTCACTCACAGAATGACAAGTTAGATGAGTATTTCCCCATCCTATGTAATCTGCAGGATCTTGGGTACCTCTTTTGCACCGAAAGTGCAGCTTTTCCCTGACAAATCATTCTTTGTAATACAAAACAGCAAGGAAACAAAAAGAAACAGAAAACTGTTGACAGTATGCCACTTTCAAATACATGGTTTTGCTTTCTAAAGAACCCAACCAAAACAAACTACTACTTCTGGAGCTGTTACTGGCTTCCTATGGAACCCATGTTTGGTAAAACTTGATTCTCTGACGAAGTTCTGTTAGTTTGTTTTATGGTTTGCAAATTTTCATCAGGATGGAAGGCTTCTGTTCATTTTATATTGCAAATTATACCTATCAAAAGAATTTTTATCAACATGTGTAAACAGAACCTTGGCCTGGAGTTTGAAAAGAAGAAGGACGCAGTTTCTGTGATGTGCTGTCCAACATTACCTTTATGCAGAAGATGAAGCACCAGAGACATTGGGAAAAGTACATCTTCACATTCAGCTCGAAATGTGGAAATACAGAAAGCAAGTCAGCAAGCTCGTAAGTGAACTGGTATTTGGCTGTTTCAGCATAACTTTAAGTAAGATCTGAAACAGATATTGCTTTGACTGCTATTTTGTGTGCAGAAATGGAAATTTGTTCTCTAAATTGTGACTATCTCAGGGGTTCTTGCTTGGAGGTGAAGAATGCTCACCTCTAGGGACTCCCCAGTGTAATTTTTTGTCCTTAGATTCTTAAGTCAGAATCCTTGGTGGTGCATAATAGGACTTTCTAAAATTCAGCCACTAAGGGGATTAGTGTTACACACCAGTACTGTCAAAGGATTAAATTTCCCAAATGAGCCACTTAAGTGGTGCACAACTTCTTAGAGCCAGATGTTTTCTGTTATGGAAATTCTCTGTTAGAACTATTTGTCAGAAGGCTAATTGTTTAATGTTTGGGTTTTTTTGCTTTTGGTTGATAGCATTCAGATCTCTTGCTGTGAAATTGCAGCTTTCATTAATTTTCCAAGAAAGTCTTGCTTCTGCTAAGTATCTGGCTAACTTGCCTAACTTCAGTGACATGTTTGGCTATTGCAGGGTCTTTAATGTGTTATCTTTGTAGAAGGCTGTAATACTGCAGTCTGCAAATTCCCCATTTAAAGCAGCAGTCTTTTTTTTTAAGACTATCTCCATTGGTATAAAAGGTCTTTCTCACTTGAAATTTTCTCATCTGTGAAAGGATTGTGATATTTCATTACTCTGACAAAATAGTGAAACCTCTGGACAGCAGGACTTGTATAGCTCTTAAATATCATGCTACACTTAATTCTGTGTCCGGACTCCTAAATAGAAATAGTGTGATTTTCAGAAATGGGGAGCAAATACAACTGAAAAGAAACTTAGGACATCACTCTGCATACATTAAAATGCTTAACTGTATTGACTATAGGAATCAGGATCTCATGAAGGAATACAGATTATTACTATGTGCTGAAACCATTGGTATTTAAACTTGAACGTAACCAAATATAGGGCCAGGGAACTAAGCTCCTACGTCTGAATTTGGAGAGAGTTTGACCATTCCAAAATTATGAGCTTTTATTTTGTTGCAGTTTTGGCCGACCCAAAGAATCTTGGAGGGGGCATCTAAAATTACTAAATACTTTAAAGCTTTTTGCCTTAGAATTTAGACACTGCTACTCATTTTCTCTTTGCTGAGATGCACCCACTTAAAGCACAAGTTTTAAAGATTCAAATAGAGATATCTTCTTCAATTCATGTCATAATTCATGCTGGTATCTAAATCAATGTACTGCAAATTTATCCTGAAATTCGTAAAGAGAGCATGCTCTTAACATATGTTTCATGTTAGAGAATGAAAAAGCCTTTATTGCAATTTGACTGAGCTTTAAGTTGTATTGCAGGCCTTGACTATGCACGAGGACATATATGTAGACTGAGCTCTTGATGCAACAGTAAAAATTATATGCCTTTAATGCATCATTTGTTGCATAAACCAACCTTTAGTGCTATTAAACTGCTTGTGGGGAATTTTTTAAAAACTGCTTGAGCCCTCTGAGATTTCATTCTCTCTGTTCTTCAAGTCTGCTGTTATCATTTTAAAAGAAACAAATAGCTTCCCTACCTGCCTCACCCCCAATCAATCCTGAAGAAAAGACTATTAGCTTTAGAAATGCGGTAAATGTGGGGACAGTAAATGGCACTTTTTTTTTAATCACCTTGTTTTTTGGGAAGGAAGATCCGAAGTGTCTGGAAAATACATATGTAAAGAGCTTAATGGAAAATAGAGTGTGTATGTTTCTCCTCTTAAAATATAACAAAAAAAAAATTCTGAGTGTCTGGGTAGGAATATAATGGAAGCAAAGGTGATGTTTACAGTGTAGTAATAAAGCCAAGAAGGGTGTTTTCAGGTCTGCATGCTCTGCTGCATAGCTTTTGAGCTATCATGGCTGAGCATATGTGAGAAATTGCCATCATTATAGTGAATCTGGAAAGGTAGATGCAGTTTTCTCCCTGGGCTTATTGTGCCCAGGGAGCTGGGCAGTCCTTAGGTGTCTGGAAATCTGTAGCCAGGGTGAAGTCTGATTCGGTGTTTGGCTCATAGATCTGAGCTGCTGTGTCTGATCCCTTGAAGTGGTTTCTCCAATGTGTTGTTCTGGTCTTGCCTTTCCTGTCCTGGAAAGGCTTGAGGCACTGATGCAGAATCAGCTCTCACCTCAGATTGCCTGGGCATTCCCCTTAAGCTGGAAAAAGACTTCCATGCACAGATTAGGTAGTTCAGTGTTTGCTGTGTGATGTTTCATAGCGGCTGTATAGGATTCATGGGGTGTGAGCTGATTCACCATCTGCCTGTTAGCATGTCTGTGCATATATTTATTGCAGGTACTTCCTGCAAGTATTCCTTGTTCTGAGGCTCCTGGTTACTTGACAGCTTTCTTACAGGTTACTGCTCTTAGCAACAGATGGAAAGACCTGGCTGTTGGGAGCTGTGAGGTTCTGGCTAAGATGCAGGGACAGAGAGTGGATAAGAAATAATACTGTGTGAGGGCAAATGAATGCCAGCTGTATTCTACAAGTGCATAGCTTTGTTGTCTTTACTCAGGTGCAGGAGTCACAGCCATCAGTGTCAATGAAACAGTCCTGTAGCATAAAAGCCATCATCTTTTGTCAGCCCTGTAGCAGAGTGGTCCTCTCATTAGCTGTGTCTGAGGAAGCAGTCTGAGGGAAAGGTCCTGTCTTGGTCTGAACACCTACAGGAACAGAGCTCTGTGTCTTCACACTAGTGGGAAGGAAATCTGGCCTTCAGGCAGTACTCTGTAAAATGCAAGCAGGTTCTCTTTTTATTTTCTTTTAGTGGCCAAGATGGAATGCTGTTTTGACCCAATCAGACAAAAATTAGTGTGATTCCATTTGTATCTGTCAAACTCATCTTAACTGCAAAATAATTTGGTTATCAAATTACTTGTGAATATGCATGTCTTCAGTGTGGTACAAGACAGAGCAACTCTGCCTTTCTTTTGAAGAATTCAGATAGGATTAGGGCTTCAGCAAGACCAAAATTGGCCTTCGGTTTGGTGGAGAAATGCTAGACAACATGGATTTATATCTTTCTTGCTCTATAGCTACTACTGTAAATGTTGTATGCTTCAGTTTTTGCCTCCCTTAGCATGACTTACCAAAATTAAGCTGGTATGAAGAAATAAAAAAATATGGGAAAAAATGTAGCAGAGCAGAATAATTTTCTCTGTACACTAAAAGTATTTAATCTAAAAATCATAAAAACTCTTATTCCTGAGGCTGAGAACAAGGGCATTAACTGAGTCATGGTACACAGTCTCTTGTTAAAAATCTCTCAAAAATGCCAAATATCAGTTTGCACTCTGAGATAAACATCCTTTTTCAGCAGACTTGTACAAACTGGAAACTGGGATACAGTTTTTATATGCCTGATGGTGCACATGACTACATGCCCCATTCACCTCTTTGATGTCACTTACAGGTTCTGAAGGAGTCAAGGCTTATCTGTTCAGTTAAAATTTTTGTGTGATATATGGGAAATCAATTCTGATTTTGATTTCTTCCCAATTAGTATAAAATGCAGAGAGAGAAGTGCCTGGGTACTACAGAGATAAGTCCAGGTAAATCCTCCAGTAGGTTCTGTGGGCTACTCACCTAGCTTGCTGTTTTTGTAAAGAAGCAGACCTGCTCTTGACAGTATATTTTGTGTGTGATGATGCTGTAGATAGGTAAAAAACAAACACTTTTGTTTTGCCAATTGTGCTCAGCATTACAAAAACAACATAGTTAAAACTGGAGTTGGGTGAGATTAGGTAAACCATTTAAAATGAAGATAACCTTTTTTGACAGTCTAATTTTCTAAGTGAAAGTAGCTGTGGGCGGATGCTGGGAGCTGCAGAGCAGCAAGCAATGAAGGACACGCTGGGGAAAAACGCTTATCTCTTTACCAGGGTCTCATCCCATGAAAATAGAGGCTGTCCTCCCAAAGTCTGCAGCTCTCCCACATTTGCAGAGCAGTGACTGCCTGTAAGTGGAACATCCTGGGATTCCCCTCCACAGTTCTGTGAAGCTGTCATTTTTAGCAATGTCACTGCTGCTTCCTGTTTATGGGAAATTCATAATGGGAGTAAGATTGTTTTGGATTACTGCTCAAATAAAGTCAAAGTCCTGAGAGCCAGAACCGGGGCTGTTTTGACCACTTCAGTAATCCACTCCTATTGCTGTAACTCAGCTTTTCCACCTTCCCTTTGGTGCTTTGCCCTGCTGGGAGCTGAATTTCTGTCCCATCAAACAGTGGTGGGTGTGTTAGAGGCAAATCCTCAGTGTTACACTACCCACCTTTTTGACAGTTTTTGGTCTGTGGCTCACAGCTGATGTGGACATTTTTACTTTGATTGTATAAAATATACCTAGGTGTTTTTTCTCATCTGAGGAGGCTAAGCATCTCAGTTAGTGCCTGCAGGAGAACCCACTTAGCCTGGTGTCTTTCCTCAGTGCTTTCCACACTCCTCTTGTCCTTAATCTCAGGAATTGCATGGTCATCCTGTCTGCATCTGGTGGTACTGGCCTTAGTTTCCTATGACCTTTACTGATTTTGGTCCTGTTGAGCTGTTTCACATCATTAATGTTAAAAATAAGTTCCTGCTCCTGATGATCTGTTCTCTTAGTGTTGGCTGGTGGTGGTCTCAGTCTTCTTATCAGTCACTGTTTGATAGGGTGAAGTATCACTAACCAAAATGCTTGTTATGGAGAGGAAAATTAAGAATTGCATCTGCCAATGAGGGATGCCATGCAGGTGGTAAAGATTTTCTCATTATTCCTTGAAATATCTATGTCTCTGCATTTTAAGCACAGGAACGGAATTAAGGGATAAAATATCCTCTTCATTAAGAACATTGCTTCATGGCCTCTTTTATAAGTCAGTAGCGGAGTGTAATGGAGCAGAAGGTTCTCTCTGAAATCTTAATTAATCCAAGCAGAGATGTGTGTCTGTGATGTGAGTTAGGATTAGAAATTATCTCTGAAAACAAAGCAGCCTATGCAAAATTGATGAATGCTGGTCTATAAAACAATTCAGTGAATGAGTTTCCATTTGTAATGTGTCATTCCTTGAAATAATTGGCCAATGCAGTCTTCATCAGAGGAGGTAGTAAGGTATGAATGAATTATTTGATCACTTTAAGTTTATTTATGATGGTGTAGAGAGGGTGACAGATAAGTTCTTTCACTGAGCCAGACCCTAGTATGTTACTGTGGCCTTATAAAAAGGTGCTCTTTTTTACTTTTTGAGCTGTACCTTGAATACAGAGGCCTGTGATCTACTTGGGTGGTTCAGCCAATCTCTTAGAGAGGGAAGGTATCCAGGAAAAAAGTGTGAGAGTGTCTATGTGGGCATCAGAAAAGAGAGAGGGGTTGGAGGAATGACAGGCTTCCATGTCAGAAAGTGAACTTCTTCCCTATGCATGCCTGCAGGAGTGGGTGTTGAGGAGAGGCTGACTGCCTGACTTGCTTCTGGAAATAATCCATGTTTTCAGTGGAGTGAAAAGAACATTATTTTCATTGCTATTAAAAATTGCTTCTGCACTTTCAGTGTCTGTAAGTGAGTATTACAGTGCTGCTCAGTGGAAGCTTAGCTCAAAGTTGCAGGATGTGGTTAGTCTGATGCCTTGGGAGACCTCCGTCTGCATTGCATCTGTAATGGTCTCAAAACTGAGTATAAAGGATTAGGAGGTTCCCATGGTCAGTAATGGGATACAGGAGGCCTTCACATGGGGCAGGGGTGCTCTTTCATGAACTGTGGGAGGGCCATGAGACCCTGAGGATTTTGAGCAAGGAAGGGCAGGAAAAAGCAAGTAAGAGGACACAGCATTGTCCAGGGGAAAAAAAGATGACTAATGCTCATTTCCAAAGGCTCTAAGTATGGAGTGGCCTCCTGGGAGCAAGGCATTACATTGCTCTGAAAAGAAATGTCTGTGTATGGGCTGGGGTATGTGGCGCTAGGACTGAAGGACAATGATGATGACAAAAGAAAGGTGGTGACTCCATGTGTTTCTCAGGAAACTTCATAAATGAGAAGAAATTTTTTGTAAGGAATGAATGCTGCCAAGCTATTGACTTTATAATTTTTTTAAAAAATTGATTTTATTTTATTTTCACCTGCTGCTTTCTTCTGTGGGGAGACTATGTTGCCCAACATTTCCTGTTGCTGTTTGGGTAAGATGTCCCATTTCAGCCAAAAGAACATGGGAGGATGAGATAAGGTGTTCAGTGGCCAGCTGACCTTGCACGTAATAGGGGCACAGAAGACAGGGGCTTGCCAGAAAGGTGCCTTGGATGGGCACTGTTGCTGTGGCATACTTGCTCTGCCCACCCTGGATGTTGCCCTGCTAGTCAGAGAAGTCAGCTGCCTCCTTTTGCTCCTCATGATAGCATAGCAAGGTTGAGTGTGGTATGGTCTGAGCAATAGCTCTGCTGTGTTCCATTGCCCTACCCTTGATTCTTCCAGCTTGGGCAGGGCTACTCATTAGGCGCTTCCAGATGGCCCAAACCACCTTATTATACCTCCCCTCAGTTCTTCACCCTTCTCCCTACATCTCCATACCTCCCTCTTAACTAGCAACTGGTAAGTGAAAGGTGGGACTAAGCATTTTGCTTGGATGCCTTCCTGAGCCTGCAGTACCATAGGGCTGGAGTCTCTGGAGGTCATTTTTCTGGCTTATTTTATAGTTAGATTAGGTAGTCTTCTCTGCTACCTTTAGGTATTTTGTATACCCCCCTCATCAGTATTACCACCCCAGCAGCATCACCTAAACCAGGATGTGCAAAGTATGCCACAGAAAAATGAGCATTGTTGACAAGCATTTTCCTTGCCAGCAACACTGAAGCAGAAGAGTATTCCTGGCAACTCTGTGTGCTGCAAATAGTCTTTGTTACCAGCAATTAAGGATTAGATATGATTTTAAAGAATTATATTGGCATCTGTTAAACTTAACCCTTTCAAATCAAGCCATTATTTGTCACAAAACATGCTTTTTCCTCTGCAGCTAGTAAAACGCAGAGGTTGAGAATGCAAGTCTTCTGTATGAAAGCAGAGGAAAATTAGTGAGAGACATGACTATGCTTCTGGTAGCACTGTGTTACCTGAGGGAACAGGGAGAAATCACAAATCCTCTGCAGGGAGTTTGTTGGCTTCCCATGGGAAATTCCTAATCTAGCAGGTCAGGTCCACTCTCACAATTTTTTGCTTCTCTTAACCTTCTCCCCTCTTATGTCTTTTGAGAATCAGAAACTCAGTCCTCCAAGGATATAGAATGGTTGCCTCCAAAGTATGGGGTGGTTCTCCCCACTCTATCCTTAGTCTTCTCTCTTTCCAGCTCATGACAGAACCCTTGCCAATTAGGTCTCCCAAGAGCTAGTTAGATAGGAATTAGTTTGCTCTGAATGTATCAGATTAACTTAATGTGTTCTTTACATTGCTTGTGAGTAAATGATTGTGTTCTCTGCATAGTTCATAAATTTGTCTGATTCTTCATGTAATCCTCACAAAAAAAAAAACAAACCAAAAAACAACAACAAAAAAAACCCCAACAAATGCATAAGAGAGTAGTCAAAAGCACAGTTTCTCAGTGGAATAAAAAGAATGCAATTTTTTTAGCTCAAGTTATTTTAGAGGGCTGACAAATCCAAAGAGTATTTAGTAGCTGTTTTGAAAACATAATCCAGTGCTCTCTTCTATTTATTTTGATTCCTTTAAGCCATTTTTCTCTTTGTTTTCTATTGGTGTTCAGTTTTATCAATTGCATGCTCAAAATTTAGGGACGAGTTAAAGTGCTGGAAAGGTTAGCTCCAATTTTATTGAGAAATAACTCTTACTAGTGAGTGTCCAAAATGTCCAAAAGGAAGAAAAATGAGAGTACTCTTTGGGGACCTGTACCCGTTGCTGGTGTGGCTAATTACTGTTGAGTAATTACTAACACTTCAGTAGTGGCCGTAACTGAATTTTATGAGCACAGAAGAGCATAAGGCTAAAAGAAGCAGCAAAGTTTGTTAAAACAGAAGTAGAGTGGGAGAGTCCTGCACCTCCTCTGGACATGTTCAGGGTGTTCAGGGGGAGAGCTGGTGTCCCTGACATCCTTCCATCAGAGAAATGTGCAGCCTAGACAAAGTGCATGAAGGACAGCTTGCTTGATGCCTACCAAAGCATATCTATTCCTCTTTTAAGGTGTGGAAGTGAACTGATGTCCTGGCTTGCCTCTGCCAGTGCTGTGGCAAGTGCTGTGAAGGAAGGGGTGTGGAGATGTTCCTTGTGAGCTCTGTGTGTCGCTATAGGACACTAAAGAACACAGACACACACTGCAGCTCAGGTGATCAGAAGAGAAGAGAGCGTTTATTTTTTCTGACTCCAGTATTTATAGTTTTCCAAAAGTGACAGTGAATTGGACGGTGGGAGTGCCACCTCTCCAAAGACACTGGACAGACAAACAGTCCATTAATTTTTCTCCTCCTCTATGAAGGAATGTAAAAACAGTGAGCTGTTTACAGAAAGTGTGTGAGAAAGTTCTTCACAAATACGTAAATATCAGAAGGCTTAGAAAGTCTTACAAAATTAGGATGAAACTCTGTGCCTGCACATCAGTAGCTGCTTTGGAAGAATGTGGGGAGGAGGCACAGGTTATATGAGTTGTGTATTCTTACAACAGAGGGTAAGCATCCTGCTCCACCTGCCATTCCATTTACCTGCCCCCCAAGCTCCTGCAGCATACTTCTGGTTTGCACATTCTTCAGCACTGTATCTATCTTCTTCCCTTATTGTTTTTGTGGCATAATTCATCTTGTTCCACAGAGCTGGGCAAGCCTAGCAGTAAAATAAAGCAGTGGTTTATTAATCAAAGTCCAAGAAAAAAGTATTAGTGCTTAGAAGATAGATGACTATAGGAACAAACTACATTGTTAAAGTCTTTGTTTAAAGTGAGCTGCCTCCTTAGCTGTCTTAGTACATTTCACTCAAAGGCTATTGTACATACTTACTTGAGGAAGATGACCTCATCTCTTCCCACATCAGATAAATTCTTCAAAATCTGGGGCAATTCAATTTCCTATATAATGTTGCTGGTCTTATTTTTAATAACAGACCAGTGGCAAAGCACTTTGCCAAGATCTACTGTTCCTCTCCAACAGTCAGTCTCTTGGTCATCCTTTCCCAGCATGAGGGAAGATTTTAGGAGAGAGCATTGGTAGATCCACGTTGGAGTCCTGCATGCATGTGTTGACTCCTTTACACTTCTGGTGGCAAATGGCATCATTTCCATATGCTCTGTGGGGTGAGAGGACAGGATAGCCAGAGAAGCTTCCCTGAGAGCCATGATGTAGCAATAGTTGTCACTGTACACTGATGGTGGGTATCTTCTCTAAGGAAGGAGCAGTTGTTGTCTGCCTCCCATCTGGATTACCCAACAGGCATGCCAAACTTAGCTTCCCAACCCTGTGCTAGTGAGGAGGTACCTCACATTCCTCCCCCCCCCTCAACTGGAAGGGCTGAGACCTGGTAGGGTGAAATAAAGGCTGAATTTTTGTCTAAGGTGGCCATCGTGAGCACAGTTGGGACCCATCTACTGGTAGTACCCTGTCAGAGCTGGTGTTGACTTCTGTTGCCAGCCCTTGTACCATTGCCATAGTTCTCTAGGCTGCCATCCAGAAAACATGTGTGGGGATGTATGCACCACGAGGGGAAGAAGAAGGTTTGCTGAGTATGATGAGGGAAGAGCAGGCAAAAAGCTGCTGTTTCAGAAAGGAATGTGTAGTTTAGATGCATGTGTTGCCAGAGGAGGTGAGAAAGGTCAACAGTTTGGTCTCCCATGACCATTCATAGTGACACAATGAAATCTGGCTAGAAAGGTGCAGAAGAGCATGATTGAAACCTAGGGTTGCTCAAAATGAGCTAAAACTCTAAGTACCATATCAATAGCTGCTTGGGACAGGGAAGGAGACCTGACTTGTGTAAATAAATATTTTACTTATGTGTGTATCTTCAACAGAAACTGGAGTATCTGAGGGGGAAATTTAAAGCCTCCTGAGAACCTGAAGTTCAAAATATTACCAGGACTAAAAGATACCAGTAATTATCTAAGGCTTTTTGAACAAATAGTGTGGAGTCACAAAAATAATGAATTATTGGCTTCACCTCAATCCTGGTGAAATCCAGAGGGGTCTTAGCATGTTTCCTCAGATTGAGGATGACATCCCAAGTGAGTAAGAAATGGATTTGTTAGTTTCTTTAACAGAAAAAGGTGTCTTCTTTAAAGGACCAGACAGCTTTATGAATAGCTGTTGTATTTTAGCCAGTTATAACTAGCTGTTTGTGATGAGGGGAAGTTGTTGTTGTTGTAGTGCGTGTTATTGACTGCTTGCTGAGTCACTTAGAGCATAATTAGAAGATGAAAGGCCAGTGTAGGGTCCTGAAGAACCAGTTCCTGGCTAAGTGCCTCTATCTTGTAAGACCTTTTTAGTGTACCTCCTTGATAAAAACTTTAGAAGCAAATACAGAACTACTAGGCAAGGAGCCTATCCTGAACTGATGACGTAAGATTTGGAAGTGCAGGTATCTGCTGTTTTAAACAAGGGGCATGCTCTGAAGCCACAGAATAAACAAATGATGACTGGCAGCAACTTGGAGCAGGCAAAATTTAAGAGGGAACTTATAATTAGGAGAAGCTGCTACTTGACCCAAGAGCATTACAAGGATTTGAAGGATTTCTAAGAGGGAGTAGAAAGTAGATTAGGGACTAGTTCTCTGAGCATGAAGGACACTGGAGGTACAGAGAGAAGTAGGAGGTTCCATATTGGCTGAAAGCACTACCAGTGTTTAGGGATTTCCATGAATTCTCATAGGTTTCCTTCTTTCAAACACTTACAGTTCCTTATGAGTAACCTGGTGAGGGTATTTAGGGACACTACAATAGCCATTGAAGTTGCTAGGATACTCAGTTATATTAAAGAGGGGATTAAAATTCAACTAGAAGGTGTAAACCTACATGGCATAGAATTGAGGGCAGGTGTGAATATCATGTGAGAAGTTGCCATCTCTTCAGTGGCAGCAGTCGGAAAAGATGTGATAAAAGTGATCACAGGAGGAGGCAAGGTCCGTGTGTAAGAGATTTTAAAGCAAGGTTACAGGAGACAGGCCTGAGGCTTTCTGAACTGTGAAGGAGATCATATCTAAAAATATTTTTTAAAACCTCAAAACCTGTGAAAGGAACAGTGAAACATTTTTATTTCCTTCCCGGTTTTCTTCTTGAATGAAGCCCCTTTACGCTCCTTAATGTAAAGTTAGTATAGAAAATGTAGAGCTGATCAAAGGATATACTTCCTTTCCCAACACCTTGTCAGCTGCTACAGCCTGCGGTTGCAAGAGGTGGAGGCACGTGAAAGCACTGTGGACTTATCATTGAAAGACTGGCAAGTTTGCAGCACAATGTAGCATTTGTATTGTAATACCTGAAGGAATAAGTGATGGTATTGAGCTCACAAGCAGGTGCTGGAAGAAACCTCCTGTAGCTGTGCACAATTAGATGGCTACTTACCTCTTCCCGTTTGTCACTCCAGGTTACACGCATCATTTCTCTCATGCTTTTAGAGATAGCTACTGCGGTGCTGGCACGGCAGCCCCAGTGGGCCACTTGTCTAATCTGCTGTGGCAGTTTGCCTTTTATGTAGGCCACTGCAGAACAAATTAAACTTTTGGTGTTTTCATTTTCTTCTGCAAATGGCTTCCTTCTTCAGCTTTTCATTTGTATCAACATTCATCTTTTTTAAACTACCTGGCTCTGTCCCTCACCTTTGGCCTTGTAGAGAATCCAGTAACTGTTTTCCTGCAAATGGCAAGTGTATTTTCAAGGCCTAGGCTTTAAATGGTTGTTCTGGCAGAGAGAAAAAAAAAAATTCCTCTCACGCCCTTGACATGAAAATAACAATGTGAACAATGGGAGCTGGCTGGAGCCAGCCTGATGCTGGAGCACGCCATGTGGAAGGAGGCTGAAGAGGGAAAAAAAAGCCTCTATATGCTGTGGAGGGAGGATGTTCAGCAGACTGTTTGCATCACAGTTTGAGAACCCACACAATAAAAATGAAAGTGCAGAGTGCAGGCCAGCTGCCTGAGATAAGATCACATTGTTGGAAAGGGGAGAAACGTACTGTCTCCACACCAGCTAGGTAGGCAGCAAAAGTACTCTGCAAAACAAGTGGTGAGATCAGACATGCAGCCGCTCTTCCTTGGCTGCTGATGTATAGAGTGATTTTTATTGATTTTTAAATGTCATGGTATGCCACAGTCAACCTGGGAGAATTAAGCAGATGGTATAGCATACAGGGGGATTGTGTGGAGTGTGGACATGGATGGAGGGCAGCTAAAATCAATCATTTTTAACAATTAAATGCAACTTTGTGCAGTTCCCCAGCAGTGGTAGGGCCATAATTGATGCGATGTCTTTATTGCAGCTGTTTGTGGGTGCGTTTGGCCTCAAACAGGGAGGAAAAAGGCTCTGCCGTGGCTCGAACAGAGCTCTCATTTGTTCTCTGCCCAGCTCTGGGATTCGATTCCTCACATCTGTGGTAAATCATCTTATTTACCACCTCCAGTGACCAATTCAGATGTCAACAGAAATGTCGGTTTCAGAAACTCACAGATGCTATTAGGGGTAATGAACTAGCTGGATCTTTTTATCGTATATGTAACATACACTGTGATAGAACTACAGAGTTGGGTTTGAACTCTCACCTAATTTTTAACTCCGGGTTTTTTTTAAATGAAAATTACTAAAAATAATTTTAATCCCCCTAAATTACCTTTAAAGTTCTCGTGTGCCTTCCTCAAGCATTACAGAAGATTGTGGAGCTGCGCTCTGTTTTCATTTAGTCTGAGCTCTGTTCATCATCTTGTGTTGCTGGCTAGTATTAGTGGTTTAGCTTTATGCTCTGTGGATGGGCCTACTACACTACTTTTATACTCGTGATTGCCAGGCAGAGGGTTTTAGCAGTGCCTGCCAGCCATTTTTCTCCACCTTCATGTGGGCAGCTACTAGCATGTAATGGTGCTTTCAGCTCCGGTGCTCTCACCTGCTTTGTCCTCTAGGGCTCCTTCTCTCCTGCTACAGATTTTCAGCCTCTTAAAACCATTAGAAATAGATTTTAGGTTGAGTTTCTTTATGTCTCTTCCAATGCAAAATGTGGACAACACCTTCTTTTTGCTGCCTTTGCCATGCATGTCCCTGGGCACAAAAAATACCTGATGTGGGAAAACCCTGTCCTAAACAGGGGCAACTGGAGAAACTTCACTGCAGAGCATGGTGCTCTGTAGTCGTTCCTTGCTACACAGGTTGAAAAGGTTGCTAAGCTAGCCTGCAAACAAGAGATTCTTCTGCACCTTTTGTGACCATTATGATGGTGTTCCAGAAGACATTACCTTTGTCTACTCTTTGTGGTCATCGTGGAGCTGAGCTTCTCATATGAATGTGCATATCTAGACATAAATTCTACACAGTCCAACGTAGCTTCATCAGGTGAGCTCACTCAGTCTTTCTCTATCAGTGTGTGTAAATATTCTCAGTGTTCTCGTCCACACTGAAACTCTGTCATAAAAAGATCCCATTTTAACAGGTTTTTTTTTTCTCTGGCCATCCAAGGTATTGCAAGGACTGTGCTGCAGTTTAGAACCACAGGTGGTGGTGATTGCATGGAGCTGTAGAGGTTTGTGTATGCACTGGGTGAGGATTATCACAGGAACTGTATATGTGGATTCAACATTTTTAGCAGAACTGTTTAAAAATTATTTTCCTGTGCCCAGAATTAAATGCAGGATGTATTTGTCTGTGTGGAGATGCTAGGCCTGTGCTCATGGTTAGTTTGATTATAATTTTATTTTACATTTTTGAGCACTGTTGAGCTTTTATTGATACACATATACAAGTGTCATGGTTTGACACCAGCCAAGGGCCAGTGCACCCATGAAAATATATTTTTCTCAATTTCTGCTGTGAGGTAGGACCAAAAAAGGAGCACAATCACCCAACTTAAAAAGCATAGAGAAGAGATTTTATTAACTAACACTAAAAAGAAGAAAAAAATAAAACAGAAACCAGAAGGAAACTTTCAAAACATCCATCCTCCCCCCACCTACGGTTCACTCTCCCACCAAACCACATGAAAAGACAAAACCTAGGATTTTCAGTCAATCATTTCCCCAACCCAACAGGAAGAGCAGAGTCCCTCCTGCTTCTGCCATAGGTTCCCCACAAGAATACCAGTCCTCTTGTGGCCACACGGTTCACAAATGGCTCGCCCACGTCTTGCCATTGTGCAACATCGCCCCCGCTGGGACAGTCCTCTCACAACTGCCCATGGGCCGTATCAGCTTTTAGGGTGCAGTTTAAGAATGTCTTTTTCCTAGTCCAAAACAAAAAAAACTCTCCTCATCAGCTCCTTCTTCATCCCAAGGAACAGTTATCTCTCTCATCCTTGGGGCCGGGGATATCATTACATCAGTGCTTCAGCACTCCCCATCTCTGGCTGTCCCTGGGGCCGGGGACATCAACAATCAGTGCTCCAACACTCCCCATTTCTGGCTGTCCCTGGTTCCGAGGACGTCAGCAATCAATGCTCCAGCATACCCCATCTCTGGTCGTCCCTGGGGCCGAGGACGACAAAATTCAGTGCTTCATTAGCACCCCCCACAGGACTAGGACATCCCCCTAAAAAGCATTCTACATGTTATAGAAGCAATCCAGTCCAGTTCTATGGCTGTGCAAGAGAAGTCCATGCCAAACCTGGCCCACTCCTTCATTCTTCCTTTCCACTTTGGATTCTTTCCTGTCTTTTCCTTGACATCAGGTCTCAAGCTCTGTCTCTTCATCTCCTTCAAGCTGCTCCCCTTTCAGTTGAGTGGGATGCATGCCTTAAAAAGGTCCATCTGGGCAAGATGCAGTTAAAACCTCATTTTTTGGGACTTCGGCCAGTAAACTCGGCTTTTCTGATAAGATGTCCTTGGAGCCCCGGCTGGGAGAAACAGGAGATTCTCCACGCTGGGAAGAGGGGAAGAAATTCTTCTCTGCCAGCCTGGGGCCAGCCCGTCCTGTCCTCCCTTCGCCCCCTCGCTCCCTGCCGGGACAGTTCCCCAGGAGGGTCTCCCGGCACGGCCCGGCCTGGCCTTTCCCCTCCTGCAGGCCTCCGTGGCCTTGGGGGGGGAAAGCCGAGCGGAGGGCACAGCCCGCGTCTGTACCTGTTTAAGGCCGGAAATAAAAGAGAGCGATTCCCAGGCAGTCCTGTGCAAATGTATATCCTACTGAGACGAATTTCACTTTTGATTGGCTCATTTCCCTGCCTGTCTTTAAATTTGGGACACAATTGGTGTTGCACTGGGCTCATGGGAAATCCACAGGCACACCTCACTTCCAGGGGTGGCTATTTTCCTGCCCACCAAAATGTCAATCAATCTCAAACCAGCACAACAAGTCAATATCTGTGAGTCCTGGCATACTGAGTAAGCCAGCAAGTAGGTTGACTAGAAGAGAGATCGTGAAGCTTCAGATTGCTACTAAGTCAATATAAAAATGTGACCAACTGGTTTAGCTTTTCATTGTCTTTATGATTCCTACTCTTTAAAACAGTCTGCAGAAGTTGCTTCTGGAAGGAGCTTTTGTTTTTTGGATAAAGGTGTTGCAGAAGGAAAGAGCACCTCTTCAGGTTGCTGTGCCCGCAGCTCTGCCAGGTCAGCCTTTGCTCATCAGCCTGTTGCTCTTCATCAGTTATATCACTGTTAGGGACAAAAAGAGCTCTGACTAACTAGTCAGTGGGTAATGGGTGGAAACTGTGGCCTGTGGATTAATTAGGATGTTTTCTTCCTCAGTTTACTGACACTTGAACTTAGGTAGGTACATTCCCTAGAACAGCATTACTGTAACTCTGTTTCCAGGTATTTTAGAAAGTATAACCTTCCTTGCTCAGCTGCATCTCTGGGAAATTTATGGGGTTTGTTTTTGAATGCTAGCTTTTGTTTGTTTCTTTTTCTAAGTGGGCTTTCATATACCAAAGTGTATCTATATATAGACTTCTCTGAACCATGCACAGTATAAGGTAAGAGTTTCCATTATTCTCTAGGATTATCTTAAACAAAAATAGTGGAAACAGGCAACACAAACTACAAGATACTGTAAGTTCTCAGTAAAGTCTGTTCAACTCTTTCTCTCCCTCCTAAAGAGAGACATTTCCATAATTATTTTCTATATATGCATGGATTTATTTTTAATTATTGTTTTTATTAAAAAAATGTGTTTTAAGAATGGGTCAATCTGCTAGGCTTAAATAAAGAATTAATGTCTGAATTGTCATTATAATGTAATTTTTAGGCTGAAAATCCTTTTAGCATGAGATGCTTGTAGCCTAAATTGTTTCTGCTATATAAGGAAATGAATTTTATTTAACTTTCCCAATCAAGTCTATTTCCATAAGAGAGGAGCATCCAAATTCAGACTAAGAATAGAAATTTTCTAACTGCATTAGTGAGTTTCTGCTATGGCTCTATAACTAGTAATCAACAGTTTAGATGATTACTCATCTCTGATTTAATGAAGATTAGAGGTTACATTTGTGTTTTCTTAATTTTAATGTATTGAGTCTTTTTGTTGCAAAGTCCCTGTTGGCAGCTATTTGGATGTGGGCTTTGCTGTCTTCCCTGTAGTTGTTCCTCCTACTGTGCTGGCTCTGAGCTTGGGTGGTGAAGGCAAAGGTAGGTTCTTGTGTTAGAATCCCAGGACTCCTGAAATCTCAGTTCTTGCCTTATTATCTCATGTAGACAGTAGGTAGAGGTAGACAATAGGTCTAGTTGCTGACAACCAAACTGCCCGGTGATGCACAGAGCTCAAATTCCTGATCCTTCATGTGTGAGCTGTGGTATGTGCACACTCATACCAAAATCACCTGTTGAGCTCCCTGGCACAAGCAGCCACAAGTGGTGGGATCCAGCCTCCTGTGATCAGTTCCTCTGGTGCCAAGGGGGTAGCTGGTGGCTCCTACATCATCTCTGAGTAAAGGGGATGCAAGATGCAGTAAAGTGGGAGCAGGCAGGCTGACTCTGGCCTTCTGGCTTCAGCAGCTGCCTGTGATGCCAGTTGATTTTTTGGGCTAATAGTGATCCTTAGCTGCCTTTCCTCAGGGCTGTATCCAAAAAAGGAGTGATACTGCTACCAGGTACTTATAGATGCCATATTTTGATTATTAGTGTTTCACTGGTGCTTGAAAGCAGAGATCTGCTTCAGGGAAAGGAAACCAATTGTGCCTCATATTGACCCACACATTTTATCTTCCTGGTCCATGAAAGTGAGTTTGTAACTCCTCTTTTCCCGGCACACCCTCCCTCACTGCTGTGTGGGAAACTCTGAGACAGTGTAAACTGCTTTGGTGGCCCAGGGAATGGTACAGAGGTGTGGTGCCATGCCCAGCTGCCTCCAAGACAAGCTCCTTTGGGAGCCCACCAAACCTCTTCTCACTTGGTAAAGAAGCACAAGAATTTGCTTCACACATCTGCTGAGATGCATTTCTTGTACTTGCAATGCTTCACATTGATTCCTCTCTCTAAGATCTGATTTTGCTTTTCACTGTAAATTGTCACTGAGTCCCTTGGTATTGGGAGATTTAAATGGTTTCAACCCAGCAACAAGAGACTTGGACCTGCAAATCTGTGGCTGAGGTGAATGTAATGTGATGCTTAGGCCCATGTGCAGTTCTTTACAGCATATATTGGCATTATGCATAAAGGATACTTAACAGCCAAAAAGAACTAAAAATGCTATAAATTTTACCTCCCCCTCTCCACCAATAATAAGTGGCTCTGCCTGTCCTGTAGTCTACTGGACGGAGAAATTTGGTAAGGAAGTACAAGGATATGAGCAAGTAGGATCAAAATAGGCACCCCATGCTGTTGTTGGCTTTCTGCGCTGAGGTTTGGTTTTCCGCAGGAGCACAGCTGCCCTTCCCTAAATCTGTCATGAGGTCATTTGGGGTGAGTATCAGTGACAATGGCGTGGTGTGGCATGCTGTGGTGTGTCTCCATGATGAGAGGGAGCTGCAGATCCTCCCTGGCCTCTATAGAATAGTTAAGAGTTAGAAGGGACCTTTAAAGTCCATCTAGTCCTACCACACCTGCAATGAGGCTAGGTCAGGGTGCCCACAGCCTCATCCAGACTGACCTTGAATGTTTCTAGGGATCCCTATCCCTGTAGTTGTCTCCCAGCCATTGCACACTGTCAGCGAGATGCCGTGGCTTTGGACAGGGAGCAAGAAGCATCTAATCCAACCCTGCAAACCCCAAGCTATATCATTGGCATGGCATAGCCCAGAAACTCCCCTCACCATTTCTTTTTTCATGTTGTAAAATGCACAGGTTTTGAACTGCCGTGGGAGACTATAAGTGCATCAGCTGTAAATAAAGTTAAAAAAGTCTTTTCTTCTTTTCTTTTTGTTGAATTTGGCTCATTGTGGTGACATACATTGAGACCTAATGTCTTGGTTTTGAAAGACAGGTGCCTGCTAAGGAAGGCAGGAGCTTCTCTTGGAATAGAAAATGTAAACCCCCTCCCTCCAAATTATTAAAAGGGGCTCTCAGGCAAAGATATGAGGATAGGAATTACAGTTTTTAGTATGTATAAACAAAATAAAGTAAAACAAAAAAACCCCAACAAACTACAACCTAATAGGAAAATTAGAACAAGATGCAGTATTAAACAAAAAGCCAAAACCTGACAGTTAGAATACAACCTGACACCCTGTCAGTCAGGGTGTTGGTAGCAGTTCAGTTTGAATGGTGGCTCCAGTAGTCCTCCTGGAGTGACAGATGGTTCTGTTGAAGCAGAGAGCCTGTAGAAGGGCAGAGTTTTCCTCCAGTGGTGATGTTGAAGGGTCTGGTCCTCCCTCTGGGAATCCAGTGGGAGAAAAGGCTGCTCCTCTGGGAATCCAGTAGAAGGCAGATGCCTGTTCTGTCC